>JXTB01000576.1:189595-217352 GCA_002914805.1 Parasponia andersonii | reverse complement strand
TATGATCATTCAACCTCTGCAGTTGATACTGAAGAATGGAGGAATCAAGATACGTGTGAATATTTTTCCTATACGTTCCATTTACAAGCAATAGTGGGACAGCTGCTGCTCGCCGCGCCACGGAAAATGCCATTGCCAAAGCAGGATCCTCTGATAGTGGTAACCTAACAGCACATCACATGAAGACAACATTTGATATTACTGCATTAAAGTACTAATAATTTCACATTAATCAACGAAATAAAATGTTGAATGCATACATGTGGGGACTGAAAGAAAGTTTCTGAGAAGGTAGCAACAATGACTGCAGCCCATTCTTTAAAGCGTCAAGATCCACAGGTAATTGTTCAAAGCGTTGAAATTTCTGCAAGAATTAACAGTTTGGTAATGTGGTAACTATACCTCTTATAATTGGAAAAAGAAAATGAAAAGTATAACCAGCTCTGCTGAAGGTTCTCTAACAAAATATAGCATACCTCCTGTGTAATGAAAAACAACTGAAAAGATATCTTTTCATAATAATGAAATGCCCCCTCAGCAATGGAAGGAGATACGACGTGTCTCATAGACCCCCATAATGTCGCACCCAAATGTGCTAGAAAAGTATCCCGAGCCACTGTGTAATTTTGATGCTCCTGCACATGATCAAACAATCAACATCCAAAACGAAAAACAATTAAATGAACTTCAAAAATTTTTAATTCAGAAGCATGTTCTTTTCTCAAAAGTAGAAATGGCAGATAAGTGATCAAAATTATCAGGAAACCAATCACATACCTCATGAGTATCACTGAACAAATTCCAATTCTCCATTCGCTTTAGTGCCTCTACGGCTTTCCTCTTATGGGCTTCATCATATTCTTCACCTTCAAAAGACTGGAGCTCATTTCTCAGATCCCGCATTCTCTCATCAAGTTCTAAAACCAATGAATATCAAAAGGTTCAAAAATTTGAAGCTTTAATGAAGGTAACAATCACAAACAATAAAATCCTTTTATAATTATGGACACAAACGTGTATCAAATGCATCAAACCTATGACTAGCAAGCATAAGACAACAAGGGATAAAAAGCATGATTTATTGCTTCCAATAGCAAAATTTGATGGCTCAACCTAAGAAACCTTTTTGCCTAACAAAGTTCAAACCTCAGACCTTACGGAAACCTAGAAATCCTAAACCACCCACCATGTCAGCAGCAAACATAAACGCACATAAGAAAAAAAGAAAAAAAAAAAAAAAAGGATTACCATCACATAGAGCAAGCTTAACTTTCCTCCCTTTGCAATGTTTGAAAGCAAAAAGTTCATATATATCAATCTCTGCTAAAAGAATATCAATCGCTTGATGATCTTTCTGCAAAAAATGACGAGAAACATAGATTAAAACTAGAAATCATCATAATTGACCTCCTCCAACCCCCAAGAGAGAGAGAGCGCAAATTCTAAAACAACACCATTCAACCCAAACAAATTAAACAGTGTATTTATTTGAGAATCCCAGTCTTAATATTTTTCCCTTTTTGTTTTGTTCTTAAAATTACTTTGCACAACTGGACCCTCTATTTTTTTCGCTCAACTAATGAAATAAGAAATATTGCGCCATCACAGTTGTGATTATCGATCCAACCTTAAAAGAACCCACAATATATTATCTTCTTTATTTATATGGCAAGACTTAGTTTTACTTTTTCTCCATTATAGAGAAAGGAGTATGGCAATTGATGATGATATATGACAAAATGGAACATGAACTAATAATATTTTCACCAGAAGCACATACATCCCCAAAAACAGCAAACTTTTCCTGAATAGCATCTTGCAAGCGATCTTCAGCTTCATCTTCTGAAATTTCTGCAAAATAACAATTAGGATCACAAATCATTAGAAAATTGTACAAGGAACTCAATAAATTATATACATAAATACAAAATTTAATCCTAATAAAAAAACATAAATCTTCCATGATCGCGATGATTTTAAAGAATGTCAAAGAAACAAAGAACTTTCAAACATTTTTTTTTTAAATCATAGGCTTCAAATACATATGGATCTAAGCAAATATCATTGGCTTTTCTTCATAACATATTAACGGCATCATAATTGAGGAAATGAAAGCATACTCAGCGGACTTAGTTGTTAGAACAAGAGAAAGAATAACCAAACTCATAAACAGAGGGTAACAGGAATACCTGAAACTGCACCAATTGTTTTTTCTACATTTGGTAGACTCAGTTCTGTTCGCACACCTTCTCCACCAACAGCTGGGCCCCACGAGAAAGGGCCCGCACTCAAATCAATAAAAGCCCATCTAATTCAGGACACAGATACAAGCATTGTCAGTGCAATAATGAGTTGCATATTTCTGCGTTCTCAATTTTTTTGCATAAAAGAGAGAGCTCTTACCTGTCCTTTCCAATCCAAGTATCCGTTAGACATTCTGCATGAATATAACTAAAATCTCCAGATCTTAATTCCTTTTCAAAAACAAGCTTCATATCTTCATTCTTCCCTTTCAATAACTTGGATTTGGGAGAGAGAGAGAAAGCGAAAAAAAGGGAACAATTACCTTTCATGAGAAATACTAATCTATCTAAGAGTAGGCTCAATGTTGCTTAATCGATCTGCATCTTATAATCAAGTACTCAAGAAATGTATACCTGCAAAACTTTGCTCTGAATGATAGCAGCAGTGTCCTTTCCTTGAGTCGACTTCTCAATGTTATTAAGCGTATCCAGGCACATATTGTACCAGTCTACCTGGAAATAAATAACACATTATAGACTCTTTTAGATTACATAACCAATAATATTAAAGCTCGCATACTTCCCTAAAAGTGAAAGATTTTCGTGCTAGAAAATGTCAAATGTTTGGTTGAAACAAATTACATATACTAGAATACCGGCATGCACAACTTCTACATTTAACCAAGATTCTACAACAATACAAAGATGGTCACCTAAAGTTTTTACAGAATTGTTATTTTCAGATTTAGTTATTAGGGAGTGCTGTAATTGGTTACCAGCAACCTCTACGTAACTAGAAAGTGGCAATAAAAGGGGCTTAATCAACGAGATATCCCTTCCAATTAATGGACGTGAGTAAGCCAGTTTGGAAGCTAAAAGCCAGTTTGGAAGCTAAATAACTTCCGTTATTCTAACACTTGACATTCTATGTTAGATGACATATATGTCAGCAAGTAATTTTCTTTCCTTTTTCGGACATCTTTTCTTCATTATATTTGAACCACAGTTCTCATTTGACTCAAAATCAGAGTACATAAATTGAGCCAGTAGTTTCAAATAAGTTTCACCATTTTCAACATCAAAAGAAAGGTAAGACATACTAACCGTTTCACTGTCTTCGGTTATACTCAAGGAAAACTCTACCCCAGGACGCTTTTCGTACAAAGGCCTCTTAAGCTTATGAAAAGCTGCAAACATTGCACATTTAGAATCCCTCAAAATTCAGAAAAGTCATTCAAATTTGACACCACACTTTTTCTCCCCTCTCTAGAGGAAACTGAAAGCAAATAAATACTACTGAAAGATCTCTTTCCGGGAAAACAAAAAGATATTAGGACAGAAAATTTCCACAAAAAGAGTAGCTAAGAAAAAATAAAAACATACCAGCAATCGTTTCTGAAGTGCCTCCTGACTGACGAATCATTGTTTGCAAACTCTTGTTCTATACAAGATAAAGCTATCAATGTCTATTCATTTAAAGATTAAGAAGGCACCAAGAAACAAAACAGAGCAAAAGCTATGTTGGTCAAGGAAATAAAATTTGAGTTTATAAAAGACAATGTAAACATTAAACAGCAAACATCAATCAACCTAGGAAGCAGAACATATATTAGACAAACAGCCAAAGGAGCACAAAACCCAATAAATAAACTAAACATACCTCTTTGAGAAATTTTATTTCTGATTCTGATAAACCTCTTCTGCAGAATATTTGCAAACAGTTAATAACCAAGCTAAATTCATGACGACATATAGCTATCCACATAATAAGAAAAAGGACATGAAACAATAGTGAAAATTTTAAAACTTAAACAAGAAAGGCTGGAGTTTCACTGAACTGTAACAAAATGTGAGAAGCTTGAAGATCTAGCAAAGTTACTCTTTTACAATTTAGCTTTCACTGTCATATCTCTAATTAAATCATCTTAGTACGCTGTCACAACAATTCCAGAGCTACTAGTCATTGAGCACAAAAATACACACCTGTAGCCATATTTAGGTCTCCTTGCATCACGCTTTGGATTCAAAATAAAAATGTTATATGCATTTTCAAGTGGAAGATATTCAACAAGGCTACTGAAAAGAGCTTCTATAACATCCACATCTACTTGCAAGAAGGCATCCCCATTATCCCTAGAAAAGAGAGAAAAGAGTAAATAATGATAAGCAATATGGAGACAAAGTCAAACAACTATTTTTCGGTCGAAATTATGATAGCTTTGTGTACATAGGGGGAAAAATGAGAAGAAGAAGAAGAAGAAGAAGAGGTAGCATAAATAAACAATTAAAAAAAAAAACTTTGAATCTGAGACCAAAAAATATAAGAAAAGGGAACATGACAGTCACACACCAGGAGTAAATTTTGTAATTTGATTAGAATTATTTTGAAATAAAGAGTCTTTAAGGAAATGATAGAAAACAGTCGAACTAGGCTGCCTAACCCTAAAACATGGAGATTTATGCTACAGAAGAACATGTGTCACTAATGCACCCTGGTGGGATGGAAGACACAGATTATGAAGAACCTATGTACATGTGCAATTTGAAGGCGTGTTATTGACTTAAAAAGCATCTTGGATGCAAACAAATCTGAAAAACTACTTCAAAATTTTCGACGGGGAAAAATCCCGCTCAACAAATATTATCTTATTTACTGCAGAAACAGAGGAATGAGGAACATAATCTACTTCAGGTCAACCAAATTATACTTGAATTCTGTTCTGATCCAAATTAATAATTTGTTTGCTTCATTGAATGTTATTAGAATTAAGGGCTAAATAAAAGTAACCACATCATTTGGTTTTATCGTGCACACCAAATAGAGAAAGGGAAAAGAGAAACTACAACATTTGAATTACCAAATATAAGAGATTTTGACAATAAAATGTGGCATACCTGTTCGCAGACACATCATCAGGGCGAGCTAAAACATTTAATGCATGCTCAACTAGTGATGTAACTTTTTCTCCCATTAGTATTGCATGAACAGAAAAACTGCAAAAGGCAGAGTGATGAGTCATGAGTCATGAGCATGAGCATTATATGAATATCTAGTCCAGGATAAATGATAATATTAGATTTATACACAACTTGCTTGAAAACAAAGTAAATTAGAAATTTGAAATAGATTAAGAGGCATTGGCAAAGAGATGATTGATTACTTGTAATTTATGTGACTGATGATAGGAAGATGGTGGCGCAGCTCTTTATCGATGCTAATCTTGTAAAATGGGTTCGTAACTTGTCCAACTTGCGGAACCCGAGCATGTTGAAAGATGTGATCAATTTTGGTGAACCAGCGCTCAAGTTCTTCGGACTGAAGCTTAAATTCTTAGAAGTAGAAATAGAAAAGAGAGTTAGATTGAAGGCTGAGGCGAGCAATAAAGAAGAAGAAGATAATATAAATACCTTGATTTCCTTTTCCTTCAAAGCCTATGAAAATGAAATTGAGAGGAATAGGAAGGTACATAGAATCAATTTCCAGAAGCTTTAGATAATTTGCAATATTGCCTGAAATATATTAGAGTAGCTTAATGTGAATGCGTATGAGTGGAGGTTAAATTAGTATTTAAAAAGAAAAGGTGAAGATGAAGTTTAAGAGGCAGTTTAATTAGGAAAACTACCTGCCTTGGTGTAATTGAGAAGACCCAGTTTAGCGGGATTAGGAGATTCCAAATCATCAAAATCTGAAGAGGAAGAAGATAAATGAAATGAAACGAATTAGCAACAACGAGAACTAGAGGCAGATGATTTAATTATAATTATTAATTTATAAAGGCAGATAGGATGGGATAGGATAGGATATCAATATGATATAGGTTAAGGCTATACCACCAGCGCGAATAACAGACTCGCTCCAGAATTTACTCTTATCTCTGAGATTAAACAAAGAGAAAACTGATGATGATGATGATGATGACGACGACTTCCTCCTACTGCCGCCGCTGCCACTTTTACGAGTTCCAGCTCCATCCGACTTGGTCGCCAACAACTATGATTCGACAAGTAGTAGTAGTAGTAGTAGTAGAATTAATGGTGGTAATTTAATTAGATTTGCAACTTACAACCCAAAGACTACAATCAAACATAAAAATATAAAACCAAACCCCAAAAAAAAATATATATATACATAGAAAAGAGAAGATAATAGATAATAGAGAAGACCCACCAGAAGCAGAAGCAGTAAGAGAGAAAATAACAAGAATCGGAATCGAAGGGAGAAACCAGCAGATCTGGGAGTCATGTCAGTGTGCAAATGCATTGGCATTGGCATTTGGGGCCAATTGATTGCGATTTTCTTTCGAATTCCTAATCCCCAGGGGGGGCAAGCCAAAACTCACGCAAGACACTTAAAACAGACCGACTCCTCAAACACTATACATACTGCTTTATTTCTTTCTTTATTTATTTTAAGACTAAAGACACGTCTATGGAGCTGACATGTAACCCCGCTGTTGGGCCTTTGCCTTTCACTCCTCCAAATGCGAAACCACCCATGTACCATTTCTTTCTAGCTTTTCCTTTTATTGTTTGTGAAATTGAAAGTTATCGGTGAAAATCCCACTTCTACTATTGATCCGGAGATTCTACGTATGCGATAAAGAACATGATTATTATGAGTTATTGGATGGTTATTGTGGTAAAAATTAGGGAAAGTGATGAAAATTAGTCATAAATAAGACATTTGGCAATTTGAATTTTTTTTTTTTTTTACTAGGACTACTCTTCTTTTTTCCTTTTTATTAATGAGGGGAGGATTACTTTTCTTTTTCTTTCAAGACAAGTATTGTTGAATTTAGATGGACTTTGTTACTTTTTATTTGCTTTTTTAGGTGCTATAAATTAAGTTTATTTTTTAGTGCGTTGAATATTTTTTATTATTTTAGTTGTTGATTTCCACTCTTCAAACGACTCAACCTGCCCATAATTGTCCATCCCGCCATACAATTGGGTAGGCAGTTATGGGTTCAACTTTCCGAAGCCGCTTAACTTGCTCAATCTGCCTTATGTTTACACCTATAAATGGTTGGCGTCTTATGTATGAAATAATCAGGAGGAATAAAACCTGGCTCAACTAAGAACATGCATCCATATAATCAATGTATGATTTTCTCTGAATTCAAAGAGGAGATAAAGAGAGCTCTGGGTATCCATTTACGTGAGAGTAACGACAAAAATAAAGTAAAAATTAGGTCAAATATTTAAGCTTATTTTAATTTTTATTATGAAATTTATTAAAATATTTAAGTTAATAGCTTTTAACATGCCACAATGAAAATTAGGAGTAAAAATAACATTAACGGACTCCTAGAGACCGATAGGTTTAAAAATGAGCTGGCTTTAAACAATGTCTTCTATTTTGCAAGAATACTCCTAAACTCTTAGAAAATTATAAATTACGCCAACGTTTGAAATCTTTGCAAGTACACCTTTCTAAAAATGTCAAACTTTTAAGTCTTAACATTTATGCTTATGTCAGATCGACACCAGTTTTTATTTTAAGCTCCAATTAGCCTAACTTTTTGGTTTCGAAAATTGAAGTACGTGTGATAAGAGATGTACTTTTGAGATTAGTAGGGTCTTAACACACTTTTAATCATATAAAGACATGGGTAATTTTTTTTTTTTTTAAAAAAAGAGGAGCTTAACTAATGACCTCCACTTATTATAAATTAAAGAAAAATACCTACTATTACCCAATCTCCATCCTACCTGATTAAAGATAATAGACTTTCACACCTATTACTGGTATGACTCGAACCTAAGACCAAAATCATAATAATTATGTCCTTCGAGATCAATACGTCCTTAGTTGTTATTGTTATATTACAGTGTAGGGCAATTATGTAAATCTCGACCAAAGTGTACATTAATTATTTTACAATATCATTCTAGTGTCTAATCCCCTCAATTTCACATTAAACAATTATACTCCAAATAAATCCACAAATTCTTTGTCTTTTCAGCTTTCTTCTCCCTCTTATATTAAACACAATATATTATAATCCTTCAAGTTTTACAATAATCTACCAAATAAATATTTTACAAACATGATCAACTCCATTCCAGTACAATCGAGGCGACCGTTAGCACCACTCTTATTTTCATTCTCTTCTCTATTACCAATACCTCAAATTGAATAATATAATAAATCATATGCATTATTAGAGTCTATGTATTAAGAAATAAGACGAAAAAAAAAAAGTAAAAGATAGTGAGATTTGAAATTTGAAAGTGTCTTACTAGCATTCATCTCTATAAAATGTTATTCCTAAGCAATAATCCAATCTAGTTGTACTTACCTAACTAGCCTTTAGATTCTTTGGTGTGTCATTAAACAACCAAATTAAAGCCTTTAGATTCTTTGGTGTGTCATTAAATAACTAAATTAAAGCCTTTAGATTCTCAAATTAATTATCCTTCTTTATTTTTATCTAGCAAATCCTAGAAAAACCTAGCAATTATTTAGTATAGTGACAAGCAACAGTTAATCCCACGAAAAATTAGTCTAATTAAATTAATATTAATTCTAACATAAAAAATAATTGAATATAAAACAAAATAAGAAAATAAATAAACGACAAACTAAAATAAACTAAACTAATCAAAGTTTCATTGTCCACCACTTAAATAATCATGTTAAGTTAAATACTAAATTCAAAACCTAATTATCTATCAATGTGACTAATTGTAGGTAATCCACAAACGTGCAACTACCACATTCTTTTCTTGGATTGTTTGTTAACTAGACTATTGTCATAGATAACTTCTTCCTATTAGATAACCTAAACAACGCTTTAAGTTAATCTAACAAAAGTATTAAATTAAGAAAGATAGATGGGTATAGGTCAAAATCTCATAAACATGGATTCCTAACGTAGGTATCATTCTTCACTATAATTAATATGTCAAACGATTATATCATTTATAGTTTTGCTACTAACGGATTAAAAATATGACAAACACATATTCAAACTAAGCATTAGGACCATATCAAGATTATCTAGTTGCGCACCTAAACTAATCAAAACGCCATTCATAAAGCAAATAATTATGGAAAAACAATGGTAACTTTAAATAAATAAATAATAATATAAAATCTAGAAATTAAACTACACTCATGTCTAGGGCTTTGAAATCACTCTTAACATAATTTAGGGTTTAATCAAACATGTATATAAGAACGAACAAGAGAAATATCATACTAAAAATAAATAAAACTAAAGGGAAAGAAAGAAGAACGAAGACGGCGGCTACAACAGCTCTCAAGCTCTCCTCCTTCGCTCTCTAGGTTTTAGTATTATTTGGTGGCTCCTAAGCATAGAGCATAGCCTACCATCTACTGTAGAAGGTCATATTTATAAATATATAGGTTTAATGGGTGTTTAGGTCAAATTCTGCACAAATTAGGAGTCCTAGGTCACCAAAACACCTTAAGTCGGTGAAAAATATTTTTTTGCATCACAACACTAAAGTTCTAGAAGATTCTCAATTTTTACAAAAATACCACTTTTTACCCAATTTTTAGATTTTTACCACTTTTCAGTTCAATATTTTGATTTTTAGCATGCTTTAGCCTAATTTCAACTCCTTTTCATTTGTTCACCTCCAAAAATTCTTAGGAATACAAAAACAAGATAAATTAAATTAGAATAATATAAAAACTAATTAAGTAGCATGGAAGATAACTATCATTTGAGTATATTTTGACACTTATCACTCTTCTTAATTTTAAGACAAGTAAAATGTCATTTTACATTCTCAATGACACATTATTCTAACAAAAATGAGATATTGTTAGCTACATATTATGTTTTTGTTTTCCAACCCCACTAAATATGTCATTCTTCTAAAACAAATAAGTTACTTTTACTTGCAAGATATTCAAGGACACAGTGGTAGAAAAAGATAGGACATTGTGAAAGAAAAGAAAAGTTTATAAAAAAAAAAAATATTAATGATGTTAATGGCAGCCCCTAAATTATATCTATTGCATTATTTTACCCCATAAATTTTCAACGTACATAATTATAGTATCTGAGTTATGTTATTATTACAACAATGATCTTTTTATCTCAAACTGTTAAATATTAGTAGAAATAAGTTATTACAAAGCATACGGTTTGATAATTGTACTTAAAATGAGATTTTAAATTTTTAACTTATACATTAGACTTCCAATAATTGTGCAATTATTGTAGCAATGACCATTTTTTTTTACAATATGTTTAATTTTTACATGTGCAAAATGCACAGTTTAGTAATTATGGCTAAAAATGAGATTCTGAATTATAGAAGTAAATATATACTTTGTCCACGACTATCTTCTATTAAAAACATAATAATTTTTAACAAATAGGTCATTGCTGCAACAATTGCATAAATGAGAGGACATTACAATGTAAGTTGAAAATTTGGGAGACAAAGTGATATAATGAATATAATTCATGGATCATTATTATATTAACCCATATAAAGGGCACGTCTATAATGGGGTTGCTAAAATATAACTCTAAGTAAGGCCACATAATATTAACCATATGATTTCAAACCAGTGGTCCAAATTGACTCTAATAAATGTTAGGATTATGCCCAAAAAGTGTTTATTATTTATAGATATTTATTGAATACTTTGAAAATTTAATAAAGGATATTTCATGCATAGTATCTGTGATATTATTTTGATTATTGAAACAATATTAAATGTCAAAAAAATTCTATAATTTATTGATTAGAGAAATAATTTAATAAAGTTGTTTATTAAAATTAATACATATTCTCTATAATTAATCAATATAGTTTGGCAACTCATCATCTTCACCAAAGTTAGTTGACTCACCTTCCAAAACATTGCTTGTAGTATCTACAACCATTTCACCACCCAGTTGTGTAGTCATTGAAGAGCCTGGAATTACAAGGTAATCACAACTGCTACTTGCAGTAGCTAATACCATTTCTCCCACATGTTTTGCGGCCATTGAAGATCCTGGAATGGTAAGGTAACCACTCCTGCTACTTGTAGTATTCACAGCCATTTCTCCTCTATGTTTTGCAACTATTAAAAATCCCGGAATAGCAAGGTAACCACAGCCACTACTTTCAGTAGCCACTACCATATCCTCTAGATGTTTTGCAGCCATTGAAGAGCCTGGAATGGTAAGGTAACTGCTCCCGCTACTTGTAGTATCCACTTCTCATTTCTCTTCCTCTTTTTGCAGGAATGATAAGGTAACCATTCCTATTACTTCCAGTGCCCACTCTCATTTCTCTTCCTCTTTTTGGAGCCATTCAAGAGCCTGGTTTGAAAAGGTAACTGCTCTCACTACTTGCAGTATCCACTCCCATTTCTCTTCCACTTTTTGCAGCCATCGAAGATCCCGGATTGGTACGGTAACTGCTTTCACTACTTGCAGTATCAACTCCCGTTTCTCTTCCACTCTTTGCAGCCACTGAAGATCCCATGTTGGTAAGGCACAGTGGGTAGCTAGTGAGTGATTTATCCTTTTTTTTCAACTCCAAATAAAATTGAGTAGAATTATCACTATCAATCTTTATTGTGGGAAAACCTTGCATGAGCTGATACTCAATTGTTACATTATTGACTGATACGTTCTGGTGTAGCTCTGAAGATATTAACTCTAGCAATTTTGAAAAAGTGCATCCAATTGGTAGTAGAATTCCAATCATCTTAAATTCAATATAATTTTCACTTTCATCCCATATTCCATCATAATACGCAAAAACTATTTCAGAATCTATTTTTGCACAAAGAAATTAAAAACTTATGATTATCATAATTTTTGCTTCAAGTATCTTATTAGGTTACCAGAATATATATTGACAGGCTACCTAAAAAAATAATAATAAACCAATTTGATGATGAAAATTTTCTAACAAATATACTAGTTAAAACATATAAATTCGATTAAAGTGCATAATATTACGTATCTTGTGAGACTACTTGAATTCAAATTAGAATCATTAATATTGCATCAAATTAAATCTATGAGGAATACTACTCACAGAACCTGATAACTAGTTGATCAATAGTCTAGGTACCTGGAATCAAATTTGATACGGCTGATTCTCCAAGTAACTGGACTGGAATTGGGACTCGATTTAGGTTGAATCTGATCTCTTTCGATAGTCGATGTAGTTGGAATCGAATTCGGACTCGCTGCCTACTTGATACGAACTCCGTTCTCTAGCTAATTTCAATCAAATATGAACACTGCGACTTGAATTTGGATTCTTCCGGTTATCTAGGTAGTCCGAATCGAGAGTCCTCGTCACCGGAGACGATAAAGACGGAGTTGCTGTCACCGGAATAGTGCGTCACAGACTCGCTGTCATCATCGAGCCTCCCGGTATAGTCTAAGTCTCCAGACCTTCAATATTGGTTGTTCTGTAATTTTGGAATTGGGGCTTTGTTTTTAAAAATACCAGTTTGTAATAATCCGGGATTTTTTAAAAAAATTTCATGATCTGGGATTTTTCAATTGTTAATTATATAAGCCTGAATCCCCCTAAATACCCCTTAATTTTAACTAGACCCTTATTTATTTAGGTTCTCAACCTATACTAATATTTTGGACTGCATGAGATAAGCCAAATTGGGCTTAAACAGTTTTTTGAACAGTTGGATATAAAGCAAGAAAGACCAAATTAGAGTGGTTGGTCTTTCAGTATTGAAATTCGACCAACCCACTTAGGATTAGTCGAATTTCAACGTAAGGAGGAGCGTATAAAAAGCTCTTCCCCCTTTCTCCTTTTCTACGTGTGTGTAATTCAATTTTGACTGAAACATTAGTTTGATAACAGTACAAAAAATTAAGAGAAAAATGAGAAAAAGAGAAAAATTTTTAGAGTACACCTTAGGAGATTATCAGAGATTATTGGAGTTTAGAAATTGACTAAGATCGAATTACTTTTACACCTATATAAGTATAAACTTGGTAGGTAAGAAAAAATAGTCATTAGTTGAAGGAGGTAATATTTTGTATGTATTTAAACCAAAGATTGTAAAAGATTTTATGAAAAATTGCGATCTTGAAAATTTTTTGTCTTCTGTGTGCTTATCTTTGATTGGTACAGACCACAGCACACGCGATTGCCATTTTAAAAAAAAGGAGAAAAAAAATACCTTCTATTCATTGAAACCTTAATTCTTGACCTGTCTCGCGGTTTTTTTATATTTATTTTTGATGGATTTTGTAATTTCTCAACCTGATGGACAAATGTCCAGTGACAAGACCATCGACGAAGGAGACGATGCCTTCAACATCTTCTTCAGTGAAACCGGAGCCGAAAAGCACGCTCCACGTGTTGTCTTCATCGATCTTGAGCCCACTGTCATCGACGAAGTGAGGACCGGAATTTGCTGCCAATTTTTCCACTCGGGGTATCTCATAAGCAGTAAAGAAGACGCCACCAACAACTTCGCCCATAGCCATTATACCAGTTAGTCGACTTTACCATTTTCCGATTTCGAGTCACTTGATATGACCCAGATTCGAAAAATTGCTTATGTTTTATTCTCTGGGTTGTTTTGTGTTCAGTCGAGAAAGGGATTGTTGATCTCTATTTGGATCGGATTTGGAAGCTTGCTGATAACTGCACTGGTCTCTAAGGCTTCCTGGTTTTCAATATCGTCGGTGGCAGTACTGAATCTGGGCTCGGATCCCTTCTTCTGGAGTGCATCTCGGTCCGCGGAGGGTCTATATGAGAGAGAGGGTTTAAAAGAAAATCAACAAATTTGGGCTTACTCCAAAGCACGAAGAGAACAACGACCACTTGTTGCTTTCTCTACCGTCGTCGCTCTCGGCCAACCATGACATCCAGCTAGCTGCCCTTCATCGCCTTCGTCTGCTGTAGGAAGCTGAGAGAATAGAGAGTGAGTAGAGGGGTTGATAAACTTTATTTATTTTTTTATTTTTTTTTCAGAAATGGCAATCGTGTATGCTGTGGTCTATACCAGTCAACTTATTAGAGCTCCTCAATCTGGACCATTGGTTTGAAATCAGACGACTAATATTATGTGACCTCACTTAGAGTTAGGGCTATATTTTGGCAGCCCACCATAGATGCGCCCTTCAAAAAAATAAAAACCAAAACTTGAAAATTATTGTCAATAAAACAAAATCAACGTCATTTACGTTTTAGTTTTAACTGAAATTAGTCCATAAATAAAAATATATAAATATATATATAGGTTAACAATCTAATAACTATTTTTTTATTTTTTAACAGTTATAATGAAATATGTGAAAAAATGTGTATTATTAATATTTTTTTTCTTATTTTTTATAATTAAAAAATATACTTATTAAATTTTCATTTACTAAATTAATACTTAGCAAAAATTATATACGAGTGCCCGTATATATATATATATATATATATATATGTTAGAGATATATTTTTCACTTCACAGACAACGAACTTTGTACATGGGCGATACTAATTATTATACTGCAAAACAGTTTTTTAATATTGTGACTGCGCAAGCATTGAAGTGTCGTGTTGAATTCCATAGATGCTCTTCTCCTCTCTTTATTCATTTATTTATCTACTTTTCTTTTTGAAAAGGAAATTTCATCGATGCTCTTCAACCTCCTCAGAATTGCAGCAGTATTGCAAAGATACTACTACATTATTTTTGTAAGATCACGAGCTAAAAGACTCGTGCTTATGCAATGTAATAACTAATAAGCTATATGTTATGATATAGACTATTGCGCTTTGGTTGCATTCGTTCACTGCGCTATCCGTTCACGGATTGGGCTTTGGAGTAAATATAGCAATTTGGTTGGTACTTATTACTTAGTAAGAACTAAGGAAGTATATGTTAAAAGAAAGTAATTAAAAATAAGTGGCTATGGGCATATGAATACGGGTAGATAAGAGTATGCATGGTAAAGAAATTGATTTCTAGAGCCAGTAGTAGTTTTGTAGAGCTAAGGCGCTCCTTACTAATTTTATTCATGAACACCACAACAGGCAGTACAATATAAGATAGAGATCAGATGCACCGATCGAGCATAAATGTTACAGTACAATATAAGATATTATAGCTAGGGAGAAGAAGTAGGTAGTTTAGCCTAGCTAGCTAGGAGAAGTTGTAGTGCTTGTCGACAGCGAGAGAGACATCCCAGGTGCAGCTCATCCCTTTGGGAAATTCGACTAAGTCGCCCCCCTCGATCTCCACCGAATCCTTGGATCCCTCAGGCGTAACCTTCACTTTTCCTTGTAACAGATAGCAAGTTTCTTTCGCTTCGTATGTCCATGGGAATTTGCTTGGAGGGCAACCCCATCTGCTCGCCCCCAGTATCATATCATAATTTCATATATTATACATCAGACTAACTGACATATATTAAGAAAATTAGACGACAAATAAGAAAGATTAATGCAAGATTAAATAATTTTTGACTTACTTTGGCCAATTTCTGACACCCAATCGGGTAAGCTTCGACTCGGGAGGGTTCTTCTCTATCTTGATTCCCAGTCTCTCAGTAGCCATCGACTCCGCCCTTATCGCTACCACACTCACACGCTGCTTCGTTTTGGTTTTTGTCGTCACTACACACCAAGATACTAGACCTGCACCACCCACTACGCGGCATGCCATTTTTTTTTTTAATCTCTGTTCTAGTATTCTCTTAACAAGCACCACTCATTATTAAATTTCAACCACTACCTGATTTTCTTTTCTTTCTTTCTTTATTATTATTATTTTCCCCCCCCTTCATCCTTTAATACTTTACTGTCACCTCATCCTCGTTCTGTTTCTCATTTTTTTGTACTTTTACACATATGCCACTGGCACATCACCTGAGTTACATATATGAAAGAGTAAGACTCACGACTCACTCAGTCACTTAGCTAGTGCGTGGCCAGAAATGGAACTCTACCATTGATGGAGCAGCAATTCTAGGATATAACACTTATGATTGGTGGAGTAATTTTCAGGGTTGTTGGTCACTTGTTCGGGTTAGGTTAGTTTGGTTGCTTTGGTGGCTATTAATTACTTTTATCTAAGATTGGATTGCTATTTCAATCTTCACTTCTATTCTATGGCTGTTCATTTTCTTACATAGCATCATATCTGTGACAATTAATATATTCCATTTACATTGACCCAACCATACGCCTCATTCCTCAGCAACGTTTCCGACATAGTTTTATATATGCTTTTTTTGTTTTCCTTTACTGAGGAATATTAATGTTATTTTTAGTTTTTACTAAGTGGCATTAACATTTTCCAAGTCTACACTCTACGACCCACACTCATGTGGTCTGGAAATTGGAATTCCTCTGAAATAATTTCTAATTCTTCTTAAATAAAAAAAATTTCGAATTCTGATAGATTATTATTTTTTTTTACAAGGGTCGAACATTATTATTATTATTATTATTAATTTTTCTTTTCGGCCTGGAAGAATAATTGTGATTTAAGTTAAAATATGTATTTGCAAGTGCAACGGGCAACGGCCCAATAGTCTTGACTGGTGCAGTCAACTGCCTCTGGTGGTTGGCTCCGCCGAAATAAAGTAGAATCAGAATGCTTAAGCACTAATTGCAAACGTGGCACGTCTTGACTGGATGGTTTGCGACACGCAAGCGTGGCCTTTTCGTACACCAATAAAACAATAAAAAAAAATAAAAGAAAAAAAAATAAAAAAGGGGTGGACGTCGTCACGTGGATATAACGCAAAGACACACCGGAATTGTGTCTGAATGAAACACCCAAGACTTTCTTCTCAACATAAAAATAAAAAAAGAAAAAATATATGAAATGGAAAATTAAAAAAGAAAAAAGAAAAAAGAATAAAGAAAAGAAAAATAGAAAGGAGATGAAAATGTGTAAACGAAGACCAGAAGACTTTGAAGACTAAGAAGACGAAGAAGAAGAAGAAGAAGAGGAAGAAATCCTTTAAATCTGTAGGGTTGGGGACTCGATCTCTTCAGCCGCTGTCCTCGACTGATTCTGACGACTCGGCCATCGGAATCGCACCGTCGACTCGTCTCTATTAAGGTCCGTTTTGCTTTAAATCCCTCGGATCCTTTTGCCGTTTTCCTCTCTCTATTTAGTTTTATTTGTTTTCTTTCTATTTTTTTATTTCATTTATTGATTCAGATTTGCCTGCTGTTTAATTTGTTTTCAGATTATTCAGGCGTTTCTTAGTTTATTTATTTTTTAATTTAAAAAATACAATAAAAATGAATTCATATTAGTATTTGTTGATGTTCCTTTGGTTTTGTTTGGAAATAAAATTCGTAATTATATTGGGGAAATTATTGTATGTTATGATAGTAAGAGTTGCGAATTTTGAACATTTTAGGAAATTAGTCTAAAAATAGAAATGAAATAATAAATAATTTTGGGATTTATTTAGTGTGGCTGGCAGATTTTAGCGTTTCAAGTTCAAGTGTGTGATGCTGAAGAAGAAGTAAGCAATCTGTTTGAAGGGTGTTTTGGTTTTGTTTGTTTTTGATCAGAAAAAAGGGTAAAAAAGGAAAAATAAAAAATAAAAAATGTTGGAGAGTGGTCAGAAATTCCCTGGAATTATAGGCCTAAGTAACCAGGACAACAACTACTGCGATTTGTCCCAAGGCTTTTATTATAAGCTCGACGAAGGCACCAACATGTCTATTGACAGTTTTGGTAGCTTGCAAACTAGCAACGACGGAGGATCTGTTGCCATGTCTATAGATAACAGCAGTGTGGGTTCTAATACAAATGACTCCCACACTCGCATCTTGAACCACCAAGGCTTACGACGCCGTGCAAACGACAATTACTCCGTCCAACAGAGTGTTAATCGTCGAGGAAGAGTCATGCACGTTCTCAGTGATGATGCCCTCGCTCGAGCTCTAATGGACAGCAATTCCTTGACAGAAGGCCTCGAGAATTATGAAGAGTGGACTATTGATTTAAGGAAACTAAATATGGGGGAGGCTTTTGCCCAAGGTGCTTTCGGAAAACTCTATAGAGGAACATACAAGGGTGAGGATGTTGCCATCAAGATCTTGGAGAGGCCAGAAAACGACCCTGAAAAGGCTCAGCTAATGGAACAACAGTTTCAGCAGGAAGTCAAGATGCTGGCTACACTGAAGCATCCAAACATTGTTCGTTTTATTGGGGCCTGTCGTAAACCAATGGTCTGGTGCATTGTCACAGAGTATGCTAAGGGAGGTTCTGTTCGGCAGTTCCTCATGAAGCGTCAAAGCCGCTCTGTTCCCTTGAAATTGGCAGTCAAGCAAGCTTTGGACGTTGCCAGGGGAATGGCATATGTCCATGGCCTTGGGTTGATCCACCGGGACCTTAAGTCTGACAACCTTTTGATTTTTTCTGACAAATCTATTAAAATTGCTGATTTTGGTGTTGCTCGGATTGAGGTGCAGACAGAAGGAATGACACCAGAAACAGGGACTTATCGCTGGATGGCTCCGTAAGACTTTACATTTTAGCTGATATTTTACTACATTTTTTTTTATTGGGCAATTCTATGTTTGGCTCGATGTTTTTAACTTTCTGGTTTATTCTTATTTCTTCATATACTTTTGTGTTTGTTGGTGGCAGTTTAAATTTGAGTTTCTTAATGTCCATTCTTGTCTAATTTTCAAGTGTGAGTGTAATCTAGCTTTTGGTCACTGGCAATCTTTGTATGTCGTAGTTTGTTTCTTTAAAATTGCTTTGCTAGACATGTTTGGTTTTGGATCTAGAACTCCTATTTTGAGGAAACTATTCCACTAATCATTTATGAATGGCCATCAGTTTGGTTCCCTTGAATGCATAGGCTTTGTATTTCATTTTCCTTGTAACGTTTTTCAGTTGCTATTGGTATAACCTGCCCTCTAGTTCAAGGCAAGCTTTTGATACTTGCTCTTCTTTCTTTTGATATTTAACTTCTCCTTGTGCTGTTAATTTTTCTATAATCATACTAGCACGCAGCGTCTCTTTCGTTTTGCCATCATATTAAAATTTATTTGTCCACGCAACTGAAAGACAATGCATGTCTTTTCTTTATAATCTTTGAATTTAACATACTCCAGTACGTGCTACCTGAAAATTCTATTTTGTACTCAGGGCTTCTAATTTTGTGTGAATTTTGATAATTTAAAGCACAGAGCTGGTATGATGATTTCAATTTTTGGTGACAATTTTACTTGATGTCTGAAGTCAAGATTATGCACAAGAGCACATGCTAGTGACCCTTAAAAGGAGGGGGAAAAAAAGTTTTCAGCTTCTTTTGAAATATACTGTTTTCTAGTTACGTTTTTATTCCTTGCAGAATCGGACTTGGACTTTCGTGATTAATATAATAGCATAGAGGTTCTTGACTGCTTTTGTCTTGTGTTGTGGTTTTGGATCTAGGACTCTATCTAGTTTGAGATCAGAAACAGTTCCAGAGTAGGCTTTGTAGCTCATTTCCTTGTGGGATTTTAAAATAGCCATATGTATAACCTGCGCCCTAGCTCAAGGGCAAGGTTTTGATATTTTACTCATCTTTTGTGTCCTTAATTATTATTTAATCATGCTAGCATCTAGAATCTCTTTTTGCCATCATGTTTTTGCCCAGACATCTTAAAGATGAGATATCTCTTTCTCTTTATAATATTAGAATTTGATATAGTCCAATACCTCTTACCTGGAATGTTTAAAAAATGGAGTTAGTACTCTCGTTTGTGTGATTTTTTATATCTTAAAGCACTTAGTCCTCCTAGATTTCTGTTTTTGCTGACAAAATTTTACTTGATGTATGAAGCCAAGATCATGCGCAGGATCACATGTTAGTGACCCCTGAGCAATGAAAAGATTTGGGCTGATTTTGGAATAGGGCACTTACGATTAGTATTATTATTATTTTTTTGTAGGAAACAAAAAATGTTTAATTGAAAAAGTAGATATACATCAAAATAGGTGGATAAGAAGTCCACCAAAAACAGAAGGAAGAAATTACAAAACGAAATTCCACCCCCCTTTAAAGATCAGAAAACAAAAAAGCAACAGAAATCAACTACATCTTGAATCCAGACAGCTCCCACAGTCTAATTTTATTGCTTACGGTTTTGATTCCTTGCAGAATTGGACCTGAACTTTTGTGATTAACGTAATAGGATAAAGGATGTTGACTTCTTTTGTCTTGTCTTGTGATTGTTTCATGGATAGTATATGCTCCACTTTTGAGGGGTATCCCAGTTAGTTAATTATTTAGTCATGGTTAAGCAAGTCTTGGAAAGGGGTAGATCAGTAGTTGTATTTGTTCAGCCTTCAAGTGTCTGATTGTTTCAATCTTTACAACTGCTATTTAGCGAGTCCAAGTCAAAGTTTCTCTATAATTATTTTTGCATAAGTCTGCTATCTCTTACTTCAGAAGATTTGGTGGTGAAACTTGTCTGTGCAATATATCTTTTCCCTAAGACGTTATTGTTGGAATGGCATAGTTTGCAAATATGACTTCTGTTTTTCTTTCTTTCCAATAATAACTTATTTTCCAATGTGGTGATTTCTTTTTCTTTCTTTTTTTTTTCCTCCTTGAATAATCTGGCTCTGCAGTGAGATGATCCAGCATAGGCCTTACACACAGAAAGTGGATGTTTATAGCTTTGGGATAGTTCTTTGGGAGCTTATTACAGGGATGCTCCCTTTTCAGAACATGACAGCAGTGCAGGCAGCGTTTGCAGTTGTCAATAAGGGTGTCCGTCCTATTGTTCCAAATGATTGCTTACCTGTTCTGGGTGAGATAATGACTCGATGCTGGGATGCTAATCCTGATGTGAGGCCACCCTTTACCGAAGTGGTGAGAATGCTTGAGAATGCGGAGACGGAGATCATGACAACTGTGCGCAAGGCTCGTTTCAGGTGTTGCATGACCCAGCCAATGACAGCAGACTGACCCCTCAGGAAACACTGGAAAAAGAGAACAGTTACAAGAAAAGAAAGAGAAAAGAAGAAACTGGAAAAAAGGATAAAGAAGAGGCAAGAGAAGGTCACTATATTGTTGTAGCTTTGTGTATTTATCAGGTTAATTTATCTTGCTTAAGATAGAAAAAGGAAAAAGTCATGAAAAGAATATTTGGTTTTGGGGCTTCTGTTATTAATAGATTCGGTTGCTGAGTTAGTAATAGGATGTGTATCTATACATATCCTTGCTTAGTTCTGTTGTTTAGTTCTGTTTTGGGGTTTCTGTTGTCTCTTGCTATGTATTAACCTCCCTTTTTTAGTTCTGTTGTATTGACAAAACACAAGCTGTTGGGTTCTCCTTCCACCAATGTATGTCAAGCACGCAATTGTTGTACTTTTTTTGGAAGGCTATAATATATAATATGTCAATTCTTATACAATATACAATTACAGGTGAGGTCTTGAACCTTGCTGCATCTGCATGCGAGTTGTTATTCTAGTTAGTGTTTTTGTTGAACTTCATTGGGCGGGCCTTTCTAGATGGATAGAGGGCGAGAGGAGGCATCGTACTGTGTTCATTGTTGACTGTTCCTGTAAGGCATTGATGGTGATGATGATGGTGGTGGAAGGCTCAAAAATAAGGATCCGGAGATCTTTTGGCATGTTATTCACTTGTTTTTCGGATGCAAATGGCGGGGTATGCTAGCATTGCTTGATTAGTCTAATGTTACATTTAACAAAAATTAAAATCGGTTTCATAGAGTTTAAGATATCGTCATCTGTGATGCAGAATGCCACGATAATGATATCTATTCGGATATCTTAATAAAGAGAAGAAGGTCCAATGTTCCATTTGAGAAAAGTAACATTTATATCTCGTAAATTTTGTTAATGGTCACTCACCATCACAACTTGAAATATGCTTTGGTGGTTGTAGCCTAAATTCGAATGTCTTCTTCCAAATAAAAACAAAAAAGCGGTTAGTATAATGACTAATCCTTCAAAATGTTTTTGACATATGCGTAAGCTGTATGTTAGCTTCTTATAAAAAAAAAAAAAAAAAAAAAACTGTATAGCTTATAATTTTTCGGATTGGTTGGTGACATATGTACTGGTTTTTTTGTGTTGTCAATCACGTTACAAATAAATTGGGTCCCAACTCCAAAAGGACGCCGAGCGTAATATAGATATGAGATTGAGGGCATGTTATTTTGGCATATCATTCTTTCTCGCTACAACGACCAAAAGCAAAGCAAAGCAAAACAGAGGAGCAAAAAATAAAAATAAAAATAAAAAACAAAAACAGTTGAGGACTCGAAAATAAGAGACTGGTCCCAAACGACGGAGTGAGGTGAGTTAATTTAAATGATAGAAGTAAGCATTATTTAGTATTTAGTTTGAATAAATCTGAAAGTTTATTATCATTAATAAAATAATAAGACGAAAATTAGATAGTAATAAATATTTTTTTAATTTGTAATCGGCTTAAATCATTATATAAGTCCAACTAAAAAAAAGACCAGTCTCAGAACAAAAATAAATAAATAAATAAATAAATAAAGAAAGAAAGAAAGAAAGAAGAGAGTAGTGAAGAGTGAGAATCTGGTATCGAGCAGCGAATACTATAGTCTACTCGATAGAAGGAGGGGCCAGGAGGAGGGAGGCATTGAAGGAAGAGGAAGTCGTGCATGTAATTCCCAGTCCATGCTACTGCTTGCTCGGCATCATGTTATATCTCTTTCTTTTTCTTTTTCAATTTTTTGTGTGTGCGTGTGCGTGTGTGTGAGATTTTTTTTTTTTTTTTTTTTTGGGTGGTTATCGTCGAACCCAGAAAAGAAAATGATGACAGTGAAATGAATTGGTAGTTACTTTTTTGTTTTTGGAATAAATATTTAATCAATAAATTGGTGTACTCGTGTTGTTGACTTGAGATGGCATGGCAGCGAGTAGAGAAGAGTGGTTCTTGTGATAATGCAGTGCGCAATTGGAGGTAAAGTGGTGGTTTCTCCTTCAACTCCAAGTCCAAGTCCAAGTCCAAGTCCTAGTGGAAGGTTGTTCAATTTTCAACAGAAAAGACTGAGTCTGATTCTGACTTCTTCCAAACTCAAGATTAAAGCTCAGCCCCCCCGTCTCTTCTCATCTGCATCGGCCTTGTCCTCGTTCTCAGGAGTAATTCACTATTCTCTTTCTTTCTTTTTTATTTTTTATTTTTTAATTTTTGCTTCCCTCGAATTATCCATACCCATGACATGAGCCCATCCCAATCATGATATGAATACACATATGAATATGAATATAATTTAAAGGGAATGATTCATTGATCCCTATATAGACAGATAGATAGACAGATCGATAGATAGATAGATAGATGTTGTGTATTGTAAATATTTGTTGATTAGTAGAAACAAACACATATTTACAGGTAGACTATGAACAAATTGTTTGGCCGTCTCCTACCGATGAAATTCCATTTTGGAACAAGGACTTCCCCTCTTCCGACGCTCATCTTGTCGTCGAACAAGTCAACAAGGATCATCAACTCATACACATAACCCATGTCACTGCTGAAATGGCACCTATTGCCAAAGTTGGTGGTCTTGGCGATGTTGTAACTGGACTTGCTCGTGCTTCTCTGTCGCGTGGCCACACTGTCGATATAATGCTTCCTTTCTATGAGTGTATTCCTAAGCACCATATCAACGACTTCACTTTAATCACTACCTACAACTCTTATCATGATGGAGATTGGATCCCTACCAATGCATTTCGAGGACTAGTTTCCGGTATCCCCATCATTTTTATTGAGCCTTCCAACCATTTCTTTAAGGGGACACATGTATATGGTGGTTCATATAATGAGCTCGAGGCATATTTGTTCTTTAGCCGTGCTTGCCTTGAATGGATGCAGGTTTGTTTTTTAAATTCTAAATACTAAATACTTACTCTTCAATTATTTATTATTATTATTATTATTATTATTATTATTATTCTGTCTCAATGTCCATGTTTATATTGAAACACAACACTAATATACAAGTTTGCCTTCAACTTCTTAACTCTCTGAATTCATTTTCTTGAATCCTCAAAGCATGTAATTTTGATTTCTGACAAAATAATACATAATTCCAGGTATTCATTTTCTTGAATCCTCAAAGCATGTAATTTTGATTTCTGACAAAATAATACATAATTCCAGGTAACTGGAACCCAACCTGATATTATTCATATCCATGAGTGGCAGACAGGTGCTTTACCCTTGCTTTTTTGGGATATCTATCATAGTCTTTCCCTTAAGGTATCTACTTAATTTATTTCTACTTGATAGCAATTTCTTTTCAAACTAGATCTCTGAAACATTATTTCTTTATTCTTAATGTTTAACATTCTTATTAACTTTGGTACTTTGTAGAAACCAAGAATTGTATTAACAATCCATAACATGGAGCATTTTGGTGAGTGTAGGTAAGTGAATGTATCCACTATTATCTCTATCTTTGACCTTTTCCCATTTCTCTTTGCATGTCAGTGCACCTGACATGATTGCTTGTCAATTGGGATGATTTCCCCTGTCTTTAAGAAATTTCTCAAGACCAAGATTTTTTATTTTATTATTTTTTCTTTTCACCTTGTGAAAATTTTTTCTATAGTGAGAAACTTTGAGAACTATTTTGAGGAAGCTGTCATTGCTATTTTGAAATCTTATAAAACTATTCTTGCTGAAGACGTCCAGACCTAGAGATAGTTTGTTATATATATGGTCATGCTTGCCCTCTGTCTTTGAAAATCTTATAGGGAGGTGATCTGACATAAACACGGTCAAGATACAGGAATGTTTAAATTAATGTAAATCCGCTGAGATATGTGTGCAGATGGTCTTCACTGGACTTTGATGAGATTAATTAATTAAAGGCAAGACAACTGTTAAACTATCTGTGAGTTCTCTAAGGTCTGTTCAACTCCTCCACATGCATTTTATTTATATTGGCAGCGCACATCAACTTAGCAAGTGTGGTCTCGATGGATCTATGTATGCAACTATTGACAAGGTGAGCCTTTATGGATATAAGATGCATTTATTTTGCAGAGATATTTTTCAACTATTATGTGGATTTGTGGTTTTTGTAAGAAGAAAATTTTTGTAGTGTATCTAAACATCTAATGCTGTGAAGTTTCATTACTGAAACTAGACAAGTATTTTCATGGGAATAAGCGCCAAAAGATTGTGAAAGCAGATTTTAACTGCTACACTGGTAACTCGAAAGAATGCTAGTACTCTGCAGACTGCCAGAATTACTTTGGGAAAAATTACATCGACACCCCTAAATTTTGTTAAAATGATTGGAACATTTGACAACAGGATTCCATAAAATGTGAAATAAATTATACTGACTACATTTCAGTAAGATAACTAGTTTAACTGTCTTATTTGTCATGGTTAATGCCAAAGTGTTCTGAGGATCTGTTTGGAGGTTTTTAATGAGCGAATGATAGAATTCCAATCTTATGCCATTGTGTCGTTTGGCTAACTTTTGGGCTCTTTAATTAGAAAGAAATAAGCAATTTTTTTGAGGAGTGTTCTGCTGATGTGTTTGGGTGTTGAGATAGATATAATCTTTGGGTTTTGTATAGTTTTCTTCTTTGATAGGATCGAAGGATTTTCTTTATTTATGATTAAGTTTGTTGGGCTAAGTCTTTGTAGTTTCTTGGTTTTTTTTTTTTTTTGTTTTCTTTTGAGGATTCCTTATCCTTTGTTTTGTTTCTCATTCATTTTGTCAATAAAATTATCTGGTTTTTCATCGTTCTTAAAAAAAGAAAAAAATTCCCAAATTAACCCTAAATTCTTTTTCAATATCCTCTCAATCTTTGATTAATAAGTTGAGCTTTCTGTTAGAAAGTTAAAAATCTTATAGACATCTTAATCCAAATTTTTTTGTTTTTTTCATGTAATTTCTGTTTTATTAGTGATAGTTTCGTATCAAATTGAAAAAAAAAAAAAGACGGTGTATAATTCATTTTGTTGAATATGATTCTGAGTATTGTTTTGACGTAACTTTAGGGTGTTAATGTAGTTTCCCCTCTACCTTAATATGCTAAAATTTTTGTAAGCCAGCATTGAGGAGAGCAAGTTCCTCAATCTTAAAGTGTATTTTGTTTTCTCTCCAAGATGTAGCAAGATTTCATGGGCACCCACAGAATCATAAATATGAAGCACAAAAGCCAGAATTAGAGGATAAGATTTCTTTCTAAATAAATTTGAGTGTTTCTCTTATGCCTCTCAACATGGCAGGCAGTTGATGATCGAACTCTTGGCCATAATCCAGAGAGATTGAGCTTATTGAAAGGTGGAATTGTCTACAGCAATGCAGTTGTGTAAGTGGCATCACCTTGTTGGCTTTCAAGTTCTGGTGTCTGTGTATCTGTAACCATAACCAAGTAGTTCATATTTAATTTCCACCTTTATGATTCCTTGGGATATCTTAATGCATTTTGGTAATATACACTGAAAAACATTCTCATTAACAAGTTTGAAAACTTGCATTGTGGTTAGTGGCAGTGAGAATGTTGATTTTATGGTTGGAGGATTACAATGACGCACAAACAGGATGAGCATGGGCATATCTGTTTTAGCTCTTAGAATTTCTTTTCAAGAAGAAACAAACATATTATTATCATTTATTATCGATTTTGAGGGTTTATTTCAACATAGTTAACCAAGAGAAAGAGAACTTACTTGTTGATAAAAAAGTTGAATGAATTGATCTTAGTGATTCATAGGGTGCTACACATTGCTGTTGAATGTATTTTTCTAAGTATTGAAAGTCTGTTGGAAGTTTGAAATTACGCCATCCAAGACAGTAGTTTAAAAGACTCTAATTGACTTGACGAACATTTTTTCCTTTTGTCAAATTTATGAAGAGATAACAACTTCATTAATTGTATTTAAGGTGTAATTGTGCATTTATTATGACGTGAACCTGTGGACACAAGCATAAATGTGGTTTCATATCTGCAAACACAATCCATACCATTCATTGTACTACTGACAAGTGATTCTTTGTCCCTTTTCAGCACAGTCTCCCCAACATATCTTAAGGAAACCATGTGCTCTGGTTGGCTTTCAAACACTTTGGTGAGAAATCGGCATAAGTAAGTTACGTTTTCTTCTATATTATGTAGTTTCACTTAGTGCATATCACATTCTGGGACTTTATCAAGTTTTTGATTTTCCTGTGGGCCCTTTCTTGTAAACATTCTTTTACTGTAGTACTAGTACTCAGTGATAGAAAGTTTGCTTGTAGTTGTTTCTCTCTCGAACGAGGATTCCTAAACCAAGAATGTTAAGTTGAAGCCTCAGAATAAGCTCCACATTCGACCAAAATGAAAGAGACACGAACATCCTTTTGCTCCTTAGATAAGCAATCCACAAAGAAACACAATATAATCCTAGCAAAAAAAAAAGAAAAAATCTTCTTCCTTATATGAATCTTTAGTGATCCAATTATTTCTTTCTATAGACTATAAGAGCTCAAAGTATTTTCTATATCATATCACTAAAGGATTACAGAATATATATAGCCTTTACAATCAGTAAAAAAAGGAAACA
>JXTB01000576.1:169612-186424 GCA_002914805.1 Parasponia andersonii | reverse complement strand
ACAAGATACACGGCTATTTATAGCTAACAAAAATGGCAACTAATCCCCTAAAATCAGCCACAATATCTTTCCTTAATCTTAGGAGATTTCCAACACTTTCCAACCACAACACCCAAACAAGAGCCAAAACAACATTATTCCAAATGGGTTTTGTTCCAGGATTGCATTCCATCACCAATAATCCTACTGTGTGGAACTGCCAAAGCAATCCGTTTTCCTTCAACTCAATATTCCGCAATTGTGGTCCCGATGCACGGTGGAGAAAAAAATATGCATGATCCACTATCTTCCTTTAATCTTCTTCCAAATGACACAACCAAGAAAGGGAATGATCATATAAGGTCTATTTTGAAACACCTCATGAGTACTAATCTTCTTGTGCGCTAAATAAAATCCAATTAAGCTCATGAGCTTTCCTAATGGATTAATAAGGCCTAAAAGGAGACTATATAGGATCGTTAATCAAGGAAGCAAAGTAAGATTTGCAACTGCACTACATAGAAAAGTCCAACATCCATAATCTTATATCAGAAACACCCTCCCTCAAACCTACCCCATCAAGTAAGGGTGAAAAGAGACGTGAACACTAATAATTGAGTGGGTTTGATGAGCCTTTAATATGTTTTGGGCTTATCATTAAATGTATTCCCTGTATGTAGTGGTAAAGTATACAACCTAATGTTGGCTCACCTCCTAATAGTTTAAAGCTTTTTAGAGAATTCAAATTCTAACACTTAATTTTGTTCTATTAAAAAAATTAAACACTGGACCACCTCTTAATAGCTTTAGGTTTTGTAAGAGTTGGTATGTTGCCGTGTAATTTGTGATTGTATAGGGACAAAGCTGTAAGTTGATTTTCTCTTCAATGATATTTCTTATCATGTATTCCAGGTACTCTGGTATATTAAATGGGATAGACACTGCGATATGGAACCCTGCTTTTGATGTTTTCTTGCCTGCTAAGTTCCATGGTAAAATTTTATGTCTCTTTCATAAAATTAGCAATTTGATCCCATCAGGACCACCCTTTTTTTTTTCCTTTAGTATCTCATCAAGAACATTCTTTTCATTAATCTCCATCCCTCTACCAAGAGACGATATGATTATGTCCAGATATACAAAATATGTTTTAAGTTCTACTGAAAGAGTTTATGTTCTGTAGTGTATGTGAGACAATTGACTACGTGTGCTATTTATATGATCTTTGTTTCCTCGTTACTTGGCTCTTGATCAGTTGGCATATTTAATATATTTTTAAAATAAATTGCTGGTCAGTGAGGTGAGGGCACATTACATTGACTTCAAAATGTTGTGTTTCTTCGTTCTTTTCCTTTATAAATGCAGAAATGACATAGTGGCAATATAATGTTCTTGCCTGGCTTTGCATCTGTTAGAATGAGAAAGAACTTTAAGTGAAAATTAATCCATTAAGCTACCTGTTTTTAGCTTTGTGTTTCTCTTTGTCCAATAATTTTCCATTTCCTTTAGGCTTTCATAATTACTTGTTGGCACTCTCAAATATATAACATTTAATCTTTGTTGACTTCCTGTCTTGCAGCTCAGAATTCTGAAGGGAAAAAGCTATGCAAGTACTTTGTCCAGAGGGGCCTGGGTTTGGCCTCTGTTGACCATGTATCAGATATGAGAACCAGGATGCCCTTGGTTGTTTGTATTACACGACTAGTTGCACAAAAAGGTCTTCACTTAATTATTCATGCGATTAAGCGTGTTGAAGAACTTGTAAGTTAGTTATTGCATTACAAATTCTTTGCCGCAGATGCTTCTTTTTACTGTGTTAGCCCATTCTATGTTGTGTTGAGTCATGCATAGCAGCATAGGAGAGATCTCTGGTATTTAGCAGCACATATGCACCTAGAGGCTATAATTATCAAGAGAAGTTGGTTGACTTGTTATGATTGGCATTAGAGCTAAGCTAACTTATTTCATTTCCCCATGGGGACTTGAGGCTGTGGTCTGGGCATCTTTTGGCTAACTCAAAATGGGTAGTTGTGGGGAGGATTATTGCATGTTGTTCTGAGCCACGAAGGCATATATGCTTAATTTCATATTGAACATGCACTTCGAGATCTACAGTAATTAGAACATTACATATGCGTACATAGTGTCATTAGCATCAAGTTTTCAGCTATTGATGGAATGACTTGTTTGTAATGTACTTGAGTTACAAGAGCTGGGCTGTTTGTGGACAAGATAATATGTAGTGAGTCTGTACTACTGACCTGTAAGATTGTTAATGCTTTTAGAATATTTAGATCCGATTGTCTTTATTGTATGTTCCTGATTTTGTTTATTAATTCCGAGTTGACTATCAGAAATAAGAGTCAGATTTGGGTGTATTTCGGGCAAAATCTGTTGGTAGTGTTGGGGACAAAGTCCAGATTATGTCTGGTCTTCAGGAGATACTTTTTATTGGGTTTCAAATATTTTATTTATTCCTTGTTTTAGTATTGTTTCCTTGTCTTCTTGTCTCCCTGTTTTATGGCTGATTTTGTCTTTAAGTTTTCTAGTTGAGTTGCTCTATTTATACTCAGCTACACCTTGTACCATTAAATATAGAAAAATATACTTTGTTGATGACCTTAATAAAATCAGCATTTGGGTATTCTTGTTTTTCTTCACTGGTTTCCTTTCTATAATTTGAGACAAAGTTCTATATACTCTATTTTTTTGACCTAATATAATGGAATACACCGTTTGTTACTATGGTATAAGAGAACGAGCTCCTGAGGTCAAACCCCTAGAACTACGGTCTTCAATATGTCACCGTTTGTTGGGCCTTTAATGTGTTTCAGACTTGTCATTGAAATATTTCCCGAGTGACTCTGTCCAATTAATATTTGCCAACCATACATGATTGACTATTGTTTAGCCCGCACACGAAGGTGCATTGGAATGTAAAACTCAATTTAGGCGCAGCTTTTGATAGCTTAATCTTTTACAAGAGTTAGTAAACTAACTTGTGCTGGACCTGGCCACTCTTGATAAAGTTGAGTGATGTCTTTTGTCAGTTGCTAGGAGCCTAGGACAAGGATTTAGACAAATGTTTTTGCATGAAAACATGTGCCTTCCATTTTCTAAACACTATTGAACTGTATGGTATTGTTTTCTCTATGTTGAAACCTCACATTCTAGATTTAACTACCTGACCAGTTCACTATGTGCGAATTCCAGGATAAGGTTCTGACTAGTTTGCTTTTTTCTTAATTGTTGGAGTTATTTCTAGGGTGGACAAATGATTGTACTGGGAAAAGCTCCAGATGGTAGCATTCAGAGAGAATTTGAAGGTCTTGCAAAATTGGTAATAGATTTCAGCTTTATGTCTTTCAGTTTATGTTTTGAACTCCATTCAATCAGTGAAAGAAATGTCATATCCTGTCGTCACATCGGTTTAATAGGCCAAATTATATTCTTCGCTTCTTTTTCATATTCTCTTGTACCGACTGTGATTTGGCTGAAGTACTAAAAGAAAAGAGTAACTCTTGCAAATAAATCCAGGTTACGAGAACATCTTTCAGGCATATATCCATTGATTGGCTATGTAGAGCACCTTCTGGAATATGTGAGAACACACCTTTAAGGGATATGTGATGTAGGCATAGAATGAATATTTAGGAAATTATTATTGTTATTGTTTATTATGTTTTATTTAATTGTTAGGTTATTTTAATTTTGAGTGACTAGTTTTAAGTTTCTCGTTTCTATCAGTTTCTAGAATTTGTCTACTTTCTTAGTTGTGTCCAATTGACTATCTATAAATTATGTAATTGCTTTTCAGATTATAAATAAATATTGAGTGATTATTGAGTTTTATTCCTCTATTGTTCTTCTTCTCGCTGAGTTCTTATCATGATTCTCTATTACTTTTTTACCCATTCATCTATTTTTGCCTAAATTCTATCACTTTTGCTCTTTTAGCTATTCTCTTTTTAAATTCTTATCTTATCCTACATCAATTAGTATCAGAGCCTAGTTTGGTAGACACAGGTGACTAGGTAGAAGAGTAATAGAGAATTAAGATAAGAACTCAGATAAAAGAGAATAAAAAAGGGAGAAACATGATAACTTTAATCAATTGATTTATAGTCTGAAAAGCAATTACATAAATGGCCTATTTATAGATAGGCAATTGGACACAACTAGTAAAATAGACAAATTCTAGAAACTGATAGAAACGGAAAACTTAAAACCTAGTTACTCAAAATTGAAATAACGTAACAATTAAATAAAATATAATAATAATAATAATAATAATAATAATTTCCTAAATGTTTATTCTATGCTTGCATCAATATCATGAGCTGTAAAATTTATGGACTAGTTACATAAGTGGCAGGCACCATATTTCATCCGTTGCTGATGTTATGAAGTTTAAAATAACAACACTCGCTACACGTTAATGATCAAACTAGTCTAAGCTAAGGTAATTTCATAGAATGGCTAGTAAAAAGAGATAAAGCTCTAAGATTGGGAAAATGGGGCAAAAATGAGAAATTTTATCATAACATCAATAACATGTCAACATTTTCTGCACTCCCAATAACATCAATAACACGCACAAGGATTAGCTTCAATGTTGCAAGTCTTAGAGGTTGATGACGCGCCATGTTGCCTCACACCTCACACACAATATATCTTTATGTATGAATTCTTTGTGAGCGGTTATGATTAATTTTGCACCCCATGTCAACAACTGTACACGCTAGGTTGCCTTTTAAAGTTCTCTCTCTCTCTCTCTCTCTCTCTCTCTCTCTGTTTTTTCAAGGCAATTATTCATGCCATTCATATCTTAAACTACATTGAAACACATAAAATAATGTGAACTTAACTATCTGCAGAAAGAATAGAGGAAATTAAAGTCTTTGAGATATTGAATTCTTGCAAGACATTAAAGTAATTAGTCTTTCTTATGATTATATTTTCTCTGTTCTTCGTTCAAGCCTAGCTGACGGACGTAATATTTTTGCTCCCATTTTGCAGCATAATCAAGGTTCTAGCATTCGAATCTTACTGATGTATAGGTAAATGATCTTTGGTTATACAATGCAAGAGTTATGTAACTTGGGACTTTGCTTTGTACTCGAAATTCTGTTTGAGTTCTTAATTCTTTTACTTCAACGTTCGAAGCTTTCTTTGTACTTGAATTTATGTTTGAGATTCATATTATTCATATTAAAAATTCTACATGCGTGTAGGAGGTTCTGTTCCTTCTTTAAAGCAGCTTCACTGTTTGCTAACATTGTCTTGTTTCTGATTTATGTTGGTATGGAGTGAGGAGCTGTCTCATATGCTTTATGCTGCTGCAGACATGGTGTTTGTTCCTTCCATGTATGAACCATGTGGACTTGCACAAATGATTGGCATGCATTATGGAGCAGTACGTACTTCTTTTGGATGATTAACTCCCATTGTTGTGTTCATTGCACTCGTAGTACAATTACAGATATTTACCACTCTAGCTTTACTACTCAATTTTGACAGCTATATAACTGGATCTTTCAAGAAGCAATTACAAGGGTATAGCGTTATGAATTTAAGATTAGTTGCACCAGAGGTTAGATTAGATTGACACTAAGTCCTACTGCCTATGTGTTTGCCATACCATTTTGTCAATTAATGGCTTTGTTATTGTATCAAGTAATGGTTTACTGGGCAGAGTACGTTCATAGACAGTTTGCATTATTCTCCATCAGAGCTTGCATTGTGTCTGGTTGACTGGCTTCTTAAAAAGAAGCATAGGTTTCTGATTATTTGGAGTCTCTGACAGGGTGTTCCTGTAACCCCAAGTATGCGATGAATTTGAATGATCAGCAGTTATTGATGGTGGCTGATATCTTTAACGCTTTATAAGGAACAAGAATTAGAGGGTAAGGAGTAGGGGAGACAAACGATTTAGATTTTATAGGAGAAAAAATTTTGTTGTCAAGTCCTTTGGTCAGGTTTAGACGGGTTCTCAATGTTTCATTGTTCCTTGAAAACTCGGAAGTTGGAGAACTAGGCCACATTATGTGTGCTTGTACCATCTTGGAATATTGAAATGAGATATTTTCCTTCTTCTTCTTGTTATTTTTTCAATGGTTTGAGAATTTTTGGTGTTTGCTTTTGTACCTTTGATGTCTCATGGATAATGTGGGCTTTAGTTGATGATGTTTTGTTGGCATGGGAAGCCTGTTTGGAAATGAATCAAATTGGTTTGAGGTGCTGGATCCTTGTATATGTTTTTATCTTAACTGAGGAAAAGTACTAGGATGATGAAGAAAACACTTTTATATGGGGTTGAAATTCGTTCAGAGGCATGTTACTAAAAGGGTCCCCTTTTGTTTTTCCTAGTTTCTGTGTCTTCCACTGTTCTTGACCAACCCGAGCCTTCAAGCTATGAGAGAAACATATTTGTTGATTTGATAGTCACATTTACTATGCAATAAACTTAGCAAGGACAACGTACATGATGTGAAGGTCTTATATTGTTAATTAATTATTTCAGGTCCCGGTGGTTAGAAAGACTGGTGGTCTTGCAGACACAGTCTTCGACATGGATGATCAGCCAAACCAAGAGATGGCCAATGGGTAATATGGCGTTGTGACTTTTCATTCTTTATAATATTCTGACGTCGTAAAATTTGATGGCTCCAGTCATTCATGTTGCTATGCTAGAGATCTATCTGGCCAATCTACTGTTAATTGTAGGTTTTCTCTTTACATTAATAGCCAACTTGTCTTTTGGTCTTCTTTGTATCTCTTTCAGTAAGCTTTGGCCTTATAATTTATTCTCTCAGCCTTGTCTGTGTGGATCAGTAGGCAGTATTAAAGTGTCTGAATATTGGACTATGACACAAATGCTCTGATGAAAGGACATGAGATGGAGGATAAATTTCCGTCATATAAACAACAATTGGAGAAAAAGGGTGTTTACTTGGGTTCTGTTAGCTTCTGTAGAGTATCCTGAAATTTCCTTTTGCAATCATTAAGTCACAATATGCTGTGAGATTTAAGTTTTGACGAGTTCTAGGTGAAGCTCCTGCCAAGGTTGACAAAGCCTGGTAGCTTCTTCTTCTTCGTATATATTTTTATGCTATTTATTTTTCCAGTTTGCACTGGAGACTAGGCTTAAATACTTTTATTTGGTACGTCATTGCCAGAGTAGAGTGATGGTTGATTCTAAGCTCTTAGTTTAATGGTCAGTTGCCACTATAAGCTCTTAGTTTAATGTTATATTTGGCTGGCATTGTAATACGTTGAACAAATTAACATGTGAACTGCTGCTGTTTTCTGTTTTCCTCTTGAGAGAACGTGTAAGGTTCTTCTAAGTCATTCACTTATCGATCACTAAATTAACAAACCTGTTTTTTTCAAACATTTTTTCTACGTGTTTAATTTTTCTATATACTTGTGATTCTAGTTCTCCTTTTTTTTTTTTTTCCTTCCCCCTTGTGATCCCCGTTAACTCATCTAATTACTCAAAAACTTACTGAGAAGCTTTATGATGAATCCACTTGAATTTCAACTGAATGGTTTAATTTTGAGCTCCATCTTAGCTATCAAGTATTATTTACTGTGTGTTGTATTCCTCAAGTGGACAGAGATTGCCCAAGAAACTTCGTGTAGCTGACTTTTACTCTAAAAGGATGTTCGTGAATTGATAGCTCTCTTCAAACTTGTTCTTTGCTGAATGATTACACAAAATAAGTTCAAGGACAATTACTGTTAATCGCATTCATCTTTGTAACTTTTATATGCTTTGGTTACAGATTCTGAATTTTGTTTTGGCATGTACTAAACCAATTTATCGATCCATTTTGTTCAGGTTTGTTTTCGAAGGAATTGGTGAAGCATCTCTAGATGGGGCTTTTGAGCGTGCATTTTCTTACTTTAAAAACAGTAAGATCTTTGATATTTTTTTTTCTATCTATCCTGACATACCAGCAATCAGGACGGAGTTGTGACAATTAACGTGGATGGGGAACAGTGTCCCTGCCCCTGTTATCCGCCCTCCTAGTGTCTGTATAGTTAGAAATTCAGCTTAAGTAATTAAATTAGAAATCTGTTCTTTTTTTCTAAGTCTAGTAGCATCCACTTCCCCATATTCGGGAAGGAGATAAAAGAAAAAGAAAAAAGAAGCACTCAAACATTGGCGTGAAGGAAAAATAACAAAATAACCTCCAGCCAAAAAGGGATTAAAGACAGTATTGGTGTTTTCAATTTAACACCTAGGTTTAAAGTGTTTTCATCAATTTGCAGTTTTACTAATTCCTACTTTTGTTGTAGAGCCAGATAAATGGAACAGCATTGTGAGGAAGGTTATGGAAATTGACAATAGCTGGAACAATACAGCTGGGAAATATATTGAGGTCTATAATGCGGTAAGGGCTTGATGCTGATAGTTGACAGAAAAGGGATGCCATTTGAGCTGCAGAGGTTGCCTTTCTGCTGCAGCTGACATTATTTGGATACATTTCTGAAAAAATCATTTTGGCCACCCTTTTTGCTGTGAATAGCATGCTTCTGTCCTCTATGGATAAACTGTGTGTGTATATACATATAGTAAACTCACGCTAAAACTTTACTACACGAATAAGAAGCAGAAGGAATGCATAGAAACAGAAACAACAGAGTTCCGAGGCTTCTTTAACATTTACGACATTTGAATTTCTTTATTGATTTGCCTCCCAGGTAACTTTACAAGTCCTTCCAGCCGCAGAAAACCAGCAAAGAATTCGACAGACACTTAGGTATTAGGCATCATAGTATACAGAATCCTCCCCACCCATCCATTCAACTACTTCAGCAACACCTAAAACCATCTACCTTAAGCAAAAAGCAATTCAAAGAAAACTGAAAGCAAGTTGACTATGTAAGATATCAAGCAGCCTCTCCTTGAGGAGCGGGACTGGAGTAGCACCTAACTGCACTGAAATGTTGACCATCAAAAAAAGGAAAAAGAAAAGTCAGACTGCATAGCATGACCACTTGAGATGCCCAAAATACCATCTCAATGTCGTCAGCGAGTGAAGAATTCAGTAAAAACAGAGATAAGAGAAGTCCGCCAAAGATGCCGAAGGATGTCTAAACACGACTAGAAGCTGACTTAACAGTTCCCTCCTTGTCAACAGATACATCATGGAATTCTCCACCTGAATCAGATGCTAGTACTTATGTCACCCTCATCCTTTCCCAAACCTTGAGATAAGCCATAAGACAACTGGTTTAGAGAATCGTGACCAGAAGTCTCCAAGGCATCTTTTATTGAACTAGCACCAGCTTCGGATGCTACTGCTTGGTTGTGACTTTCTTTCAGATTCAGTGCTTGAGAAAAAGTACCAGACATCTCATTAACAAAACTATCAGTAAATGAATCAGCAGCATCTGAAGTTGAGCAAGCTTGCTGTCTGGCCTTCCTTTCCCTTGAGATTTTTTCCCGATCATCATAAAAGTAAAAATCATCTAGGATAGAAGTCCGCGCATCATGATCCTTGAAAATTTTCAACATCTCAATACCCTGTTTGAATCCTACCTGATTATATTTAGCAGTAAGAAAGAATGTAAGAAACCTCTAGAAAAAATAATCAATGAAAGATCCAAAGCTAGATAACAGAAATGCATACAAAATATAGCCAAAAATACAAATGCAAGTAATCGATTTATCTGATATCTGTGAGATGCAACTTTTTGCACCTCAGGAGACTCAAAGAACGACTTCTGCTATTCAGCACCAACCNAAAAAAAAAAAAAAACCCTAGAAACAGGGTCGATGCTTCAAAATTTATTATGTTACTTACAATTATCATCGTATAACTCAACCTCATGTATGTGAGGAAAGAATAAAAAAACAAATAAAAAGCTGGAGAAAGAAGTAAGAGAATGAACTGCTACCTCCTGAGAATCTCGACTGTGAGTAACAGGCTTGTTATCATTGTTGTCAAGTAGAATGTGACGGAATCGAATATTGGGAACATCCTTAACTATATGCCATTGAACTGGGAACTGTCCACTCCATCTATCTTGCTGCCAGTAATCTGCATCCTTCTCAAAATCAACAGGTCCAACCATTTCAGCTACCCCACAGAACTGTCCACTTGCGTTAACCTGTTGAAACCAACAAAGTCTAAGACTTGAAAGCAAATAAAGAACAAATGTAATATGCGCCAGAGCACCAAAAATATTTATGTCGCCTTTTTCCATTAAGAACAACTTTCTTATTTAAGTACCAATCATTTCATATCATGCATCATACTCACAGTGACAGACCTTTCAGTAAAATTGCAAATATAAAAAGATGCTCAGGAAGAACGAATGCAACCATTTAGAAAGCTCAATACTTATCCAAGTTCAAAAATAAATGCCAATTAATTCATTCAATAGTAATCAGGGGTAGTTCAATTCAACTACATAGTCTAGCATAGCATAGGTGTACTATAGTACTAAATGTGTTCTGTGCATTTCCAAAATACAAAAGCATATGGTCCTATGGTGTAAATTCCAACACCTTGAAAATGGGCTCTTAAGGGAACTTGTCCCTCAGAAACTACTAGAACCCAGATAGAGCATTGAGACACATATTATCTTTCCACATTACCATGCTGTACTCAATGTGGCCATTTCTCAATAGGCATTTCTGTCTCCTTAAGCATTGCCTCAATATTCTTTTGAATTACAAAATAAGGGAATCTACTTTTAAGTTGTCAAAAGAACATACTGAAAAAAACAGGAAGATTGGGCAGTGTGGTTGTATCTCCTTTGCCTCATGATATGCAACGTCTAGTTTCTTGTTTCCATGTGGTGTGCTAGCCCAAATATTGTATTTAATACTCTTGTGAACATTGTCTTCACTGAAAGACTTAATGATAAAGAATTTTGCATTCTCATAATCAGTGACAAAATCCAACCGGTTGTATGAATCAAGAAGAATTCCAGAAGCAGACAAATTGTTTTTGTTGGCACCAGATGAAGAGTCCTGTTCAGTGGCACTCTTTCCCTTCGGCTTTGAAGCCCTTGGTCCCCGATTACGGTCATTAAACATATCACGTGAATCATTAGAAACACTAATTGAATCTTGGTCTCTCTCACTTCTTCTGCCTTTGTCAGGAGTTAGTTGATTCAGATCATTGGCAACCGAGTAAGGAAATGAAGCACCACCAAAGCTGGAACTCTGATACAAACTACTATGAGAATAGTGAGAACCAGATCCTAAACCAAATCCATGAGTTGGTCTCTGCTGTTGAGAAAACTGAAAATTACACGAAAAATCTGTCTAGTAAGCCGCCCCCCCCAAAAAAAAGAACGTATGGAGAAAAGCATTCATCTATGTCGATATTCAAAATGGCAATAACAGGCAATAGTTCGCGTCACATAGAATAATAGGGGGCATCCCATGTAGTTTTTCATTCTTAAACTTAATACTGTATTCTTGGAAAATACATTTCAGCCCTTAATATTTAAACAATAATTTCAATTTCAGATGTACAACATTAAATTTTACAGAAAGGTTTTAATTGATGAATTCTCATTCGTTGTTTCGAAACAGAAACTATTTTGCAACAGTTTCTAAATTCATAGATAGTTGTTATCAAACAATCAGAAATTAAAAAACTATATGAAATTTCCACTAATTTAGATGCTATTTGGAAATAATTTATGTTTCAATACACCCGAGGAAGAGTGAATTTTCGTCAATTAAAACTTGTTTCCAAAAATTAGAAGTTCCAAGTGTGAAAGTGCAATTTTCAAGAACGCATGGTGGAATTTGAAAAAAATAAAAACTACAGGGGAGATATTTGTAATTGACCCTATGGAATAATTTTCGAATTTAAGAACTTGATGAAAACAAACCTGCCCGAAATTGTTCTCGTAAGACCCAAGAATGCCCATTGGTTGGGGATAAACTGTTGAAGGTGTCACAGGACTAGAATTAACATTTCCAGAAAGGTTGCCTCCACCTAGTGATCCAAAATTAACTAAGTAACCTGATCCAGGCCCAAAAAACATGTTATCAATAGTACTACTTTCTGGTGTGATCAGCTCAGTAGGTGAAACTGGAAGAGCTGAAGAAATATGAGGAAGATTTGGAGGAGCTGGCTGAGGGTAATAAGACGGAGAGAAAGGAAGCTGCTGAGAGTACAGTTGGCCATCTACCATAAGAGGAGGCACAGGTGTAGCAACCGGAGAATATTGTCCATATGCAATGTCAGGATTGAAGCCATAACCAGAATGGAAGACAAGAGGTGAATTATCATTGTAGACAACCTATTAAAAATTGAACAAAATAAAAAATAAAAAATTAAAGTGTAAACTTAAACTGAAAACAAATCCTAAATATTGTATGATTTAAAAACTCAGTACTCACCGGTGATACAACATGCAAGCCATCGGCATTAAGATATTGTGAATATCCGTTCCAAGAGCCAGTGCTACTACCATAAGCTGAACTACCTAAAGTTTAGATTTATGACACCATTAATGGGTATGATATAATTGTGTAAAAGCATAGCGAAACCTAAGGGGACACTGAAATATCAAAATCTTACATATTCCGAAAACTTTAAAGTAAAACATAATCTTGTACATGTCAAACTTGAAAACTATAATAATTTGAAAAACAGTTCCTTCAGTTACCAAAAAACTTGGGCACTTTAGTATTAAGGAAATCCAAATATTCAGATCTATGGAGAAGCAAAGATAATGTCAGTGTTTTCAAATATGCACTATACATGAAAACTTGTCAAGACTTTGACTAACTTTCTTCATCAATAACCGCAGCAGAGGCTCAATAAACTAACCAGGGTATGAAACATTCTGTTCATGAGAAACGTAAGCTTTAAGTTGATGAGAAGTGCTATAGTCTCCACCAGCATCTAGAGAATGGGGTTGTCTTGTGACATGGCTTGAATGCCCAATGATGACTGCATCTGGAGAAGCATTTGCTGAAACAATCCTTTCATCTTTGGGTGGAAATGGCTGACAATTAAATAGAACATGAAGTTTTAGTGAGATACAGTTCCTAACTTATATGTATATATTTATGTGTCTAAAAAAATTTGAAACGAATCAAACTTAAGCAACGTTTTAAAGGGATTTACAGCTAAGTAGGAAGTACCTGGTCAGTCAAAATATCAGGCTTATTAGGTCTCTCTCCTGCATCAAGAAGTAGTAATTTTGAGTGTCTAAGTAGCATAGAAAGGAGAAACACAAACCATTAAAAGGAAAGGAGACAAATCAACATGAAGGACACTCCCATTGCCATTCCCATTCCAGTAGGAAAGAGAGTGGGGTGGAGTGGAGGTTTTTGCTTTTTATTCTTATTATTATAATGGGTTTCATATTATGTTTTATGTTTTCAAAAGTGAAAGGAGGATGGGTGAAGATCATCTCAAAATGTTGCTTCTTTCAGAGAGGGAGAGAGAGAGAGTGTGTGTGTGTGTGTGTTTGACAATAAGTCCCAGAAAGTCTCAGAGAATTTCCAAGTGGTTCAAGTACTTAATAGATTACAAAACAACAGGCAAAGCTGGTCAAAGTCGAGCATGTTGTTGGTTGTTGGTTGTTGGTTGTGGGTTTAAATCTGTGTCGGCCATTTACCACCCCTAGTCTATAGACTCGGGTTTCCAGCCAGAGTTTAACCAAATTTAACTTTGTTGCAACATATATAAATTTCAATTTCAATTTATATCCTCAGAAACAAGTAAGAAGCAAATGCCATATCAAGTTGAAACACCTCAACTGGTTATTGATTAGATTCGATTAGATTCAATCCAATTATTAGTTTTTCTATTTTCCTCTGACGAGATGAGATGAGATGAGACGAGATGAAGTAGAAACCCTAAAATCAATGAGTTTCGAAACAAGAATGCAGCCATTACCAAAAACTTTGGGCATTCTATTTCTACACTTAAAGACTTAAAAAAAAAAAAAAAAAAGATGGTAAAGCCTAGCCTAGCCTAGTGCAATTCGATCCTATCAAATAAAAAACTTTACAATATATATATATAAAATAAAACAAAAAAGGCGGATTTTGCACACCCCAACACCAGTGAGAAGCGAAAAACCTCGAAATTACATACCAGAGCGAGAGCGAGAGCCTGAACCAGACGACACTACTCGATCTCGGTCGTGGCGACCCACCTTCTCCATATCACCAAACAAATTTCGATATTACAAAAATAAAGAAGACAAGTTTAAATTCATTCAAACCAAACCAAACCAAACCAAACTAATCTAAGAAAAACAAAAAGATATTGAAATTGAATGGGAGGTTTTTGTTTTGGCTTTGGTTTTGGTTTTGGTCTTCTCTGAGAGAGAAAAAAGGGGTTTTAGGAGGTACTCTCTTAACTTAAGATATTTATTTGTATGTTTGTATATTTACTTTTTATGGATAAAAATACATATAAATATATGTATTTTTAATACATGTAACGATAAAAGACAATTTTCATTTATGTTATTACTTATTACATATTTTGACATTATACTACTACTACGGTAAAAAAAAGACTAACACCTATTTTAGAAATTAAAATGCTTTCTTTCATTTTCTTCTTATTTTTTTTTTTGTGTTCGCTTATTCATTTTTATAATTTCAGATAATAAAAAAGTTTACCCATGTCTTCTTTTCTTTTTTTTTTTTTTTTTTTTTTTTTTTGTTAATTCTTAAATTTTAGGGATTGATTGTGACTCGGAAATGTATTTAGGAAGACTACTAGGTGGATTATATCTTCATTTGGAGCGACAGCCGGCATGGACATACAAGGACTTCTTTCTTTCACTTCATTCTATCGTGGGTCAATGCAATGTCGCTACTTTGTTAGTTCCTCCTCCACACACACACTCTCTCTCTAATACATTCTTGGTGAGATTAAATTGAATGATTCAAATGTCGTCACTTATGGTAACTAAGATAAAANTTTTATCAGAAAAGAAAAAGAAGAAAAGAAGAAAGAAAGAGTTTTGTACTGTTTTTTGTTCTTTTTTTATTTTTTTTTATTTTTTCACTTCTTGATCTGTGTCTGACTGTAAAACAAAAAAACAAAAAAAAAGGATTTTTTAAAAAAAAAGAAATTGATGTAGTGTTTGCATATATGTGACGTCCATTGTCGATAGAGTAATACGCACCCCGAACAACCTACCAATATGGCAAAATATCAAATGAAAGGTTGAGAACTGTGATGACGAAGCAAAGGAAGTAAAATACTTAAAACTTTTGCTCATCCTCTAATTAGGTACTATTGATTTGATTAATACTCATCCGTGTTGTCATGTCCTCCGTTTAAATAGCTTTGGCATCAACAAGGAAATAACAACAATAAACTATACTTGTAAGCCCCGTACCACAAGGCACAAGCCAATATCAATTTTAAGAATTGGACTGTAAAAACAACAAACCAACCCAACCATATATAGAAACCCAATTGTCCACCCTTTTACTCTATTCATATCATACTTGCACTATCAACCCGTTTAACAAAACACCATGTTACAACTTATTTCAACACTTAACCAAATGGAGTCCTCCTTTTTACTCTCTCTCTTGGGGAAAAAATAATTAAAAGATAGATAAAAAGAATGTAATTAGTACTAGTGACGCTTCATTTCCCGGAATATGTTGGCCACCTTGGGGGATAATCTTGGAAGGAATTTAAACAACTGTTCACCAAACAAACAAGATCAAGATCAAAAATCAAAATCAACATGTATTCAACCCAGAAAATATAGACAAGAATGCGATTAAACACAAGAACAAACCCATAGTTTGACGCAGGCATCAATGATAACCGGAACGAGGCTGATAAAAATTGTTATTGCAGACTGATCAACCTCCAGCCCATAATGTTCAACAATGATCTCTAACAAAGTCTGCCAACCAGATTCAGAGTGATACCTGCAATAAAAGTATGCAACCACACCAGGCCAAACCGGACTCGTTTTTGTTAGTTCCTTGCCAATTCATTCGCAAGTCACAACACAAGTATCAACTATCCCATGGAAAAGAGCAAACGAATATTACCCTAAAAATATATCTGTGATAAGTATAATTAGAAATGCCTTCCCAGTATCCGAAATATTGTTTATTATTTTATAACCTGTAAATTTCAGCAAAGCTACCTGCAAAAAAGTGGAAGAATGAATAGCAAGAAAACTTGATTAGTCTTACACACGTATTAGATTATTTCACGACACATTACACAGCAAACAAAAATATGATTGTAGCAATAAGAATAACCATCCTAGTCAATTCTGCAACAGATAGTAACAATGAATAGCCATGGTAATAAACTGGAGAACGAACAGCAATACGAATCCAAGTTAAATAATGTTTCACACAAAAATGCCAACTACAGCAGGAGTGTAACTGTCTAAGACGGAGTAATGGTGTAACTCACTTTACTCTGATTGCTGTACAAAAGAATGAACAGCGATATCCCAAACACCATATCTGACCATATGTTTGCAAATGCTCCACGGTTTTGTAACCTCTTCTCTTCTCTTAACTCTAATCTGTTGGCGCAACAAGGAAATTAATTGGAAAAATAGCTTTAACTATGTCTGGAAAGAACAGCAATCAACACAAAATAAAAGGAATTATTGCTTAACCAAAGTGATATACCCAGGTTCAACATTGTTCTAATACCAGTAGATTGTAATCTGATATTTTACCATCTATCACAAGTATTGGAGCAATGGATGATTCCTTAAATGAAATTAATAAAAAAAAAATGTGGATGTAGGGTAAAATTTCAGTTCATAGACTACAATCAATTTTATGATATTTACACATTCAGGGGTCGACTACTTCCTACCTCAAAAAAA
>JXTB01000576.1:150860-168322 GCA_002914805.1 Parasponia andersonii | reverse complement strand
AAAAAAAAAAAAGAAAAAAACTTGAGTCTTTGGTGCACTGCAGTAGAGTACAGTAGAAGAAGCAGTGGAGTCGATGGGTCTGAGAGTGAGACTGGATTCACTCACTGACTCACTTGTTAGGGTTTAAGTTTAAGGGAAAGAGAAGATGAAGATGGAAACTGAGGTTGTTCAATCATCATTGGACAATGGACATTATTAGCTAGTGCAGTAGTAGTATGTCTTTCTCATATCCTACCTATCTATCATCAGAATCATTGGATCATTCTATGTTCTAACTTCAAATTTGCTTCCTTTTTCAGGTCAGATTGGATTACCCATGCAATGCTCAAGGAAGGATTAAGGTATTAATGCCACTTTCAACCCCTAATACATGGGGATTAAAGCTACTTTATGCATTTCTTATGATTATTCCCATTTTTTGAGATTGCAATGTCGACTGTTTCTTGTATTAATATTAGAATCATAATATGTATATTACTTGAACAACTGTAATTCACTTCTCTTTTCTGCAATTGCAATACTTACTTTCTATTAATATCTAACCCAACTGAACTGAACCAAAAGATGGCATCACACACGACACAAATTTGCTCTCTCTCTCTCTCTCGGCTTTCTGATTATTATCCTCTTTTCTTTCTCTCAGCTCAAACTTTGTACTATTTGCGTTCTGCAAAGTCTATAAGATAGGGGCAGAAGATCCCTGGAATGGAATGGAATTGCTTTGCCACAACAACATCTCCAACTAAGGTTTTATGTCTTATTGACAAATTGTTAAAATAAAGTATCTTCTTCTACTTTATATGATTATCAATCATGGGCAGTCCATTGCTGTCATTTTACATATTTATATGTATACCTTGTTCCAAGTTCAAGACTGCTGCTTTCTTCTTTCTACTGTTTTAATAACATGTAAAGCTTTTATTAATACTGATATCGAAAAACCACAATAACAATTAAAAAAACAAGAGGATAAGGTATCCCAAATACGAAAACATAAACTTATAGCAAGCTAAAACACAAACTGCAAGTTCAAAGAATGTTGCTTCTGCATCTCTATAAAAAGGAGATATTTATGTCTCAAATTCTGCCTTAAAATAGTCCCTTGGAGGTTTTCTCATGTTTCTTCACTTTGCATTTCTGTTTCCAATTAACAGAATTTCCTTGTAAATATGTCATGAATATCTTTTTATCTCAATGCTGTTTTTCTTTTAATCACCAAGCATATTTAATCGATTTCTTTCTTTTCATGGAAAGCCAAGAATGGATAGAAATTACACGTACTAGAAAACATTGATTCGTGTCTTGTCTACTGCTATTTTATGTATTTGGAACTCCACATCTATGGCAAGCTGACCACGTGACAGTATCTTGCTCGCCACGTGCAACTCGTCACGTTGCGTGCCACCATCATGTCAGTTCCACCTGCTCTCCACAGACACAAGCTGATGTTTCCTGTGCGTCTAGTTTGCTTCATAAATGGCCCTTGCCTTTGAGTTCTCCATCTCTTGCAATTCTTGAGCTCTAGAATTCTGTTGGTCAAGCCCTCCTTCCCATGGATTTGGCCACAACCTCTATCCCAAAAAAGATCCGTAGAAAAACCTTTAGACCATATAATGGTGTTCGAATGAGGGCTTGGGGTAAATGGGTTTCTGAAATAAGGGTTCCAAAATCTGGAGAAAGGATATGGTTGGGCTCTTATGATGCCCCAGAAAAGGCAGCCCGGGCCTATGATGCTGCACAATATTGTATTCGCGGTGATCTGGGGCGTTTCAATTTTCCATCTGATAAAAGGCCGGTGCTTCCTCAGGGCTCTATGGTTTCCTTGTCAAAAAAGGATATACAGGGAATTGCAATGAACTTTGCTTCATCTGACTTTGATATATCAGCTTCTTGTTCTTCTCTAGTCTCATCTGCAGTGTCTCAGGTACCATTGGATAATTCAATGTCACCAGATATACTGGTTTCTGGGCTCATGGATGGAGCATATGAGCCGGTAAGTGTTTCATTTGCCCCAACAAGTGTGAAAGGAGCAACCGCTTCTCCAGAAAGTCTAGAATTGGATGATTTCCTCATGCTGGATACAGAATGGATAGATGAACTAATTTAGGAGATCATTAAANTTCAGAACATGTGTATTTCCACTTATGCAGTTGAAAATTATGTAACATTAGGTAAATAAAGGCATATACATTATGCTAGTGGTAAGTTTATGTCCTTTCCTTAAAGAGACCTCTTTGGTATGGAAAATTAGTGAACTTTTGTACATCTCACTGTGATTGGCAAGTTATGAATCAAGGGAAAGAAAATTTACAAAAAAGAAGGAAGGAAAAGGCATTAGTGCAGGCAAACAGCCTGTAATGCTGTTGAGAGCTATATATGAGTAGGTTGGCTTTGCAAGACATTGAGTTGCATATTATGGAATTGGATCGAGTACAAATTTTGGTGCTTTCTTTTATTTTCCTACCGGGTAAGGTCCTTGGGAACTTTGTCAGTGGAGATATAGGCAGCCTTGTTTCAATAGATTGAACAAAATTGTAGATAGATTTGATGTTTCTTGTGTTTGCTAAAGCTGAATTGTTTTGATAAACAATCTCTAATTGCAAAAATTTTTGAGTATTCAACGTAAGGGTTTTTTTGGCATATGCCTTCTCTAATTTCCGGCCACAAGATTTGGCCACTGCGTTTGACATAATTATGTTCAAGACCTTTGCTTTCTAGTTAAGGAGTTATTGTTGCCCACTAGAGTTAAGCTGGCCCAGAATAGATTTAGGGTACAGTCGTACAGAGAGTATTTGATTTTTGAATGATCAAATTTGAATGAACTGACAAGACAAGGCAATAAATTACACGTTGTGGACAATGGACTTTGTATACGTTACAATAGCATATCATATTTGTCAAGATATAGAGGGCTATGAGGTGGCAATTAATAGTTTCCTCAAAGCTCAAACCAAAATAGATAATAAACAATGTCATCTATGTATTGAACTAATCATCCCAGTTAGAATGTTCCATTTTCAAGCCGAATTTGACTGAAGCCTTGGCATTTCTTTAGTCCTTTTACTTGCATGGCTCTTCTCACCTCTTCCACGCCAAGCCAATTGCCAGTTTCAGCATAAACCATACTCAGCAATGTGTAGTTAGCAGCATTCTCAGGTTCTGATTTAACAAGCTGACGTGCTAACACTGCTGCTACTTCCATTCTTCCATGAAGTTTACAGCAAGAGATCAAAGAAGTCCAAATTCTAGGACTGGCTTCCATGTGCATTGCTCTCACAACCTCACAAGCATCTTCAAGCTTGCCTGACCTCCCAAGAAGATCAACGTAGCATGCATAGTGCTCCACCGTTAATAGTATGTTATTTCTAGCTTCCATCAAATGATGGAAGATCTTCTGTCCCTCTTCGATGAGGCCAGAATGGTTACAAGCAGATAAAATGGAAAGGAAAGTTACTTGGTCTGCCTCCACCCCTGCCTGTTGCATTTCATGAAACAGTTGCAGGGCTTGTTCTCCAAATCCATGAAGTCCATAACTATCTATTAGCGTGCTCCACGAAATGGAATCTTTAATCGGCATCTCTTTAAAAAATTGGCGGGCAGCCTCAACACAACCAGACTTTGCATACATATTTATAAGAGCATTTCCAATGAAAATGTCAGTGAACCCAGATTTAAAAGCATAGCCATGGACTCCACTGGCAAGGTCTAGCGAAGACAGAGAGGTGCATGCAGAAATTACTGCCAATAGAGTTACAGAGTTTGGTTCAATTCCCTCTTCCTGCATCTGGTTGAAGAGCTTTATAGCTTTGGCTTCATGACCATGCCGAGCATAGCTCCCAATGATTGAACTCCACAGTACAACATCTTTAACCGTTGATCTCTCAAAAATGAGTTTGGCGGCAGGTGATGCTTCTTCGCACTTGCAATACAAGTGTATGAGAGCTGCTGAGAAATTAGGATCCGAATGGAATTCATGACGAACAGCGTATCCATGAATCTCTTTGCTATGTTTTATCCAACCCAACTGGGCACAAACTGGTAGAGCGGTGATCACAGTTACTCGGTTGGGGTTGACCCCTTCAACCTGCATTGCTCTCAGGCAATCCATTGCCACATCATAATTAAGATTGGCAGCACATCCTGAAATCATAGAGGTCCAAGATACTTCATTTTTCACAGGCATCCGATTAAAAACGTGTAAAGCCATCACGGAGCGGCGACATCTGAAATAGAAATCAAGCAAAGCTGTTGACAAGAAGACTGACTCCTGAATCCTTTCGTCGGTGACAACAAGAGCGTGAATTTCCCTTCCTAGTCTCAACTGTTGTCCCCGAGCACAAACTGATATGATGCAGGCGATTAACTCGGGCTTGAGTACAAGACAAGACAAGTACATCTGCCTCAGCATTTGCAAGGCTTTGGCAGGATGCCCATTTTGTATATAACAGTTAATAATGGAATTCCAGGAGACGGTGTCTCTGTGTGACATTGTGTCAAACACCTGACGTGCTGGCTGGGGGAGGGAATATTTGGCGTACATGGAAATGAGAGAATTGGAGACAACTGCGTCATTAGAGGAGCCTGATTTAAGGGCGAGGCAGTGAAGCTGCACACCAGAGTGGTGGGACTGTGCAGCCTTGATGAGGGAGGGAAGACTGAAGGTATTTGCAGTTGCAGGGAGAAGATTAACATTGGGGTGGAGTTGGGAATGAAGTAGTCGTGAAAGCAGCTGTTTAATTTGACCTTTGTGTCTGTGGCGTGATAACGATGATGTATAGCACATAAGATAAGATAAGACAAGGTACTCACTCTGGGTTTGAAAAGCAAAGCAAAACAAAACAAAACATGAAGTTAAGTGATTAGATATGATGAGTCCACAAGTAGTAGTGTAGAAGCATAGTAATTATGATGAAGTTACACTCTCAAGTCTCTCTCATAAACGTAACGTTTCATAAATCAAGTTAATTATTAATCATATATGTATTGTATTGATTGATACACATATACACATACACGTACCTTTCATCCTGCACAAGGCTTCGCGAACTGCCTTCTCGCAGGCCTTGCAGTGTACACGTACCTTCAGCTCCACCACTTGTAACATATGATATTAATTGTATCAACTATTGTCATATCTTACGCCAACCACGAAAACACTAACCTCTATATATACGCTACTGGATATATTACCACATGGAGTCGAGTGGTGGGTTTGATTATTATTGATGATGGATGGCGTCCTCAATTCATTCATTCATTCATTCATTCATATTATATAAATATACAATATGTATTATTGCTACCTAGCTACTTTACTTGATTCACAAATACCAATCATATCTCACTTGGCCACATACTCATGATGGACTCGAGCATGCGTGACTTGTGACCATCCGCTTCTCTCCCGTACAATTAACAAAAGAAGCAAGAAATAGTTTGGGCTTTTCATTAGTCCAATAATTATGTTGGCCTCCTGTAAGTTGAGCTGGACTTAGGTCCTGAGTCTAGCCCATCGTAAACACAAGCACTCAACTCCGTTTTATGAAGCTGTGTTTTTCGACTCACTTTGATATTGGGGTTCTTTTTTTAGAGAAATACGTTAAAATACACGAGACTTTTTTTAAAAAATACGGTCCTACGGGTAATTTGGCAAAAAGCTGATACGATTTGTTTTTCGAAGGGGGTGAGGGCACTGACCGCGCCTAATGCATGCTGTGAGCGCGTGTCGGCACGCATCTGCTGTGACGAGTTGTACCTTTAATTACTTACATTTCATTAATTATTTGGAATAAGACATGATATAACTGGAAAAACAATTTATCGCGAGTTTTTTTTTTTTTTTTTTAAAAATAAAAAATAACGGATGAGATCTTGGTGAATCACTTTTTAAAACTACACTTATTCGATTAGACTTTTAAAAACGACGTAAGACTCGAACCTTGATCTCGTATCCTCTGATCTAAATTTAGGGAGATAGCTTTCAAAGATAAAAGGTCTTACCAATCACCCCAGGAGTATTAGGAGTTATACATTTCTTTCATCGACTAATGGCAAGCAGTGGTCCCATTCAGCATTATCATATAATCACATCAACATGACTAATTTGCATCAAAGAAAATCACATTTATGATATGTGTAATTATTAATTATATAAAATAGTTAATTATTACCTAACACTCCACGCTGACAGGGTGGATATGTTGCCATATTAATAATTATTTTGTTTGAATTTATTCTGAAAGAAAAAAAAAAAAAAGAAAAAGAAAAGAATTGGTTAGAGCTGGCCGGGGTCAGCTTAGTAAGAATTGGCGTGCTTAATTTACGTTTAATTCATACAATTGCAGACTTTTGTAGAAAACGAAAGTCATCTACTTTTGTTTTCTTCTTGAGAACCAATTGGTTTGATTAATAATGACCGGCCTATTGCTAGCCCAAATATTTTATATACATAAATCTGTCAATCTAGCTAGTCACGATTTATATGCGAGTAAATTAACAATATAATTATATTATTATTTCTGCAGTAATTTTACATGTTTCATTTTTATGTTGTTGGAACGAAAGAGATCATAAGCGAGCTAGCTAGCCCACATACGTACATCTTACAAGTTACAAGGTAGCAGCTGGTAGTATTACAACATGTATGTAGGTAGCAGTACCACTTCAAGAAGATATTAATTAAACAAATGAGAAAACATACAAGAAGAGGAGAAGTCTTTTTTTTTTTTTTTTTTTAAAGTAAAAAAGACTTAATTATAATAAGTTTGACATGATAGTAGGCTAATATAGATAGCCAGAGCTCAAAGTTGGTGGGGAAAGAGGCGGACGGGCAGGCCCTTGGCGGGCATGGGCATGGGATCCACGATGATCTTCTCTTCGGGAAGGATCTTCTCCCACCTGAACCTCTTCACCAAGTGATGCATGAACACCAATATCTCCAGTCTCGCGTACTCTTTGCCCGGGCACATCCTGGGGCCTCCTCCGAACGGGACAAAGGTGTAAGGGGCGGGGCCGTTGCCCTCGAATCGGGTCGGGTCGAATTTCTCGGGCTGTGGGAAGTAAGTCGAGTTCTTGTGGGTCGAGTTGGCACTCCAGTAGAGCTTCCACCCCTTTGGGATGGAGAAGCCGTTGAAGACGAAGTCGGTGAGGGCTTCCCGGAAAGCGCCCTGCAGCGGAGGGGCCAAGCGGAGCACTTCCTGTGCCACGCACCACGAGTACTTCATCTTCTGAAGGTCATCCCAGTTCAGCAATTCTCCGGGTGCCTTTGACTCTGCGATCTCCATTTGCTCTGTACGTTGTCAATCAGTAATCAATACTATTAGTACTAAGTATTATTATCCAGTACTCAAGACTCCAAGAGTCACCACCCTACCAGCCCACTCTAGCTATCCAATATCCATTACTAGCTAGCTTATTCCTTTTTCTTATCAAAGTTTAAAAAAAAAAAAATACTCTTATTCTTATTTATATTTATTTATATACATAGCTAGGTAGCTCAATAATAACATATATATAACTTATTATTAAATAAGTCGACAGGGCCGTCTTCATCCCTCCCTATGAATATTTTATTTGGCTAAATAATTCGAATGTTGTCTCTGCTAGAAGAAATAAATTAATAAAGACGTCTAGGCTACACGTGTTAATGTATATTTGATTATGAGTAGAAGGAAGGAACTATGAATGCGTTCAATTGTAAATAGTGTAAGTAGTAGGTGGTGTAATATAGCTAGCGTACCTGCATAGACGGCCTCATACACGTGGGGAAGCTCGGCCAGATACTTGACGATGAAGGTACAGGCGGCGCTGGCGGTGTCGTGGCCGCCGATGAGGAGGCCGAGAATCTTGTCGGCAATGTCCAACTCGGTCATGTATTGGCCATCATCGGTGCAGGTGAGGAGCATGTGAGACAAGATGTCCTGGGTGGGGCTGGCCTTGGCCTCGGCCAAGTCAACCTTCCTCTGCTTGATGATCTTGAGAAGCTCCTTCCTGATGTAAGCGGAGGCCTTGATGGCGCGATGGAAGGGTGTCCCGGGGAGGTCGATGGGCATGGAGATGATCCCTCCGGCCAGAAGCTGGAAGGGGTCCTCGAACTTCCTGATGTCCTTGGGGTCATCAAGGCTGACGAAGAGCTTAGCAGCCAGCCAGAAGGTGTATCTCTTGGCGAGTGGGAAGGTGAGGATCTCCTTCTGGTTGTCCCAGTCGGCAGCGAAGTGGCGCTGGGCGATGGTGTCCATGATGCCCACGTAGCGTTGGAGAGCCTCGGGCTTCATGAAGCCTGGGAGAAGCTTACGCATCTTCTTGGCCTCCGACTGGGACGAAGTCTGCTGGGAGGTTGGGAAGACCTTGTTCACGGAGCTTGGCCACCATGCCGTCACCAGCTTGTTCTCGTTCGAAAAGAGGAACTTGTTGCAGGCCGCCCCGCAGAAGACCGCGGCTGGCTCTCCGAAGATGGACGTCTTGAAGATCTCGCTCGAGAACTTGGACATGCGGTCAAAGATGAACTTCTCTGGATGACCTTTCCATCCGGTTGAGAGGAACTCGATGCTCTCCCCGATCACAGGGTATCCGATCTTGCCTGGTGGAAGGTTGGTGCCCGTGAAGTTAGACCTGTGCTTGTAGAAGAGCACAAAGAAAGCCACCGAGACCAACGTCACGAATCCCAGTAGGAGGGACAGGAATAAGTGCTCCATTGTATGTATGTATGTATGTTTTGATATAGATAGATATTATAATATGCGCGTTTTTTGATCTCTCTCTCTCTCTCTCTCTCTCTCTCTTTCTATCTCTATAGAATAATATGGATGATCCGACGAGCTAGAGAGGATTGATGATTGTGGAGGTTGTGGTTGTTCACAATGGCTTTTTATAGGAGGAAAACCAAAGTAGCAAACATATAAAGTTCACAGGTTTGGTTAATTACTGCCTCTGTGGGTTAGCCTTCAAAGTCAAATTAAGCAAGCCGATTGTCCAATATCAAAATATTAATTTTGGGATATCCCTTTTCTTGACTTGTACCAAGCTAGCTCTGCCTAGTTTAAATATTTTACTTGGTAATAAGCTCATGCATATGTATTATTATATGCCTATGTACAATCGATTGATGAACAAGTCTCCACGCATATATATTTATTTATTGTTTATTCATTTTGCTATTTAAGCCGTGAATATTAATTTATTAATGCACATATTGATTTCATATGATTATGAGATTTTGAAGTATTAATTAATTAGATCAACTTATGATTATTAATTTGAAGGCTTATGTTTAATTAATGAAGATTCATGTTCAGTAATTATGTGACAAAAATTGTAATACTAATACACTTGATCTGCTGGTAATTTAAGTATTTGGCGTATTTTCTTTATAATGTTATATTAGATTGAACAAGTAATTTGTCTATATATATATATATATCTATTGATACGTATGCTTGTAATTTATAAATATTTTGGATGAAATTAATGGAATTGGATGTTTAAATTAATCCAAATTAAGGAAAGTGGTGGGAAAAAGATGGTGGAATATGTAAAATAGTGTTAGAATATCGTGCAACTCGAGTTTGTCAGTCAAACAAAAGCAACTTTTGATATTCAACTATTCTGACTTCTTTATGGTTCCCCTCCTATTTCCACGCGTCATCATCTTTATTTTTCCTGTAATATATAATATGATTTATCAAATAGTCCTTCCAATTAAATTCAAGGAACTCACCAGTGGAGGAGTATCTACGCACATATGGTTGTTGCCTACAAACAACGACACACCTGTTTTGACTATCTCTCACTACTCTCTCTCTCTCTCTCTCTCTCTCACTCTCTCTCTCTCTCCCTGAATGTACATATTTTGAATAATGTTTACGACTAGACATTAGTGGGAACTATGTAGATAATTTTAGTGAGAGAAAAATTGAACAAAACATGCATTTTTATAAAATTCAATGCGTATATAGTGATTACAATATAAATTATCGTCAAATTAAGCAAAAATTCGTGTAAATATATTTTTATTTGGATAATGTTTACCCATAGAAATTAATGGAACTAGATGGAGAATTTTAATGTGGAAGAAAATATCGACTTTTTTTCAAATAATTGTAACTAAACTAGGTTGGAAAGATTATGAAAAATTGGCAGTTGATAATATTTTTAAAATCTATTTTTTCACAAAAAACCTACCAACAGTTTGTCAAAAACATAGCAACAAACATATATAACTAGCAACATAGTAAAATCTCATAGCAATACATTATAATCATATATCAATTTCATACTTCTTCTTGTAAACGCTAGATGAATAATAAGTGTATGACTTCAACTCTCTTATGATCTTCCGGACTATTTTTGTATATAGTCATACTTACTAGAGTGTAGTCTCTTTATCCTACCCAAGAAAATACTAAGTTAGTGATTGTACTAAATTCTTCAAAAAAATCTAAGAATATGCAAAGAATTAATTATTAACTTATCTGTGAGAATATCTTTATAGAAAAACTGACAGAATTTTTGTGTAATTTTTGTTTCTCTATTATAAGGTGTCTAGAATCTTTTTATATAAGAAAAAGGGAACAAAACATAAACAAGCAAGCACCACTATATGGACATGTGGCCCTCAGTCATTGGCCGAAAGCCAATTTCGGTCAATGACAGTTAAATTCCTATTCTGGCGAATTTTCTGTTATTTGTGTTTCATCTCATGCAATATCCAACTATTTATGCTCAATTGTGTTTTATATTTTGGAAATTATTCAAATATTGCCTTGTCAATTTTTTCTCCTTTTATTCGCATCTAATTAACTATAATTGGAACTACTATCTATAATTGGAATAGGTATCCAATATTTGCAAGTGCTACACGCATAGGCCTAGTTATTAGGCTAGGTGTATAGCCTTTTTATGTAGTCCAACTTTGTTCTCTAATTTAACTTTGATAATGTAATCCTTCCGGCCTATTGATTATTTAATTTTATATTCATTCCACTAAATGATTTGATATTCAACTCCAATTATCCATAATTATTTTTAGAATAAAGCATTATACTACCATGATTCTTCACTAATTAGTTATTTGTATAATATTATAGAAATAAAATGATATGTTTCTTTGTTCTTACTAATTTCTCTAGTGATCATTAATCAACGTCTAGTTGATGATATCAATGTTAAGACTTTTCAGCCTAAGACTTATGATTAAGTATCAAAATCCCTATCCAAGAGATGTTATTTCACCAAATTTTATATATTTTTAACTGTAATCATATAATTCTACAAATATATTTTACCAAATAACAATAAATATTGATATCGATTGATCTCACCTATTTACAATTCAAATACTACTCGAGTACACATAATCACAGTTAACTTAAGATGAAGAATAAAACTAATCATTGTGTATAGAATTTTTTTCTATTGATATTTAAATTGAATTTCATTCGTGATCCGATTTTGTGTATGTCTTATTACATCAGTTAACTTTAACCGATCAAGACAAGTCAAACTTTTCCAACATCTTCTATAGCATAAATAAAGTGCATAACCTTATTTATATTATTATGAACTACAATTGATTGATTACAAATAATTTGTATTCATATTTCCTATGAATTTACATAATAATACTTTATTTTGTTAATATAGGAAAATATTTTACATAAAAGCAACCGCTTGTCCACTAATTCCAACAAGATCATTGTCAAATTAAGCTAAAATCCATGCATGCAATGTAAAGCAAAGGTATGGATACCATTAAAAGACAAAATAACTTTATTAAAAGAAAATATTTGTTGAAGTAAGGCATTTAGCTGAGCAGTTTATAATTATATAATTAATTAATATATGATGTTTAGTAACAAGTAGCTAGAGTGATCAATTGAAACATTAATATAATATTACATATAGAAGTGTATCACCTTGAATTAAGATAAGACGGCCAGTAGATTGTAAATTTTAATAACCAAAGCAATTGATTGAAACTAATTAAAAATTTTAGTTTTCCATGTGGTGCATGATGGTTGATTTCCCACCGGGGCAAATACCATTGATCTAATACATTGGGCTACAAATGATTTTGAATTATGAAGTCAATTATTATTATTTTTAAATGACGAAATCAATTATGAGGCTCTACCATATATTTTGAACAAGAAATTGAAAAATTACTTTTATTTTGTAGGCAAAAAAGTTAATGGATGGAGTCATCTGAGCCGGCAATCAATGGGTGACTACAATATCAATGAACACATTAATTTTCAAGTTATGGAGTTTTAGATTTATATTCAATCTCTAATTTTGACATGCCTAAATATTGTCTCAATTGCCCATTTTGCCCATTTTGAGTCACAATATATCTATCCAATAAAATATTTTATGTTGAGTAGTATTAAATAATTGATATTAAGTACGCAACTTCATCACTTATCAAACATATAAATATCTCACAAGTGACAAGTCACATGTATATGTATGTCCTATATGGGTTTTCCCCAATAATCCAATATAAATCTTCAAGATGTGGTGCACATATATATTCATAATATATCGTTAAAACAAAAGGAAAAACCCAGTATTTTTACACCCATTATTTACCTTTAATCTTAATTTGGCACATCCCGAACTTCGATTTTGATTTTTAGTGCAAAAGTTCTGTACAAGAGTTGGTGTAAGTTGACCAAGCTCTAGTCAATGGGAAAATATTTTGTTTCCAAACTTAAAGAGCTAGCAGTCTATGACGACCCTAGCTAATTAATAAAATACTTTCTTTCTTTTTTGCTGGAAGACGTAGTCCCAAATTAACTCTTCTTTCCAAACAGTTCAACAAATGCAATCCACCATATTAATTTGGATTGTGTTTTTTATTCAAAAAAAAAAAAGGGTTGTGTTTTATAACCAAACGCACCTAAGAAAGAACTATTTTTTTTTTTTTTTTAAGAATAAACACCTAACAAAGACTTGAAAAAGAGAAAAAGCAAGAAAAGAAATTACCGTCAGTTTATGCGTAAAAAGTGCATATATATGTTTATATTGTTTAAACCCGAAGAAGATACAAAGCACTTAAACACGAAAAACAGAGCAAACTAATATATGAAACTAAGAACACAATACATCAAGAAATTATAGGGATTCAGCCATTATAAGCCTACAACTATTTGAGGGCAATTTTTTCACTATGAGAAAGATTAATAAGATTACAAAATTGGCTGAACTATTCTCTATTTTTCAACCTCATTCAAGCTCTCTTCTTTTGAGTATTTTCCTATAAAACAGATCACTCTCCCAGTTTTTTTTTTCTCTCTCTAACCCAATGACAATCTGATTATTCTCTCTCTCTAACCCCTAATAAGCTATTTATAATACATAGCTGTTAGTTACATTAAAGAACTCCTTACTAATCAGATTTTCCCAAAACTTCCTAACTGTTTTAACTAACATAGCTAGCTTCTTATAACTGTTACGACAGTTATACTTTTTTTTTGGTTCCTTAATTTGAGAGACATATCAACAATTCTCCACCTTGTCTCCAAATTATTCTCATAGACACTGCCCTCCAGCCGCTAAAGGCTTATCTGCAGCAAGAATTCACTGAGTCCAGACAATGTCTGAACTTAGTGTTGATAACACCTTTGTAAGCATGTCAGCAGGGTTATCCTCAGATGGTATTTTCACCACTTTAACTTCCTCTTTCTCAACAATATCTCTCACAAAGTACAGCTTCACATTTATATGTTTTGACCTCTCATGGAATACTTGATGTTTAGTTAAATATATTGTACTCTGGTTATCACAATACACTACAACTTGATCATGCTGAATTCCTAACTCCCCTGTGATCCCTTTTAACCATAGTGCTTCTTTAATTGCTTCTGTAAAAGTAATATATTCAGCCTCTGTGGTTAATAATGCAACCACTGATTGTAGACTTGACTTCCAACTCACAGCTGTTCCAAACAACGTAAGCACATAACCTATCAATGATTTTCTTATATTAACATTTCCAGCATAGTCTGCATCCATGTATCCAACAACTGCATCAACTTTTCTTCTTGTTTTTGAAATAATAATCCAAGGTTCATTGACCCTTTCAGATATCTTAAAGTCCATTTAAGTGCTTCCCAATGAAACCTCCCTGGATTAGACATGAACCTACTGATAACACTCACTGTATATCCCAGATCAGGTCTGCTACAAACCATACCATACATTATACTACCAACCCCACTAGTATATGGCACTGACATCATGTCTTTAATTTCTTCCCGTGTCATTGGAGACTGAGTGCTAGAAAGTTTAAAATGTTGTCCCAAAGGTGTGATAACATCTTTAGCCTTATGCATTCTAAATCTTTCTAGAACCTTCTCAATATATGAACTTTGAGATAAAAAGAGTGTACCTTTACTTATGTCCTTGATTATTTCCATACCCAGTATTTTTTTGGTTTCACCTAAATCTTTCATATTGAATTCGGAGCTTAACATTGACTTGAGTTTCTTTATTTCTTCCTTGCAGTCACTAGCTATTAACATGTCATCCACATATAGGAGAAGGTAAGCTTTAACATTGCTATCTTCTCTCTTAATGTATACACAGCTATCATAACTACATCTTGTAAACCCAATTCTGATCATAAACTCATTGAATCTTTTATACCATTGCCTTGGACCTTGTTTTAAATCATATAGAGATTTCCTCAACAAACAGACCTTATCTTTGTTTTCAAGAACTATAAACCCCTCTGGTTGACTCATGTAAATCCTTTCCTCTAACTCTCCATGTAAGAAAGCAGTTTTAACATCTAGCTGTTCTAATTCCATATTCAAATATGCTACCAGAGCTAGTATTATCCTTATTGAACAATGTTTCATAACTGGTGAAAAAATTTCATTAAAATCTATACCTTCTATTTGTGTGAAACTTTTAGCTACTAACCTGGCCTTGAACCTTGCTTTTCAACACCTGGAATTCCCTTCTTTCTGTTAAAGATCCACTTACAGCCAACAACTCTTTGGTTTTGAGGTTTATCCACAAGCTGCCAAGTTTGATTTTTTAACAATGAGTCGATCTCTTCTTGTATAGCTAATGTCTATTGTTTGCTGTTTTTGCTGTTCAAAGCATCTCTATATGTTTTTGGTTCATTACCCTCCACTTCTTCAACAATACTAAGTGCATAAGAAATAAGATCTGCTTGTCCATATCTCTATGGAGGTCTCACAACTCTTTTTTTCCTATCCTTTACATGACTGTAATCTTCTAAATCATCATCTGAACCTTGCAAGTCAACTTCATCCTCTTCTTGAGTTTGCACTTCTTCAGAAGTACCAGTATCTTGTGTTGAATTTCTACTGGCTTTTGGAACCTCCACCTCAACTTGATAAGTATCAGATTCTGGTCTTATTACGTCACCAATAATTAATTGTTTTTCACGATATGGCATAGAGTTTTCATTAAATGTAACATCTCTGCTTATAATACCCTTGTGTTCACTAGGTTCTAATGACCACAACTTATATCCTTTGACACTATTAGGATAACCCAGAAAAATGCACCTTTTAGCCCTTGGTTCCAGTTTATCTTGCCTGATGTGTGCATGGGCCAAATAGCCAAACACTTTCAGATTGTTTTCAGATTGTTTTCAGATTGTTGTAATTAGATGGTTTGCCTGACCAGAGTTCTATAGGTGTTTTAAGCCCAATGGCTGAAGAAGGTCACCCGTTGATGAGATAACAAGCAGTAGCTGCTGCTTCTCCCTAAAAATTCTTAGGTAAACCAGCTCCATGTAACATTCATCTTACTCTTTCCAGAATCGTTCTGTTCATCCTTTCGGCCAAGCCATTTTGCTGAGGTGTACCAATAACTCTTATATGTCTGGTTATTCCTTCTTTCCTGTAAAGCTCAATAAATTGCTCTGAAAAATACTCTAGGCCATTGTCAGTCCTCAAATGTTTAAGTTTTCTTTCCAGTTTATTTTCTTGGAGTATTTTTCATTCAACAAATTTATTAAATGCATCATTCTTATTTTTAAGAATATAAATCCAGACCCTCCTAGAATAGTCATCAACTATTGAAAGAAAATATCTCCTACCCCCATGAGTTTGTATTCTAGATGGACACCATAGGTCTGAATGGAATATAATCAAAAGGCTTAGTAGTTGTGTGAATACCTATATTAAATTTGACTCTTGTTGATTTTCCTAAGACAAATTGCTCGCAAAAGTCAAGTTTGTCAATTTTATCTCCACATAGTAAATTTTGTTTTGTTAATTCTTCCAATCCCTTTTGACTAACATGTCCTAACCTCATATGCCATAGTTTTGACTTATCTAGTTTCTATTTCTCAGCTATTGATGCATTTCCTATGACAGTTTTTCTAATTAATGAATATAAACCATTATGTCTAATGCCTTTCATTATTACAAGAGACCTTTTATAAATTTTCATTGTTCCACTTTCAGCTTTGAATGAATAGCCACTCTTATCAAGCATACCAAGTGAAATTAAATTCCTTTTTAGTTCAGGAACATACTTGACTTCCTTCAAGATCCATTCTCTGCCATCTTGCATTCTGATAGATTCGATCCAAGTGATTTTACAGGCCTTGTTGTTTCCCAACAGAACCATTTCACCATCGATTGAATCATATTCTTCAAACCAGCTCTTATTTGGGCACATATGGAAGGTGCATCCAGAGTCTAAAATCCATTCTTTGCTAGAATTTCCATCCGTGATGACCAAAACTTCAGCAGAATCATATCCATCTGATGCTACCGATGCTTCAGTTGAATCTTTGGGCCTCTCTTGATGTTTTTTCTTTCTATCTGGGCAATCTCTTTTAAAATGTCCCTCCTTATGATAGTGAAAACATTTGTACCTTCCTTGAGACTTGGATTTTGATTTGTTCTTCACTCCTTTGGTGTTTCGTTTCTCAGTTCTTCTTTTAGCAGTGAGACCTTCTCCATGATTATCATCATTTCCTTCAATTTTTCTCTGAAGCTCCTTTGCTTTTACAACCGATTAGACTTCATCTAGTGTGATCGTTTTTTCTCTCCCATAGAGCATAGCATCTTTCAAATGCTCATATGATTTTGGCAGCGTATTTAAAAGAATCAAAGTTTTATCCTCTTCTTCGAGTTTTACCTCTATATTTTCAAGAACATCAATGATCTTTTTGAACTCATCAATCTGATCATGAACTGATTTATCCTCTGCCATTTTGAAGGAGTATAAACGTTGCTTCATATACAGACTATTTGCTAGAGATTTAGTCATATAAAGCTTCTCTAATTTTGGCCTGGGCTGTAGTTTCTCTTGCAACTTCCCTAAGAGTCTTATCACCTAGACTCAATATTATAGCTGTTGGAGCGGTTTTTCACCAGTCGTCCACGTGTCTCGAACTGCTGATGCTGGATTCTCCAACTGTCCACGTGTCCTTGCTGTCTCAAAACTCTCTGAACTCTAAGCAAGATCGG
>JXTB01000576.1:97700-138962 GCA_002914805.1 Parasponia andersonii | reverse complement strand
CTTAAGTCAATGGTTTTCTTTGCGTTTTTGGTAGCAAGGAGAAAAATATATCAGTATGAATATCTATCTGTTTGTTGTGTTTTTTTTTTTTTACATCCCCTCTCAGGAACGTATAGCTTCAATATATGTAGCCCTCAGATAGCGAATAGCATGGTTTTCTATCTCAGGAAAAATCATGAGTACCTTTCACCTCAAGATCTTTTTTTTACCGTCACGGGCCGAGATTTCTGTGATCTCTTCTATGCTACCGTGGCCTGATTTTCGCCGCCTCCTACTGTTGCAATCTGTCAGGAGTAAGATTTGGGCAAATCGCCGTTCTGTCAGGACGGCTTATCCCTGCGCGCACACCTACCCAGAAACGCATTAAATGCTCTGTCCGGGTCTGGAGCCGGGGGGGCTGCTTTCAATTGTACCCAGTCTGAAGACCCTTGGGGCTTCTGACCCCTACAACTGTTGAGGTAAGGGCCGCTGTTCCTAGACAGCAGACCCTCGGGGCCTCAGACCGCCAGCTGTCGTGGTTGGGGTCTGACTGGTTGGACCGTCTGGGATCAGTTATGGGGACCCTGGGGCTTCTGACCCCTACGTTTGGAAGACCCAAAGGCCGATGGCGAGATCACGTACGATCCGCGTGGCCCTTCTTGTGGTACAAGGTTCAGGAACGGGCCCCACAATAGCACTATGAGCCTTTTCAAGAATCTTAGTCTTGTTGGTCGAAGATGATGAAATAACAGCCTCGCCTTTTAGCACTTTAGCAAGTCCTTGTTGAACTAGTAATACCCTCATTTTGACTCTCCATAGTCCAAAATCATTCTTGCCTGTAAACTTCTCGATATCAAACTTTGTAGAACTCATCTTCTTGATTTTGATTCCCACATACGGCGCCACTTGTTGTGTTTAAACCCACTTGAAGAAGATACAAAGCTCTTAAACACAAAAAATAAAGCAAACCAATATATGAAACTAAGAACATAATACACCAAAAAATTATAGTGGTTCAGCTAATATAAGCTTACGTCCACTTGATGACGGTTCTTTCACTATGAAAAAGAATAACAAAATTACAAAGTTGGCTAAGCTGTTCTCTGTTTTTTAACTTCACTCAAGCTCTCTTCCTTTGAGTATTTTCCCGTAAAAAGATTACTCTCCCAAATTTTTTTTCTCTCTCTCTCTAACCTAATGACAATCTGATTATTTTCTCTCTTATCCCTAACAAGCTATTTATAATACATAGCTATTAGTTATATTAAAGAAACCCTTACCAATCAGATTTCTACAAAATTTCCTAACTATTTTAACTAACACAACTAACTTGTTATAACTGTTACAACAGTTATACTTTTCTCTCGTTCCTTAATTTGAGAGACTATTAACAGTTATATTTGTGTGTATATAAATGTAGAAGAAAACTCACTGATATGACCAAGACTACCCTCTCCACTAATTTGTAATATAAAATAAATGTAGAAGAAAAATATCAAATCCAGTCACTAACTGGGGTTCACCGATGTAGGTGGGAACAATATATAGGAAGGGCACCTCGCGCGCTGAGTCTCCACTTTTTGATTCTTTATATATATCGTGACAACGCTTTTGATTCTGATAAGAAGTGTGAAATATCAACCAATAGTCCAACCCAAAATACCAGCTCGTATAGTGGTCTAGAGTACTATTTTCTTTTGTTCGTTTGTTAAAAGAAGTGTAGAGTGAGAACTTTCAAGCGGAAAAAAAAGAAAAAGAAAAAGGAAGGTTAGATCATAGGAAGTATCTCCTTGTATTCAATTTTGACTAGAAAGAAAATAAACCGACCATAACGAAACTACCCCATACTCAATCACATCCTCACCTCATGTTTCATAGAAATGAGTATTAGATATTAGTGGTTTAATTCTTATGAATCAGACAGTCAATTAAAATTCATAAAGTAATCACTCAAATTAAATATTCCAAGTTCCAATGAATTTAGAAGAATGTTTAATAACTTGTATCCACAGTAATTATCATTTGTGAATAAAGAGGTAAATACTTATTGAAAAGTATGTATATCCAATTTAATATTTAAATAATACAATAAATTATAAATTATACCGAAATCTAGTTATTAAATAGTAGCATTTCTCACATATACAATAAATAAAACTATCACTCCTTCAAGCATGTACTTTAAAATTAGTTACACTATTCATGATTGACCCCTTTCGTTTAGTGTTGGTTAACCAGCCCATTTTGATTGACTTAATTTGCATTGATTTACCGATGGAAACGTAATTCAATGTGTATATGTATACACGCATTAGGGAGACCTTCCTTTTCAAACACAATTTTTCCACATAATCTTCGACGTCAAGGAATTTTTATCAATACAATACAAGAAAGGGTGAAGTGAACAGATATATAAGTTCAACATTTCTTCTCGAATGTATATATATATATATATAAATATATATATATATTCTCTATTTTTTTTAACCGTTAAATCGTTAATCTAATGATTATGGTAATTTGAATAATCAAAAACAATATTTATTATTTAAATATTGTCAAAATAATATTATAATATTATAGATAAGTAAAAATAATAAGTGACCTATATATATATATATGGTTGCCAATCTAATAGATATTTTTTTATTTTACCTATGGGTAGGTATTTTTTTTTTAGCCGTTGGAACACTACTAATGGTGATCCAATGATTATAATGAAGTACATGAAAAGACGTGTATCATTAATGCTCTTTCTCTCTTACTTTTTATAATAAAAAAATATGCATGCTAAATTTTTATTAGCCAAATTGATACCTATGTATAGGTAAAAAAAAAAAATACCTACTGGATTGGTACCCTATATATATATATATTTATATTTATAGAAGTGTTATCCTACTCTACGTGCCTAGAATAAACTTGTGCAGCGCGCGTTCCACTGAATTTGGTATTAGTGACTNTCCTAATCTTTTTTGGGGGTGAGGCGTATTATATATATCTTGCAACCTATATTTCAAAGATCAAACTCCCGTGTCCCATGTATGGTGCCTGGCTTTTCTTAATTATATATAGCCATATATAGGGCAGTGTATAAAAATATATAAATATATATCAATGATTTTCATGCATTATTTGTTGAGCAGTAGGACTTACTAGAAGGCTAATTATACAAATACATATATCTATATTTAAAGGAGTGTTAGTCGCGCTCTTTCTCACCTCTTTAATAATATTACACTCTGTTGGATTGATTACTATTTAACATATGACCTTCAACGTTAATAATTTTTTGTATTATTATTTTTCATAGATATAAAAACATAAAAGACAGTAGTTACAATACAAAAATATATCACTGTATATATATAGCTAATCATCATGTACTGCATATTCCTTCTTTTTTTTTTTGGGTTATATATGAGATCGATATTCCTTTTTTTTTTTTTGGTTATATATGAGATCGATATATGAAGGGTAATAAAATATATATATATATATAGTAAAAAAGAAAATACCTATTGAATTTGGAAATATATATATATATATATTTATATAGATCGTCAATCTAATAGATATTTTTTTTTATTTATGGATAAGTATTTTTTTTTAGACGTGGATCAACCTCTAATAGTGATCCAATGATTATAATAAAGTACATAAAAAGACGTGCATCATTAATACTTTTTCTCTCTTTTACTTTTTACAATAAAAAAATGTGCATGCTAAATTTTCAGTATCAAATTAATACTTTTGCATAGGTAAAAAAAAAATACCTACTGATTGGTGCTCATATATAAATAATATATTTATTTATTTATTTATTTTTCTGTAATGCAAAGATCTCTCTAGTTCTGAGCGCTGAATTATTTGGGGACATCGGGGAACAAGAAAAATATATGTAATAACTATATATTCAGCAGCCAGGTTAGAGTATTAGTTGGTTCAAAGAAGAAAATATATGCAAACCTTCGCGGTGAGTTGACATTATGATATATTTGATATTTGGCATGCGATACTGGTAGTACTACTTACGCACTTTTATTTATTTGAAAAACAAAGTTCATTAAATGAGGTTGGCTGAGTGGTACTGCATTTAATTAGTTACGTATAATATCATAAATAAGAAATCTAGCTAGCTAATAGTGAAATAGTTAAAAGGCATATAGTCACCTTTCGGGTAAAAAAAAAAGCATATTGTCAACTATATTTAAGAGCTTATAATAAGTGGATCTTGGTCTCTCTCAATTTTTATATAACTGATCTGAAAATTAATTTGTAAAAAACCATTATCTGACAAACGCCACAATGCCCTATATATCAATATATAATATAAATTAAGTGACCAGGCGTGAAATTAATCATATTTATATACAATTATCAAAAGGCAAAAAGCGGAATTGGACATGGATAGTAATATTTTCAACTATACTGTTATTATTTATATGAAGGACATATTTACGCGGTGATTTTTTGGTAATTTTGAGCATAAATTAATATAAATAAATAATTTTATAAAATTATTTGAGAAAATCAAGTAATTGAATTTTTATTTTAATCCTCACATAGTTGGAAATTCTGTATAAAATATATTCATCTTTATTTAGTTTATCAAGAAAAAAATACTAATTAGAATTCGAGAAAATATAATTAAATTGTATAAAAACTTGGTTTAATGAAATTTTTGTATTGATTAAATTCATTTCGTAAATCTTAAGTTAGAAAGTTCAAAAATCAATTTATAAAGTTCATCAAAATTCCAAGTACTTAAAATTTTAAAAATATGCTCCTCGGAAACTATATTGCCCTGTCTATCCGCCAAATCCTCAAATAATAGTAATAACATCCTAATATAATCACTTATCAAGAATAAGAAACTTGGCTAAATAGACAACCGAATAAAATATATTCATAGTTGGAAATTCTGTATAAAATATATTCATCTTTATTTAGTTTATCAAGAAAAAAACACCAATTAGAATTCGAGAAAACATAGTTAAATTGTATAAAATCTTGGTTTAATGAAATTTTTGTATTGATTAAATTCATTTCGTAAATCTTAAGTTAGAAAGTCCAAAAATCAATTTATAGAGTTCATCAAAATTCCAAGTACTTAAAACTTTAAAAATATGCTCCTCGGAAACTATATTGCCCTGTCTATCCGCCAAATCCTCAAATAATAGTAATAACATCCTAATACAATCACTTATCAAGAACAAGAAATTTGGCTAAATAGATAGACATGAGAAAGAAAAATAAAACAAGGTAGAAGGACCAACCGAAGAGGGATAGGACAGCAAGCATAAGCCAAGCGACTTGCCTAGCTAACAAGACAACCGACTCGAATGAACAACCACCTGAAAGGGAGGAAAAATAGGAGGGGTGAGCTCGAGAGCTCAGTAGGAAAGCAATTACCTCATGTAAAACCCTTTTTAGTGATGGAAAACCTCTACATGGTTAGTTTAATCCAATAATATCTTTTTTTTTTTAGCAAAACCATATGTATATACTTATATATATATATATGTCCATTTCTAAAACTGATAATCCATATATGTATATGCGTATAACTATATATATATAGATATGAAAATATATGTACATACATATATATAGATATACAAAAAGTATGATATCTAAAAATTGATCAGTCCACAAACACATGACACAAATCCACCCATACCCATGAGTTTACCACCTCTCATCAATAGAAACCAGAGTATTGGCATTACGTGTGCCATATAATCTACCTGACATCTAGCCCATAACTGGAGGGGATACCTGTATGTCGCCAACCAAATCTGAAGGGTAATCGCATTACCTACGCTGCCAAATAGGGAGGTAATTAGAAGAAATACCATGCGCGAGTTCACAGACTCTGTACCATCGGTGGGGCTGCAACGCCACACTGTAAAAACTCCATGATACTAACCTAGGACTCATGTGTGATCCTATGATATGTGTACTCTGAACTGATATGTAAAAGTAACCATATAGTAATTTAAGTTCAAATGATGCTCTGGTTTTTAATAAAATGGTTAATTGAATTTTGTAGAAAAATAGACAGCATAATAACCATATTTTTAACATATCCAAAAATAACCTGCACTCAGAAAAGTCTCAGAACAATCCAATATATGTAATACAATTTAATTCCACCGCATATATCTAAAACATTTCTAAAGTCACGTTTGTCATCGTCTGTTGCAGGAAATAAGTTTTATTCAATACGTTATAAAAATAGAGGTAATTGAATCCCTATCTTACCATAATAGTGATACCACGTTATTAAATTCTCAAGGTGTCGTTAGACGATCGCTCAGAGGGTCAGGAATCAATTTCACACCCTCGATCATTCACTTGGATAAACCAACTTCTCAATGGAATTTCAAATCAATGAGCGGATCTCTCTACTAAATTCCTAATTTTCAAAATAGCTAAGTTAGACATATAACTCGACCGATTCGAATCCGAGCTGACACCGAATCGGTAGCACATAAAATGAGACAAAATCTAAGCAGTTAGATATTAATTTTCATGCCGGTCACTAAATATAGTCAATATATATATATATATATATATATATATATATATATATATTAAACTTCACCATTTCCTAAGTACATTCCAAAAATGACAATAAAAAGGAAATCTAACGAACGGATCGAAAACTAAAATTCAAAATTCAAAACACCCAAAAATGACAACTTTCAAACCAGATAAAATGGGGTCAAGAAATATATACTAAGAGAGAGCCCACAATGAGAGGGTTCGAATGCAACCGGTTTCACGACTTTTCATTGCCAGAATCATCGCTGGTGAGCGACGAAAACTACTGTATCGCATGCTCCAGCCGGTGTTTGCCAGCTTCAACAGTTGCAACGAGGGTGGCGACATACAGCTGGTGCCGGGCTAGAGCTATATCGGTCGTTCTTGTGGCCAGAGATGGCGCACACAGGAGCTGGGCTGGCCACTATTACTCGGTTGAGGGAGAGAAGAAGAGAGCTTGGGGGAAAGAGAGAAGTGCACAGAAGGGAGGGAGAGAGAGAAGAGAAAAAGAGAGGGGTTGATTTAACAAAAATGTTGTGGGTCCCACCAGTAATATATATATATATATATATATATATATATATATATATAATTATGTGGGGGTATTACACATATTGAGATCGAGTTTGTTATGGAGAATTCCACATTTTCTCCTATTGGCGCGGGATAATGCCAAATGCTTTTCGAGGTAGATTTGGGCAGCACATACCACTTTATTATTCGAGTTGGAATAAAGTATTGATTGAAGATAGTGCCAATATTCTTTCTTAGATTGAGGTTTTTTTTTTTTTCCCCCTCCCATTTCGCCAGTGATATTTCTAACTCAATCTAAACATAGATTGTCCTTGTTAAAAGAGACTTCGTTTTGGTATCTATCGAATGCCGGCCGATCTATACCGATGGTTCAAGAGTAGGCTGCATACATACAACCAAAAAAAAAAAAAAAATGGGGAGATGCTGACGATGTGATAGAACACTGCAAAATGTTCTAACTGAACTAGATGCAGATACTTCGCAGACATTCATCGAATATTATTTAACTAGATACGGATACTTGACAGACATTCATCGAATATTATTCAACTAGATAGAGATACTTGGCAGAAATGCATCGAATATTATACAAATGGAAAAGTTTCGGTGCAAATGAATATAAGTAATTGTGATATTTTGTTTTATTACTTTACTACTTATCTATTTTAATTTGCTAGCTCAATCTAAGATTAATACTAAAAACAGAAAAAAGCAAAAATACCCCAACTTGCATGGATCTACGATTGTAAATAACGGAGACGTCGAGAGTTACCTTAATTTCTATACTTACCTTTTTATATTATGTTTTAATTTCTATAATTTACTAACTTTCTTTTTTTTTTTTCTTAGGGTTTGAGAATCATAGACAGTTTTTAGTGCAATTAGGTTTAGCAGTAAACCAAGAAGTGGGTGAACGAAGCAATAGAGAATAATTACGCAAATGATGACAAGTTTAATATATAATTTTATCATTTTATATAAATTTATGTCATTTAATTTTTTGTCAAAGCTTTAGGCTAAGATATCTGAGATTCGGACTGCACAAACACAAGCATAGTCTCTGTCATTTGCCACTCATAATTCTGAGGGGAATCCTATACTTATCAGTGCCGCCTTCACCTACTATTGATGAGGGACCAAGAGCTGATGGTGTGCTTGCTGTTCGTCGTAGCCACATGACGGGAGTTGGTAGAGTACTCAAAGGATCAAAGAGTGTTTCTACTTCTTCTACAACACAATTTCTACCCTACCCTACCAGCCACCACCCCCATCGTCTCAAGAGAATGAGTAGCTCCGCTCAAAATTATTAGATACTTCGAGACAATTTGAGGAGCTTTGATCACTCGTGCTTCGAACAGCTCCTACGGCACAACCATCATCATCTTCACAGCAGCTCAAAATATTCCTTGTCAGGTCCATTTCGCAAAGCACAAGAGTAAGTGTATATGTTAGTACACCAGAGATTTTTTTTTTATTCACTATCATTAATAGAAAATAACTATTGATCAATCCAATAGTCAAAAAATATGTTGTTTAATTCTCATTAAAAATGAAATTTTTTCAATGTACTTAATTGCAATTATTAGGTTAAAATCTAAATATAAATTAGGGGCACTTAAGCTATAGGCAGCTTAGATGCTTGCATGAGGCCCCACTTTTAGAAGCCCCCAAAATTTTCTTTTTTATATTGATATTGCATAATTTTTAGAATTTTTTACATAAATGCTTTAACCAAAGCTATAAAATCAAAGAAACGTGATTTTTGAAAAATAAAAAATAAAAACAATATCAAGAGGCCTATTTTTTTCAGAAGTTGAAGCAGTATACCCTACCTTGGACCCATTTTTAAATCTAAAATATTAAATAAACTCTATCCTTTTCTTTTCTAAGGGATAACTACAAAAAATGTCCTGAAATATTACCTTTCTGTAATTTTACATATATTTTTTAGTTTGTACAAAATTATATCTACACATTTTAAATATCTATAAATTTGTACATTCTATGTACAAATTGAGTAATTAGTACAAAAACTTAGAATTTTCGAGTATAAATTGAGTATTTTACCAATTTCCGGATTAAATATTGGAAGAATTAAGTTACAAAAGTTTTAAGATGCAAGGATTAAATTGCAATTTCTATGGATGAATAAAATGAAAGGATTTGAAAGTTGGGAGACTATTTCGTAATTTTGAAAAATTGCACAATCTCACGCAAAACCACGTGGGTTTGCTTTCTTTTTTCCCCCTTTCTCTTTCTTTCTCCTTCATTCTCTCTTTGTTTCTCTCTTGATGAAACCACCGAAGCAGCAAAAACCTAGGTGCCACCCATTGGTCATCGTTCAGCTACCAGGACCCCCCGGTTAAGTTTTGCTGCACTGCCAACAATCTACTGCCCAGCTCCTATAGTCGCCGGAGCCGCCAAATGCTAGTGAAGAGCTCGAGAGTCCGCAAACATTTTTGGTCACCGACGACGATTTTGGCCCCTATTTGACCTTTAACTGGGCTCGTTGGATTTGTCTCATCGAGAGGAAACTCAAGGCATATATATCTTAACTCTAAAATATACGAATAAAAAATTATCATTTTTGAATATTTTGAGCTTAGGTTTGACTTTTTAATCCAACTGTTAGATAGTGTTTTTGTTGTCATTTTTAGATTGTACTTAGAAAATAGGGAAGTTTGATATATATTACCTATGTTTAGTGATCAGTACGAAAATCGAAATTGGACAACTAAAATTTGTCTCGATTTGCGTGCCACCGATCTGGTGTGAGCCCGGACCCAAATTAGACAAGTTATATATCTAACCTTGCTATTTTGGGTGCTAAGAATTCAGTGAAAAGGTCTGTTTAAGGATTTGAAGTTTCGTTGAGAAGTTGGATTTTTGCAATAGGATGACCAGGGGCTTGGAATTGGTTACGACCCTCCGAGCGATCGTCCAACGAAACATTGATGGTTCAATAGTGTGGTATCGCTATTCTTGTGAGGTAGGGATTCAGTTACCTTTATTTTATACTGTTTTTGAATAAAAATTTATTTTCTACAACATATGGGAATAAATGTGGTTTTTGAATTATTTGAGTATATGTGATAGATTGTGGTAGTATGATATGTACTGTATTGCTCTAGGAATTTTTTGAGTGTAGGTTATTTTTTGGTATATAAAAAATAGGGTCATTATACTGCCTTCTTTGGAACCTAGTATACTTACTTTATTGAAAAACTAGAGCACGATTATTTTCACACTTCAATTCTGTATTGCACATATCATAGGATCATACATAGACACTGTGTTTGCATCGTGGGATTACAGTATAGCGATGCGTGTCTCACTGTTGATGTAAAGTCTATAAATCCGCGCGAGTTTTATTATTTCTAATTACCTTCCTATTTGACAGATGTAGCCAATTTAGTTGTCCCTCTAAGTTTGGTAGGTGACACATGAGTGTCCCCTGCGGGTATGGGCATAGGTGTCAGGCAGGCTGTTAGGTACACTTAGTGCCATCATCTTAGGTTTCCCCAAATGAGAGGATGTGAGCTCATGAGTATGGGTTGATTTATATCATGGGCATATGAATTGAATGGTTTTTATTATACTAATTTGTTTATACATATAAATATCGATTCTTGGTTTTGGATCATTATATTTGTATGTATTTGAACTTTTTATCACTAAAATATTTTCGATCGAGGTAACAATTTTTTCTACTGGGCATTATATGCTCACCCCTATCTACCTTTCTCCTCAGGAGGTGTTCAATGCGACCTTGGTGATCAAGAGGAGTAAGAGGTCATCAAAATTGTAGTTTGTTATTTTGGTAATGCTTGAAGCGTATTGTTGTGGTGTTTGGGCTATTTGAGTTTTATTTTAGCATTGAACCAAGATTATTACTTTCAATTATGTCTGTGAACTTATGTATGTCATCTTGGCTTTGATTTTATTGTGGATGATGATGATGCTTGAGCCTTATTTTCTTAACTATATTTTTTTCGGTATTTATTCGATCTATGTTTAATGGTGTATATGAACTATGGGAGTGACTCACAGGATGAAATTTTAATTATTTTATTTAAATGGACTGTTTTATAAAACTAAGACTTTTAAGACATTTTTCAAATAAATCAAGAAATTTCTTACCTTTGTGAAATTTCCCTTTTGCCATTAGCCCGAGTTTTGGGTTGTGACAATTAGTGCTAACTGTTTTAAATTATTTTCAATAGATTGATTGTATTACTTAGCAAAAGTAAGATTTTCTAAATTTAGATTGCGCACTTAGTGAGAAATTTGTTAGTCAATTTATATATAAAAGATACAAATTTACATATATTTTAAATATGGAGTTATAATTTTATATAAATCAAAATACAAGGTTAAATTTACAAAAATACTATACTTCAGAGTATTGTTACCGTAATTTCCAATGAAAAAATGTTAAATACTTTTAAATACTTTGGTTATGCTTATCCTTTTATATTTCCACAATTTTATTATATTATATTCATAATTAGTCTATATTATCAATTTACCTAAAAAATCAGAACAATACTATATTTCAACATTGTAGTTATAGTTTTACCCGTTGAAAAATTAACGTTATTTTTTCATAAATTCAACTATTTTGTTGAGTTGCTATCTATTGCAAGTTTTTTTTTAACGTTAAAATTTTAACATTGTAGTTGTAGTTGTACTTATAAATATAAACAGATTTATTTTTATTTTTCCATAAACACTTTGCCAAAAAAAAAAAAAGAAAGAAAAAAAAGACTCCTATTTAGTTTCCATTTCTCAAACTCTCTCTTGTCATTCCTAATTGTATGGCATAATACTGAAAGGCTATGTCTTTCTTTCTTGCTATGTCTTTCTTTCTTACTTTTTATTTTTTGTTAATTTATGAGTTAATATTGTTGTTTGATTTTACAATAGCTACTTTATTTTGTATTATTGTTGTCTTGTCTTTAGTTTTTACCTAAGAAATTAAAATAAACATGTTTAATAGAAAATATTCATCTGATTATGTGAAAATAAAGAAAAAGAAAAAAAAAGTTTGATTTAATCACAAAAAGGAACTCTTCAAAACTTTCTTATAAATAGTAAGAGGGAGGTAAAGAACTCAAATGAAAAAATAACTAAAAAAGAAAATTGTAATAAATTAGAGAATAATAAGATAGTGGTAGAAAAACCTATAGAGAATGGTAATGAAATACTTAAGTGTGACTATTGAGGAAGAATATCAAGAAAATAATAAAGTAGATAAAATTGTCAGAGAAACTACGGATCGAAATAAAAGTTTGAATCACATTTCTATTAATACTTGTGATCCAGAAAAGTAGGAAATATTAATAATAAGTCGATAGATTTATTAGAAGAAAAAAGGTCCAATTAGAGAGGATGATATAAATTTTCCTAAAAATGAAAATTATAGGTTATTACGTGAGGAAACTATAAAATATTGGTGAAAAGCATGATAGAAGATAGTTAGATCAAAAGATTTTGACAAGATATATTGCTTTTGTAGCAAATTTTTTAGTACCTACAAACTCTAGCATGACACAACTAGATAACGAAGGAACTAAAGATTGGGCAAACCTTGGTATGAGATTGAAAAGTCATAAAACAAGTTATGAGCATATAATTAACATGAGTAATTGGTTTGATAAAGAATTTAGATTATCAAAAGATAGAATAATTGGTAGAGATTTGTAAGAATGAATTAGAATAGAATGATTTAGAATTTAGATTATCAAAAGATAGAATAATTGGTAGAGATTTGCAAGAATGAATTAACAAAGTGAAGGTATATTGGAGAAATATTTTGGTTAGAATTATTACTATTGTAAAAAGTTCAGTTAAAAATAATTTGGTATTTCGTATAAATAACGAGAAAATCTATCAAGAGAACAATGCGAATTTTTTAGGTCTCATTAGGATGATTTCTGAATTTGATCTAAGTATGCAAGTATATGTCTGACGTAGTAAAAATAGTGAAATTCATAATTATTACTTAGACATAATATTTAAAATACATTGATCCAATTGTTATCACTTGACATTAAAAGTGCAATTTTGAAAAGAAAAAAAATCAAAGAAGGAAAATATTTTTTTGTTGTGCTTGATTCTACTCCATATGCAAGTCACCTAGAATAAATGTCTTCACATATATTAAGGTGTGTAGATATTTCAACAAATCCAATAAGAATAAAAAAAAAATATATACTTTTTAGGATTTTTTTTTTAAATTATGATACTTCTAGAAAAGACTATTTTAGCGAACATATTGAGGAAACTGAAAATATAAAACTTGCTATTAATAGTACAAGAGGGTAAGGATATGATTGATAATGGGTCTAACATGAAAGAGAAAAAAATAAGGTATGCAGAAAAAATTACTAGAGATAAATCCTATGATATTATATACACCTTGCGGTTGTATATATAATCTTAATTTAGTACTTTGAGATGTGCCACATCTTATGTTAGAGTTATATCATTTTTTGGTATACATATATTCATTATTCTCTTCTTCTCCCAAAAGAGAGAAAATATTAAAAAATAACATATCTCGTTTAACGGTCAAATCCTTATCACAAAGTTGCTGGAAAAGTCATACTAAAAGTACTAAGGCAATTAGATTTCAAGCTCTAAAGATACTTTGTATGAACTCGCAAAAATTAGTGATCATCCTCGAATAAAGAGTGAAACAAAATGTGTCTAGCCATGTATATGAATTTGAGAATTCTGAATTTTTGTTAGGTATTACTATTTGGTGTGATATTTTGACATGTATATGAATTTGAGGATTCTGAATTTTTCTTAGGTATTACTATTTGGTGTGATATTTTGAAATGTTAGTTTAGTTAGTAAGAGCTTTCAAAGCGAGGATATGCATAATATTGTTTCTATAATTAAAGAGTCTGATTTCTTTCTTCTTTTTTTTTTTTTTTGAAAACTATAGGTAAAATGAATTTAAATCTAGTATGATTTTAGCTAAAGAAATTGTAAATGAAATAGAAGTAGAATCAAAATTTCGTTAAAGAAAAGATTTGATGAATTGGAGGGTTTTAAATTTTTGTTAGATATGACAATTAGGTGTGATAATTTATTTGCTATTAATTCAGTTATTAATATATTTCAAAGTAAGGTTATGCATATTGATATTGCTATAGACAAATAAAGAGTATTATTTCTTTTTTTTTTTGAAAACTATAAGAAAATTGGATTTAAATCTATTATGATTTCAAGTAAAGAAATTACAAATGAAATGGAAGTAAAATTAAAATTTCATAGAAAGACAAGATTTGACGAAAATATTGATAATGATATAATAGAAACTCTTGAAGAATCTTTTAGAACTAATTATTTTATTTATATAGTTGATCAAGTTCTTTATTCACTTAAAATAGATTTAAGAAATTTCAGGTGTATGAAAATTTTTTAGACTTTTATTTAAAATTAAAAGTTTTAAGAGAAAATTTTTAAAAAGAAAACAATAGCCCAATTGAAGTACTTAACTTTTTTTAAAAAAAAAGTTGATTCTTTTCTAAATGTATGTATTATTTATAGAATTTTGCTAATAACTCAATTGCTTCTGCAGAAAAAGTTTAATTTTCAAAACTAAAGTTGGTAAAATCTTATTTGAGATCAACTATATCGCAAGAAAGATTAAATGGATAAAGTACATTGTCTATTGAGAAAGATTTGTTAGATAAACTTGAATATAAAAATTCGATTAATAATTTTGTATCTCAAAAAATAAGAAAAATAAATTTCTAATAAATCTTACTTTCTTTTTACTTCTCTAATTTCTTTGTTTTTTTTTTTTAAATAAATGTAGGAAGTCGTTCAGTTATTTTTGAAGTTAGTAATAGTTAGAGATGTCCATTATTTGTAAATTGGATCTTTTTGAATTAAATAAATTTTACTTTATTTCCTTGCTGAGGTTTGAGTTTTTGATTTTGATTTTTTTTGTTTTGCCTTTTAATTTTAAATAATATTGTCTTGAAGTCATATAGTTTAATAATTATACTATTTTTTTTTTCTGACTTAACAGAGAGATTGGAGAATTTTAATTCAGAAATATACAACGTTTTTTGTGACATCGATATTGAATATAAAAATAATATTGCGAATAAATATCAAAGTATTCAACCGCATTATTTGTGTATTTATTTGAAGAAGGCCACATTTGAAGGATTTTCCTAGGGTTAAAGTGCTTGAGTCGGTCCTAATATCAATATCGAATTCCTTATAAAGAATAATAAAAAAATCCTCTCCTTTACGCAGTGACTATGTTATAAATATACATATATATTTTGGATACACATGGACAAATTATTACATAATTGTTTTTAGTTAATGTTAATTATCATCAGTTATAACATGATATCAGGCTTGCAGTGGGTAAATAACAAAATGGCATCCCCTCTCTCTAAGCATATATATATATATATATATATATATATATATATGCACCAATTTATTAGGTATTTTTTTCCCTATACATAGATATTATTTTGACTAATAAAAATTTATCATAATTAATTTTTTATAGTAAAAAGTAAGAAAGAGAAATAATATTAATGATACGCGTTTTTTCATTATAACTATTAGATCATCTTTATACGATGATTTAACGACTAAAAAAAACCTATTCATAGATTAAAAAAAAAATACTTATTGAATTGACAAGCTATATAATATATATATATATATGTATTGTGATATGTATATATGGTCATGGATGTAGTCTCTTTAAAGGGACCAATTCTGTTCATGTTTTGGCTAACATATGTCATATTTTAACTAATCTGTATTAATTAGAATATAACTTGTGTTAGTCAAAAAATAAACTAGACTAATCTCGTCGGTAGAACTATATTCATCCCTTATATATATATATTTATTTACACAAATACGTGTACATATAGTATTGACTCTCGTAAAGAGGTTAAGTTGTCATGGTTGGTGGCTAAAATTACAATGATTGGCTTTGACACTTTTCTTTCTTTTTTTTTTTTCCATTTTGAAAGACTCGTCAAGGGAATTAAATTGATGGCTAGCCAAATTGGCTACAAGAATAGAATATAGGAAAAATAAAAATATCCTTTAAGATAAATCTAAATTCATCCTAACCAGAATGAGAGTGTGGATTATCACATTCTTATAACAAAAAATATGATTGCACGTACTACTTTCCACTAACAGAAAAAATTCCTTCAAGATGTCCATTATTAAACGTCATAACAGTCATTTCTTCGAAACTTCTATCAGTAAATACTACAACAGTCCTCTCTAAGTCACGAATTTCAATGCAATATACCACCAGCTTTAATGATTCCAAAGGAAGATTGATCTTTGATACGATAAAATCTTCCAAATCTAGTTCTCAAAAGTTTCAGAACTAGAAGAATACCAGCAAAACACATACACGCAAAAAAAAAAAAAAAAAGAAGACAAAAGAAAATAACCTCTCTAGATTTGAATCAAATCTGGTATAGATCTAAAGGACAACTAATACTAGAAAAAGAAAAAATTTCTAAAAATAACCCACAACACCAAATATCTAAATTGAGGTATTTTAAGAGTACTATAGATTTAAATCTAGGTAGACAAGCCTTCATCAACAGAATGATTATTTGGAAATAAAAGCAAAAGCAAAAGAGAAAATGAGAAAAAAACTCGTACCAGGAGATGAAAGATCCCTCTTCCTGGAGGAGAGGGACTTGCTAGGAGATTAGAAGAGAAAACGGAGTTGTGGAGAGGGAGAGAGCTATATGGAATTCTCAAATTTAGTGTTTGTATTATTATACATAGAGATATTTAACAAAATTCATTTGGTTTTGATAATTTTCATAACCTATATATTTTTTTTAAAAAAAGAATACGCTAAGCTTTAGGTGTTTTATAATTTAAACTCTGAAATTTGGACTTTGCAAAATAATACTCTGAAATTAATAATTTCTGAAAATTACTTCCCTAAGTTGACTTTTTGAATAACTTTAATTGGTAATAGATAATAATATATTCAAAATTAAAAAGCATGATAGGGACTAATTCAATTTTAATGGAGAATATTATTATTTGTCTGTTACTAAAATTGGTCAAAAATTCAGTTTAGGATATTAATTTGGAGAAATTCTTAATCTCTGGAAATTATTTTGCAGAGTTCAAACTTTATGGTATAAATTATAGAATACTCAAATTTTAAGGTTTTTTTTTTTGCAGTTCACCTTTTTTTTAATCCTCTCTGTATTTTGCATTCAAAATTACTTATTTTTATAAGATAGTATTACTTTTATACATTGTATTTTGACACTTTGTTCAAATTATACATTGCATTTTGATTATTTCAACATTGACACTTACATTTGAAACCCTGACACCAATTTAGAGTAGTTAATTTACTAAAATATAGCTTAAAAAATGTAAAATAACTCATTTAAAACTTGATTCGAGAATAAGTTTATTAAGTTATCTTAATAAATTAATTGCTCTAAATTATTATCAGGATATGTATTTGTAATAGATTTCAAATGTGATAATAACTAAAATATAAAATACAATTTAAATAAAATGTCAAAATATAAGATATAAAAATGATATTACCTATTTTTATAATAAGTTAGTAACATAGTCATCTTATTTTGAATTATAAGCTTAATAAAATGTATATGCATAGAGTATACACGTAACTGATCTTGGAATAAGTTTCCCATTGGCCATTTTTTTTTAGGAACGCGTTAGCGATATTTATAATCTACGTAACATTTGTAATTATATATATATATATATATATATATATATATATATATATATATATACTAGTTTGGGGAACGTGCTTTAGGCATGTGCTCCTTAATTAATTTTTTTAAAGAATCAAAGAAATACCTTTTCAAAAGAAAAAAGAATTAAAGAATTAAAGTACTAAATTTTGAAATTAAAAGACAAAAGAAAATAAGTAAAAAAGAAAGCAAGTAGCCTAGGTAGGCCCAAACCTAAGATGATTCATGTTTCTATCATTCTAATAGATATATTTTCGAAAATATTTGCTCTACCCATATATATAGTTATCAATAATTAATAAAAGACCGATAATTATAACTATTACGTTTACATTGGTGGCAAAGTCAAATGCTATCTAATATCCTACTTAGTAGTGGCGTCGGGCAGTCGGGCTGGCAGAGTTGGAAATGTGGAATCTAAAAGCAAGAATGTTGACTCATGACTCGTGAGTCATGGTATTGATTTTAATATATCTATAGTATGTACGTAGCGTGAATGGGTCAAAGAGGGTAGACTTTGTCCTATAGCGATTTTGCAAATTTGTTCTTTTTAGTGGTTTCAAATTAGAATATGTTGATCCTTTGTAATATATATATATATATATATATATATATATATATATATATATATATATATATATATATAAAAGGTAAGATTTCAATTAAGATTCTTATTTTTTTTATACTTTAATTTAGACCATTGAATATTAATCTGATGGCTATAATAATATTAATAATTTTTTTAATTTAATATAGTTAATACATATATAAATATAGAATGTTATTTAAAACATCTTTAATAGATAATCTGATGAGTTGGAAGGTTTTTTTAGTTATTACTTTCTTTGTAGTCCTCAAAATGGACGTATATTTAATAATTAATCCTAATTAAAGTTTTAAAAATAAAAATTAATTAACGTACAAAGTTTAAGCTAACTTATGTATAAAGTTTTTTTTACACAAATTTTCTTTCAATATAGTTCTTTATGTAATTTTTTTGGTTCATTTCTTTAGATTAACTATGAAGAAAAATAAAATTAATATTTATTTTTTTAACATTGGTTATTCCTTTTAAGGTTTATTTCTAACGTATTCATTATTTCAAAAATATATTAAAAAAAAATTGCAAAATTCATCAAAAATTAACAAATGTAATACATTGCCTTCTGGTTAGTATGAATCCAATATAAACTTTAGCTTCTTCAAATATTTTCTATAAACATAAAATACAAATAAAACTAGTAAATAAATAAAAACTAAGTTTTTAACTAAAACTTAAAAATTAAATATTCAATATATATAAAAAAAAAACTAATTAAATAATCAATATATATTTAAAAAAAAAAAAAAAAACTAAGCGGTGAAAGGAGGAGCAGTAGGTGGACAGAGGACGGGGCAAAGTATGAGTTCGTGAGGTTGAGAGAGGGAGAGAGAATATGAGGGGAAAAAACAAAAAACTTGAAATAAACGAGGAAGAAGAAAAGGTTATATACAGTTGAAAAGTTACAGGTTTAATGCGGCGATAATAGTTGCCGCTAAAAGTGCTAGAGTTACCCCTTTAATCTAAACACTGTTTCATTTACTCCGGAAAATGATTTTGGTAGTCAGCTAATTTTTCACGACAACATTAAAAACGGCGACTATCTACTTTACGATATTAATGGTGCAAATATTTAAAGATTTACCCAAAAACCCGCTCATTAAAAAACAAATTACTACCCCTCCTAAAAGATATATATATATATATATATATATACACATGGAATGCATTGCTGGATACGTAACATTTTTATAATTTGTTGTTCTAATTTTCTTGAAAAACTTCATCCGGGAAAAAAAAAATTATAGGACAGAAGCAAATAGAGTAATTAAAGGGCTTCAAATAAGTTGCTTCGCGATATTTATAATTGATTTTCTAGATTTGATATTATTGTGCACGATTAAGATCATTATTCAAATAATTGTATAACAATTTATATTTACCAATTAAAATGTGTCTTGTCATCGAATCTTATAAACAATTTAAGCACACTAGTAATTAAATTGAGGCAATTGAGAATGAAATTACCTAGGAATTAAAAATAAAAATAATGTGAGTCACTAAAAACCGGATCTTTTTTTTTCTGCAGTGTAGGATCTCTCTTTTTCTCCGTTCTCGAAGGCTTGAACTGCACTATTTTTTTTTTTTTCCAATCTTGAAATATATATATATATATATATATATATAATATTAATGTCATGACCGTGAGTCAATGCATGCAGTACGTAATCTAGCTACCACTCAACACAGATAGTAATTATAATTCCAGATAGATTAGATTATTTTGGTGATTGGTAAGTTTGACAATATTCATTCAATTCTACATATAGACATATGTACCAACTACAAGGGAGCATTTATCATGTTTCCTTGTCACGAGATCCTAACGGGGCTGGCTATGGCTAAATAATTAGTTTTTTTTTTTAAAAAAAATCTGAACACAAGGGCTAATAATATGTAATAATAAGAATGATGCATATTCTTTATACAGATTTTAATTAAATTTTAGTTGAAATGCAAAGAATAAAATAAAATACTTTAATTTGGAAGAGAATATTTTGACTCTTTTATGAAGAGAGATTTTTTGCTTAGAAGTGTACGTATATTTTATAAAATATATGAATATACGTATATATAGGTTGCCAATTCAATAAATATTTTTTTTCTTTAATCTATAAGTAAGTATTTTTTTTTAGCCGTTGGATTACTATTTAATATCAAAAATACATGAAAAGATGTGCATTATTAATATTCTTTCTCTCTCTTACTTTTTACAATAACCTTGGATTACTATTTAATATCAAAAATACATGAAAAGACGTGCATTATTAATATTCTTTCTCTCTCTTACTTTTTACAATAAAAAAATATACATGCTAAATTTTCATTAGCCAAATTGATACGTATGGATAGGTAAAAAAAAATTACCTAGATTGGTGTCATATATATATATATATATATATATATATATATATGTATAGAACTTAAAAAATTGAGGCATTTTTGGTTCGAGGCCTAAGGGTTGAGCCGGCTCTGGATCCTAAGGGGAGAAATGGTTAATTAAGGAACTAGTTACTTAATCAGTACATATAGAATCCTCCTCTAATTTCAACTGGAAAAGAAAAAAAGATAAAAAGATAATACAACTCGTGATATATAATTCAATTGACCATAGTCAGGAAATCATATACATAACAGTACTATATATACACGATGGAGAGGGCATGATCAGTTTCTGAGCCACAATAAAATAATTAAATAAAACTTCAATTTACTGAGTTCTCTCTCGTGATCATTCAATTATTATCTGTAAGGATATAATTATATACAGCTCATTAATTGAATATGTATACAGTTAATGAGCTGTATATATATATATATTATATTGCTCGACAGATCACTCCGATGTATACGTGTGCCAATGCCACATATAAGTAAAGGCAATTAACCCACTTTAAGTGTTCAATTACCTTATCCTCTTCTATATATATTTTTCTTGTTTCAATTCATCCTCTACGTGTTCTTCTCCATCCAGTCTATCTTAATTATTCCAATTCAAGGTGGCCGGGTTTTAGTACGTACTCTCTCATTCTATTAATTGACGTAAATATATATAATTCCGTTTGTCATGTTTTCTGATAGATAATTTATATACGTATATGTAGTAATTAATTTTTGTTAACATGTTCATGTGCATACATGCATATTGTTTACAGAGAGTACGTACGTGTATATATATATATATATATATATATACGGTATCAATATATATCATCATGTGGAAGTTAAAGATAGGCGAAGGAGGACCATGGTTGAGGAGTGTAAACAATCACGTGGGCAGACAACATTGGGAGTTCGATCCCGAAGCCGGAACCCCAGAGGAACGTGGTCAAGTGGAACAACTTAGGGAGCAATTCAAGAGAAATCGATTTCGCATCAAACAAAGTAGTGATCTTTTGATGAGAATGCAGCTCATTAAGGAAAATCCACCTCCAATAGTATGTGGGCCAAATATTACACAAATAACCAAACTCAAAGACACCAAAGATATAGCACCAGAGGCTGTCACTATCACACTAACAAGGGCTCTCAACTTCTACTCCTCACTACAAGCCCATGATGGCCACTGGCCTGCTGAATCTGCCGGCCCATTGTTTTTTCTCCCCCCCTTGGTACGTAATAATTAACTTTGTTGGGATTAAATTATTAATATATATGTAAACATGTGTATATATAGTTAGTGATCACAATCGATATATATATTATTAATGCTCATCATATTCATCAATCGCTGGAAATATATGTAAATAAGTCTATACGTACTTTATATATTGTGGACAAGAATTAATTAATCAATGGAAACAAGTGCAGGTTATAGCATTGTATGTGACAGGAGCAATTAATGCAATTCTAGGACCCGAGCATCAAAAGGAGATAATTCGCTACATCTATAACCATCAGGCAAGGCTAATAATACATATATTAATTAAGAAACTAAAATTAGAGTTGACTAATAATAATATTGAGTTAAAACTAATTAGTTTCATCTTCTTACTATCTTGCATTGCATGCTATATATAGAATGAGGATGGAGGCTGGGGACTACACATTGAGGGTCACAGCACAATGTTTGGCTCCGCTTTAAATTATATTGCTTTGAGGTTGCTTGGAGAAGGTACTGATGATGGTGAAGACACTGCTGTGGCCAGAGCTCAAAAATGGATTCTTGATCACGGTGGTGTCGTCGGAATTCCATCTTGGGGAAAATTTTGGCTAACGGTTCGTCTTTAAGTTATGCCATAAAAAGTAACATATTGTGCTATAACTTTCATGTTGGTACTTCCACTTCAGAAATTATTGAAAATGCTCACTTTGGTTTAGGTACTTGGTGTGTATGAGTGGTCAGGTTGTAACCCACTACCCCCAGAGTTTTGGCTTCTTCCAAAAATTTCTCCTATTCATCCAGGTATGATATATAATAACATATAGAATTTTTTTTTTTTAATTATGAGGAATATATATATATATATATATAGTGATGATTTTACTGAAAAACATTTCTGTATCAAAATGCAGGCAAAATGTTGTGTTATTGTCGATTGGTTTACATGCCGATGTCTTACTTGTACGGAAAAAGGTTTGTTGGTCCAATCACCAGGTTGGTTCAGTCATTAAGGCAAGAAATTTACACAGAACCTTATCAACAAATTAACTGGAACAGAGCACGAAACACTGTTGCTAAGGTTAGTGGGATCATCTTAATTCTACTGATGAGTATGCATTAATTGGCCTGGCCATCTTGGTGTGAGAAAATTTTAATTTCTAATAAGTCATGTTTCTCAAATGTTAAATATTCATCATCTTAAAAACATTGAATCATGAGCTGGGATATATATATATATATATATATATATATATATATATATGTGCTCATTTATAAATTTCAGGAGGATCTCTATTATCCGCATCCTTTTGTACAAGATATGCTTTGGGGATTCCTTTACTATGTGGCAGAGCCAATGCTTATGCGTTGGCCTTTTTCTCTGCTACGAGAAAAGGCTTTAGAAGTTGCAATTGAACATGTACATTATGAGGATGAAAATAGTAGATACCTTTGTATTGGATGTGTAGAGAAGGTACGTAACAAATTATCAAATCATATATAACGAGCATATATGTAAGTTAATTAAAGCAAATAGTTAATAATAAAGAAAATTCTAAATGCATGAATTGTTACATTCACCACCGCAGGTTTTATGTTTGATTGCCTGTTGGGTTGAAGATCCAAATTCAGAAGAATATAAGCTTCATTTAGCTAGAATCCCAGACTACTTTTGGGTTGCTGAAGATGGATTGAAATTTCAGGTTACTAAGTTATCCCTATATATTTCTATATAACAAAAGCATTGTTGGTATTGTTAGTATCAGATCGAGAGTATAATATAAAACATGTAAAAGTAATTTTACTTATATTTATGGAGTTTTGCAATGTATATATTGCAGAGTTTTGGTTGTCAAATGTGGGATGCGGCTTTTGCAGTTCAAGCAATCATATCTTGTAATCTAAATGAAGAGTATGGGCCAATGCTTCAAAAAGCACATGATTTTGTGAAGGCTTCACAGGTTTGATATTGTCATTTTCATACATATATAGTTTGATTAATGCTATATGATTAATGCTATATCCAACATGCATGTATACATGAAAACTACTAAGTTGACGTTACATTTATAGGTTCGACAAAATCCATCTGGCAATTTCACCGAGATGTACAGACATATGTCTAAAGGTGCATGGACATTCTCAATGCAAGACCATGGTTGGCAAGTCTCTGACTGTACCGCAGAAGGGCTAAAGGTAATATATATTGCATTACTAGTGATCAATTGGCATTGTTTCCAGTTACTCTGAGAGTCCGAGTATAATAAATTAATTATCATACTCTACGTACTTGCATATATATAAACTTCTTTTAAAAAAAAAAAATTGAAGGTCTGCATTTTCCACTTATAGGCTGCACTCTTGTTTTCACAAATGCCAACAAAACTAGTAGGAGAAAAGATGGAAAATAAATGCTTTTATGACGCAGTGAATGTGATTCTCTCTCTTCAGGTAAATATAAAAAATACAAGTTATTAATTATACTTTTCTATATATATTAGTCTAGATTTGTAATTCATTTTGCGTTCTCTTCAACGTTGGTTAATTTTATCATATTATAGAGCAAGAATGGTGGTTTTCCTGCATGGGAGAGACAAAGAGCGTTCCGTTGGTTGGAGGTAATTAAAGCTTCAAACCTTGATTTGTGAATAACCAAAACATGTATATATAATATCAAGAATAGAATCTTGGTAGTCAATTAAGAAACCATTGTGTTAATTTCCTCAAAACATACAAACATAATTAATTGGCTTTTCTTTTTTGCAGAAGTTCAATCCAACTGAGTTCTTTGAGGATACCCTTATCGAGCGAGAGTAAGATTTCTTTCATATATGCACATATATATATATATATATATATCGAATAATAATTATATTGCAATTTAATTTTTGATCCCTAAGACTACAAGTAGTTCTGTAATTGTTTAGGTATGTAGAATGCACTTCTTCAGCAATTCAAGGTTTGGCGCTATTTAGAAAATTATATCCAGAGCACCGAAGAAGAGAAGTAGATAGCTGCATTCTAAGAGGAATAAATTATATTGAAAAGACGCAGAATATTGATGGTTCGTGGTAATGTTTCTCTTTCTCTGCTAATAAAATTAATCGAAAATGTAAACGCCTGAATATAATTAACTAATAGAGAAAAACTAATAAAACATATTATTTTTTAATAAATAATGCAGGTATGGTTGTTGGGGAATATGCTATACATATGGTACATGGTTTGCTGTAGAAGGGCTTGTAGCTTGTGGGAAGAGCTACAACAATAGTCCCGCCTTACGTAAAGCTTGTGATTTTTTACTATCCAAGGAGCTGCCAAATGGTGGTTGGGGGGNTGTGTGTCTATATATATATATATATATATATATATATATATATATATATATATATATATATATATATATATATATATATGTTGTTTATGCGAATATTTGGTGTAACCTCAAGTATTAATCAATTTGACGTATACTTAATTTGAATCAGGTTTACACTAATTTAGAAGGTAGCCGCGCAAATTTAGTCCAAACTGCTTGGGCATTGTTATCCCTCATTAGTGCAGGGCAGGTCAGTATTATATTATTATTCTTGTGTACTAAGAAAGATATGTATGGAACTATATTATAATATATGCGTACAAGCACATTATTTCCCATGCATGTTTCATAGCTCTCTAATTTACATTATTTTATTGAATTTAGGCTGCGATAGATGCAACACCTATACATCGTGGAATTAGAATTTTGATCAATATGCAAATGGAAAATGGTGACTTCCCTCAACAGGTACTTAAATTATGTCTAAATCATATAAGCGTATTGCATCCAATTTATAGAACTAGAAGTTGCCCATTATTTAGATTTGTTTGAAGCAAACACGGGTTCTCTTTACTGTCTAACCTTTAAAATAGGAAACACACACACACACACCACGATTACCAAAGTTACCACCCAATTGTCCATGCATGGATCAAACACAACCAAGAAATTTCTTTTACTGAGGAACACAACAAAACAAGAGCTTCAAGCTGACTAATTTCCCCCCTCTCTCTTCTCTCCTCTCTTTTTTTTTTTTTTTTTTGGCTTTTGACTGATTGATTAGTTCTTATCTATTCTCATTTCACCCCTAAATTATTTTTAGGGGCAATACTACACTCATAGTTAAAATATATATATATATATATATATATATATCTCAGAACATATATAATTCCACAAATTATGTTAGGGTACCACATGAGAAACCTAATTAAGCACCTTATCTCTGCAGGCTAAATTTCTAACAAAATAGAGGGAAAAATAATAAACAAAACAAAACTACTCATCCCTTTAAATTAAATCAATAGCTATGTCATGACAGTAATTATAAACATAAAAAATCAAGTAGTGACTTCTCAATCATATTAATAATCATTGGTGATCATAAATAATTACTGCAGGAAATCACCGGAGTATTCATGAGGAATTGCACACTAAACTATTCATCATATCGAAATATCTTCCCAATATGGGCTCTCGGGGAGTATCGCCAACACATTTTATTTGCCTGAGCTTTATTTGGAGTATTGCCTGCGACAAGCGGACTGATCACAATAGTTTACATCGTTAAAGCTATAAAGATAATAAGATTGGAAAGAAAAATCATTGATCTCAAGTTCCGTAACACTCTTGTCTATATATATATATATAGTACTCTTCCCCTAGATTATTTGTCATAATTGTGTTTCAATACAAAGTAGTTTCTTTTGGTGTATTTATATACATATATATATTTCCCCGTAGGATAATCTATCGGACACATCTCATGCAGCATAATGTGTGTTGCCTAATTGATGCAAAGAATCTCGCTTTATTACTTAATGATGTGGATTACTTGTTTTTCTTTTTTCTTTTTTCTTTTTTTTCCCCCCTTTTTGGGGGTATAATACTAAATAGTTCATGAAAACTGCTTTTTAAGCCAAAACTGATAATAAGGAGAAGCATCAGGCATTCTTTCTTTTTCTTTTTCTTTTTTTAAGGAGAAGCATTATGCATTCTAACTAGGTTGACATATGTCATTTTGGCTTGATATATAAGTTGGGCATGTACACATACCTCTCGTTCACCCACTCGTGTCGGTGGCATTGGCTAATCAAGATAATCAACTAGTTTCATTCCCAAGAGAGAAATATATTCAATTAGTTGATAATTATAAGGTGGTTGATAATTAACTAGTTAATCAACTAGTTGATAAGTATAATTCTCAATCAGATTATAATTGTAAACTAGTTGACTGAAAATCAGGTGGTATAGTTGAAAATTCATTATAAAAATTGATATAATTGTAAAAAATAAAAAATAAATTGATATAGGTGAAACCATAAATCAATGAAATGCCACGGGTAAGAAACACCTATTTTGAGCCTCTAGTTATCCTACATTGACGAATAATTCATCGCATAGAACCTGCTTCTTCGGTCATGATCCGGCCCTTCTTTTTGTATCTCTGGACATTATAGTTTATAATGCCATTCTTTCCTCCATTGATATAGTGTTGCAATGGAGACATTGGGAGTATAAATGTTCATCCACTTTTGCTAAAATGAAGACATCGTGGACTTATTTGAACTTGGGTAGAAGGTTTTTGACTCTTTTTTTTTTTTTTTTTTTAAATGAGTCAATAATGTCTTTAGTTGAGCAAGATGACCACACTAGCAACGTGAAGCTTCCAATTTTGTGAACAACTCTGGTCCAATGGAGGATTGATTACTTGATCTCTTCCTCTTTGGCGTGTGATAGCTGTTTTGGGGCGTCTAAAATTTCTTTTTACAGGTTTATCCTTTTCTAAGATGCTTATGTGCTGGGCACATTATAGTTAACAGTTGAATATGATGGAAAAGTAGGAAAGGGGCTAACATCACTACAACAATATAAGCGCCTTTTAAAAAGGCGCTAATAAAGTGCCTTGAAAGGCTTTTCACAGCGCCTCTAAAATCGTCTTAGTTTCGGGTACCCTAATAAGTCTTGGCTATCAAGACGCTTATAAGGCGCTGTGGAAGACCTATCACGGTACCAAACTTTCTCCATAGCCCCGTAGCACTATTCGGATACTCAATTGAGGTAGAAATTTAATTACCTAGTTTTATACATAATTTAATTTAAAATTTACATTATGACTAATTTGTGAAAAATCATGAATTAAATAATATTTTAATGAATTGATGGAAAACCTTGAATTATTCTAGAATTGGATTGTATGACTTTTATACATATTTATAAAATCGTGATCTTGGGGTGATTTAGCGGATTTCCTACCCAAATACAGCAAATTCCAGAATAATATCAAATAGAGTTTTAAAGTATTGTTTGGTTATATTCTGCATAGTTATTATATATATCTTTTTATATGTTGTACAAATCATAGGATCACATATGAGATATATCTTAAGTATCGCAAAGTTGTAGTAGGCAGACTAGTACACCCACCATCAGTGAGAGCTCATAAACCTGCGCGGAATTTTTTTGATCACTCCTATTCGGAAGGTATAGGCATTCAGTGGCCCTTCTAGTTTGGTAGACTTAGATACATGAGTGTCCCTTTGGTTTTCTAGGATAGATATCAGGCAGAGAGTACTTAATAGATGTAGTACGAGTTACTCTAGTTTGTGATGAGAAGGTATGAGCTCATGGAATGAGTTGATTTATGATATGTACAATCTTGCGATTTCTAATTTTAGTTTTGAATACGTGATTATTCTAGATACCAACTATTTTATAAACTTGGTTTATAAATGGATTTTGGAAAAGGTATTAACCATATAAGTTTGGTAAAATTGCATCCACTTAAAAAGGTAATTGAGTTTCTACTGAGCATTCACGTGCTCACCCTCTATTTTCTCCCTTTTCAAGTGTTGATCTATTTTGTAGTAATTATTCTAATGGCTTAGCAAGCATGTTTGGCATATGCCTGTAGCTCCAAATCCTCTTCTTTGATTAGACCCTACTCTCTGTCATCTTTACTCTTTTTGTCAAATTTATTTAGCCAATTGTAGTGTATTTATTAAGTAGATGTATGAGGATAAATTTTGTTATTAAATTGAGTACTTAGAAATATAAATGATTTTATATAAATTATTTGAACATTGGACTTAAGGTTTAGTTAGACTCATTTTTCTATAATTTATAAATTTATAAATGTTTCTAAACTAATTAATTAGATTTTCCTCTAAACTTTAAATGAAGAATTTCCTTGAAAAAAGTTAAAACAAATGAAAAGTTTATTGATTATGAAATTTACTTACTTTTGATAACTAAAATCTAAAATTTCAAGTACTCAATTTTCTGAAATTTTGAAAGTTCATAATTTAGTATTATTTTCATATAAATTTACTAAAAGTTACAGATTTGGATTTTCAATTGTGACAGTTTTGGTATCAGAGCTTCACGCTTCAGATCCGTCTAGAATCTTACCTGTGATATTTTGGTATTTAAAATGGGTTTTGGAAAAGTATTTAATAAATACCTTATATATCACTTAGAAATTGGCTAAATATATTGTCTTTGCTCTATTTCGTTCCGAATCTTTTGTTCACCTCCCTAGAGTAGTACTCTTGTATCGTTGGGATAGTTATTCCCTGAAATTATAGTCTCAGAAGTGTCTAGGATGACACGAGACTAGTGAATTCTACTCTTGTCGAAATTCCTAAATGCAAATGGGCATTCATTCTTGTATTCTTATATCCATTATTACGATGAGCTATACGAATCTCGTAGGTTCTAAGATGGCAATTCAATATCTTGTGACTTGACATTATTTATGATTGTAGGGTTGTGATTTGAATTTCTTAGAAATATGGGATACTAGTTTCCATTCATTGATTGATTTAATAATATGAACTTGGCAAAAGAAAGCTCTTTTCCAGTCAAGTTTAATTTTTATAAACAAATTCTTGAATTAGTATAATGTAGTTGGATTAATAAATTGGTATGATATATTATGTTTGCTTGAATATTGCATTATTCTAGTTTTGTCAAATTTGTTTATGTGGCCCTTAAATGTAGAGACTTTTGTAATTTTGAAATTTAGTTAGACTTACAAATCTGGTTAATTGGTCTCGAAACTTTTAGAATTTTCAAATTGACAATTTTAGTTTTAAATGAAATAGACATTTTACATTTGATCAATATATCATCTTTATTTTCAAGAATAATAATGGGTGTATATAATTCCTATATTTCAAAGAATGTATGGTTTTTAAATTAATAATACTACGTTTGTGAAATGGCTAGAAATATAAATTTTAAATAATTGCTTCACTTAAAACTAGTTGTACTACTAATAAGATCTCATTGTACATTAGATGTGTTAATTTAAAAATAAAATTCTTAAATGTTTTTCCTAGTTTTGAAATATAGTAGATACAATTATTAAAAATTACTATGTTTCTACTTATCACACGATTTTGAATCTAAAAAAAGTTTTGAAAAATTGAATTATAAAGTAACTTGAGTAGATATTGAGCAATAGTCTAGTCGTTTTCATTTCTCTTGTCAATTTCTAAATTGCATAGCTCGCAATTTGGAAACATACTTCAATGATATTAATATGATGACTAATCTTAGTCTAGTCTGGTTTAACGTGCGAGTTTTTTTTTAGTGCAAGATTAAGACATCAAGTGCAGTGCAGCTCTTCATCATCATGTATACACCCCTAAGTCGTCTTGAACTTTTTTAAGTATTAAGTTAGTTGTTACGTCGTTATCTGCTACATATTTCTCTTTGTGCCATTCTTCATGCAAGATTCTATTGGAACAATATGGTAGCAGTATAGTATTTATTGGTGGACGCATTTCTTCATGAAAATCAAGCATCTTAGTTAGACAGGAGGACTAAAGAGTGAAAATTGATAGAACGTCGCATCTTATATGTTATGCTTATTATGGACTGGGGGACATTGAGCAAGAATGAGCACATCGCTTCCCAATTCTGCTGCCATCTGAGAATAAAGCATGTTGCTTTTCAGTAAATATATGGTGCACTATTTCTCTTTTGATTACTTTTACCTCTTTTCTGTACCTGTGATAAATACGCTTCCTAAAAAAACATAGGAAATTCTGGTTGGGTTTGGTTACATAGGTTGGAGTAAACTCTTTAACCTTGATTTTCGAGTGGGTTGCGGATACAAAATGACCCAAAGTCGCAAAAAATTGGAAAATCTCGCTGGGCCAAATTTTTCGAAATATTCCGGATTAATTTAGAAAATATCATCTTTTTTTAAACAAATATTTTAGCAAAATACCACTTTTAATAACTATTTAATAAAATACCACTTTTGCTTTTAAATTGTTAATTTTAATGATATTCGAGATAACAAATTAGATAACCGTCAAATTTCTCAAATTATGTTGTATCTCATCCATTAATAAAAAGTACTATTTTTCTAAATATTTTTAAAAAGGATATTTTTCTAATCAAAATTCGGAATTTTTCAAATAATTTCAAAATACGGGGATTTTTAAATTACCATAGAAAATCAAATTTCCTCCAAGAAAAAATATGCAACGAAAACATTAGCTAGTATTGGATTCGACATTGTAAAAGATAATTCGGCTGTGTTTTCAGTAGCCAAATACCACTTTTTGGAAACATTATTCAAAGTAACAATTACCACTTTCAACTGCTAAACTTTTCAAAAAGAAATGATTTAGGCGACGCCAAATGAAAAAACAAAATATATTAATTTGTAAAGAAAAAATGATAGAAAGTAGAGAAATATTATGAATAATTAATTGGCTACAAAAAGTGGTAGTTGTCTAACTAACTTGTTTGCGATGGTGAACAGACTTTTGTTACCACTTTTTAAAATCTCATTTTGAAGATTGTCTTAAATTTTATAACTCATCTTAAATTTTATAACTTGAGTTATAACTTACAAGTTATGGCCCTAACGTCACCTGTTTTCAGATTATAAAATTTATGACAACCGGTCATGTGACAATCTTAAAAATCTCATTTTGAAAAACAGTGAAAATGAAAAAAAAAGTCTTCTGGCCCAAAACTACTCTTACCAGGGTCCTTGTCTGACTTATGTAAGGCCTAATACCAAAGCCCAGCGCCTAAAGCCTTTGGTTTGGGTGCCCACGGCCCATTTGGTCCGACCCGAAGACCCGTCTTCCTGTATCTCTCTGTCGTTTCTAACCATTATCATCATGTTCCCTTGTGCTTGGTTTTTTTGGGTTTGGCCGGTGACCAAGATCGAAATCTGGGGAAACACTCCGAATCCCGGCTGCGGACCAGGATCGAATCTGGATTCAGAGTAAACCCACCGGCATTGACAATTATTGGATTTGAAGAGGAACCCAGAAGAGACATCAATGAGGGGTGTTCATCTGCATATACATCCACAACTTGGTGTGAATTGAATATTTTATGTAATGCGAGCAGGAAATGTGACATCTTGGGTATTTGGATTTTTTAGAGTTTGGAATCCATGGGGATTTGTTTCAGCATTGAAGAAGTTCCACAGCAGTCCATTAATAAGATTCCAGGTATATTATTTTGTTCTCACACATTATAATTTTACTACTTTCTTTGTTTGTTCCTTTTTTTAATGGGTATTATGGGAATATGTTCTTTTCTCTTCTCTGTATTGATGAAACTAAATGCGGTTTAATTGGTTAGGTCCGTTCAGATTCTTCTTAACAACTTTAGACTATAAAATAGGTTTACAAAGATGTCTTGTCTTGTCTTGTCTTGTCTTGCTTTTATTTCATTTGATCTGATAACTAAATTGGTATTATAGTTAGGCTGAGATGCAGAGTGAGTCCTTGTGCTTGTTGCATTTATAGAGGGTTATTTATGTTGTTATTGAAAAAAGAAAAAAAGAGCAAATTTATTTTAATAATGTGGTGAAGTAGGACTAGCATCGGTGACATCACATAAACCAGATACAAGCACAAGCAGCACTCCCTTGGCTCCCAAGAATGTCAAAGATCTACGCCAAAACCCCGGATACAGCAATGTTGACATCTTTACTTACGAAGAGATGAGGTTGGCTACAAAGCGTTTCCGACCCGACTTAGTTCTGGGAGAGGGTGGATTCGGAGTCGTATATAAAGGAGTTATTGATGAGAATGTGCGCCCAGGTTCCAAGCCCACACAAGTTGCAATTAAGGAACTTAACAGAGAAGGGTACCAAGGTGACAGGGAATGGCTGGTATTTCACTCATCTTTCCTTCATTTTCTATTGTCTTGTCTGATTTTCTATTCATTAACGATTTGCTTGGAATTAATAGGACCTGAGACTGTCTATATTCTGTTATAGCTTACCATTCTACTGTCACCTATTTTACATCGAAATACAAGATAGCTATATTTCAATAAGTACTTCTCCACAATATGGATAGAAAATGTTGCTGTACTCAAACTAGTTTTTTAGATGTGTTACTTTTAAAAGTCTATCTTGATTTTTGAAGCATTGGTGACTTAGAATAATATTAAATTGGTATTTAAGTGAGAAGTTGACTTTGATAAAGACAAGGATCTAGTCTAAGGCAAAGTAATTGACGTTCATGGTGTTGCTTGATAAATGCACCAAATACTTTGGTTTAGATCTACATTTTAAGTCAACAACTGACACAATGTTTGAGGAGTAGAGTAGAATGATCTTTCTTTCCTTACTTCTACATGAGTATATGATCTCCTGATAATCAGTTGTTCACAGAATGAAAAAGTGAGTAATCATGCTAACTGGTTGATTTTAGCAGATTTTAGCTTTTAAGACTATGATTTCTCCATCAGGTAAATTATACTTTGCTCCAATTTTCAGTCTAAGTTCTAATTCAGTTGAATGTGCTAATGCGTATTATTGTCTTTTGCAGGCAGAGGTTAACTATTTAGGACAGCTCAGGCATGATAATCTTGTAAAGCTTATTGGATACTGCTGTGAGGATGAACACAGGCTATTGGTATATGAATACATGGCAAGTGGCAGCCTAGAAAAACATCTTTTCCGCAGTAAGTTTATGCTGCAATTTTCAATCCTTTGTTAAAGGAAATGAGATCTTAGTTGAAAATTTGTTGGACAACTATGCATGGAATGCATTTCTACCAAAATCTTTAAGCATGTTTTAGTAAAAATAATTTGAAAGAGTAAGATTGTGCATGGATAGTGTCATAATGACATGTTTTCATTTTCTGTTTAATCTAATTTATAAGACTCAGAGTTCTTCATTATTTGGTTTGGAAACGGGCATCATTCAAGGAATCGGGTTTCTATTTGTTTCTTCTTCATCGTATTTGCTTTGGATCATAGGAGTGGGCTGTACACTGACTTGGTCAAGAAGAATGAAGATTGCTTTAGATGCTGCAAAAGGACTTGCTTTTCTTCATGGTGCAGAAAGACCTATCATATACCGTGACTTCAAGACATCAAACATCTTATTGGATGCAGTTAGTTACTTTTCTTTTCATCATCATATATTACTTAATTATGCATCTTATTCGAGGTGCCGTTAGAATACGAAAATACGAAAGATAGTACCTAACCAGCCTTTTTACATCCCGTTTACTTCCATCAAAATAAATCTTTTTTGGTTTTTTGTTTTCTTGTTTTGTCTCTTTTAATTTTCTTTTTTCATGTAACATATGTGGATACATTAGTATTTTCATAGAATTTGATTTGGAATATTTGTTGGATAGTACGTGCATTTGAATTTGCAACTCCAATAATAACCGACCTCCCTAAATTGCGGAAAACATGCAGGATTTTAATGCAAAACTTTCGGACTTTGGTCTTGCAAAGGAAGGGCCTCTGGGGGATCAAACCCATGTTTCAACACGGGTGATGGGAACATATGGATATGCTGCTCCTGAGTACGTAATGACTGGTGAGTTGGTTTAGAGTTTTGCTACATGGATTATCAGATTTGGATCTGTCAAGTTCTTTTGCCTCTGAGTTGGTTTATAGTTTTGCTATGTAGTTTTATTATCGCTCATCCTTTGGTTTACCACTTCTAAATTCTCTCAACTTTTTCTTTTGTTTTGAATCTTTTGATAGCAAGAAACTTTTCATTAGAATATCAGAGATTAAAGAAAGACACAGAATTTGGAGATTATATCCATAGTAAAAACAAAGATTACTAATGCCTCAACCTGTCTGGAAAAAAAAATATAAAAATAAAAGACGTGAAAGCTCTTGAATCTTTCTAACTTTTGCTCAGCAGAATTTGACTTTATTCCTTTTGAAATTTCTCTTTGAGCTAGCCAAATAATTTCCGAGAAACAAAAAGTATATCCACTTCAACTTGCTTTCATAGGAGAAATTTCCTGATCGTTTATAATTGTTCCCCTGCCCCAACATATGTAGATACTAATTTTTTTTCTCCTTCAAAAGACTTGAGAAATTCAACAAATAATAATGTTAGACAGAAAGTTGGTTATGATATGTGCATTGCTAAAAGGGTTTAAGGTTTAGCAACCTACTTGATTCCTTTGTTTTCAATGCTGGTGAATTCCGTATTATTAGTGGCTCAAAAACTAAGTAGTTGAATTAATTACAACAGGACATCTAACTGCACGGAGCGATATTTATGGATTTGGAGTAGTGCTACTCGAGATGCTTATTGGAAGGAGAGCTATGGACAAGAGCAGACCTAGCCGAGAACACAATCTTGTTGAGTGGGCTCGCCCACTTTTAAACCATAACAAGAAACTTCTGCGGATTTTAGACCCCAGGATGGAAGGGCAGTACTCAGCTAAAACTGCAATGAAAGTAGCCCATTTAGCATACCAATGCCTTAGTCAGAACCCTAAGGGAAGGCCTCTCATGAGTCAGGTGGTTGAAATCCTAGAGACATTCCAGACAAAGGAGGAGAACCAGGAAGAAGAAATGCTTCAAAGTGGAGGGAGCGGTATAACTCTTTATGAAGCTCCTAAGGCTGCCCCTTTAGCTTTTGTAGAGAAGAGAAACCCGAACGCAGGTAATGATGAAGTAGTGGAGAATAAAGACTTGTACAGAAGTGATGGTGAAAGGGGAGCGGAGGTGTATCGGAGGAGCAAGCCAGGAAATGGAAGGAGCAAGAGTGAGCCTCCCAATGATTTTTTTGAGCGTCATGACCAGTCTCTAGACTATGGTTCTGACGAGAAGTCGGCGTCCACAAGACGTTGATTGTACCAAATATGGATAGAGGTTGAACTGTATAAGATATCCTCGGCTGGTCTATCCATTTATTTTGTTGTATGTTTGATACTTTTGCTCTCTTAATGAAATTTGAGATTCTTTAAAGCTAGTTCAGAGTAGCCTTAGTCTGTGCTGAGGCTAGAGCATGTTGTAGAGAATCAACAAATGCCTACGAAGAAGGAACTTTTGCCAAGAAACGCAAACTCGAAACTTAAAAGTGAAAGGTAGATCAACAAAGCTACTGTGTCGAATGAGAGAGGTCTCTTTTTTTTTTTTTTTTTGTATAATAACGATAACCTCCAATATGGTAATGACGCATGAGAGTAGCACTCCAACAAACTTGTCAACCCTTGACATTAAGAATAAGAAAGATGGACAACCTCTTTGTTATCATTACAGCTCGTGTCTCAAAAAAAAAAATGGTGAAAATACGGATTTGCAAATCATGTTGCTTTCAAATTGCCACTTTTCCCTCCTAATGCATGACGAAACTGCTTAACATGATCTGGACAGACCTGACCCAATAAAGAACTCTACCTCTGGTGGAATATCCAAGCCCAACATCATAACTTGAGTTCGATGTCTCAGGAGCATTTTCCTACAAAATATGAAAATCTCATGGTTAGCATGAGTACTCATAAATAATTGGACCCAAAATGGTACCTCCAGCAATACATTTTACCATTTGTTAACCCCCGCCACTCTCCGGTAATGAGTAACCCTTCTCTAAATGATAAAGCAAGAGTTTGCACAGCAAACTACATTTATATTGTCCTGGAGCTTTTATGTATACTAATATACCTAGAAACTCATGTAAACACACGGGTTCTGAAACTACAATCTATAGACAGATGTTGCATTGCATCACTTTTAACAATCACTAGGACTATTATTGAAAAATGTTCTTGGCAGTATCAAATAGAAAGCTAGAAGACAGTGCATCAAAACCAAAATCTTAAGTATAAATGTTTGAAAGTAATACAAGCTTTACATTAAACATTAAGACAAGAACCTTACCCCATGCGTGGTGCAACTTCACTGCTATTTGATTAACGCATCTTTTCTCCAAAGGATTAGAAAAGTCCATCTTCACAGCGTCCTGAATCATGAATAAGAACTTTTGCCTCACTTTCGCAGTTGAAACAAGGTAATTCGCCCCATGAATAGTACTCAAGTCAACAACCTACATGAAGTGCAAATATTATAATGAGTTAAGCCCGGTAATGTTATCTGCTCACTGCAGCCAAGTCATGAGTACAGAGAAGCTAATGCTTATAAGATTCAAAGTACTAAATATCGTAAATTCATCCTGTAAACTAAAGATAACACAGACTTGCCTGCTGCAACCAAGGGACTATGATAGTTGTGAACTTTTGTTCTAGGAGATATGATACCAAAGTACTGAGAACATCACTAACGGTCTTGGATGATAAACATTCCAGAACAGGACCAGTCAAATCAAAAAGTTCCACTAGAACATGCTCATTGCGAGAACAAAGAGCTTCCATATATGCAGAGTCGAGGTCCCCTTCACATAGAAAACCTTTCACACGTTTCCAGAGGCTATTTTTACTTTCTAGACCATTTTTTCTGGCAGTAATACCAGAAGCTGAACCAAAAATATGATCGTTCCTTACTTGACCATAACCAATCCTCCCTTTTCCCTGCCTAAATCTTTTCTGCATGTCCATGCCAATAGGACTCTTACTGACATTTACCTTAGTATTAGCCCACATCTCCGAGCCCCGTGTAGTGGAAGTGTTTGCTAGGCTTCTCTCAAATGCATTTTCCTCCCAGGTTTCATTACTTTTCACAGACAGTAATGAAGGCTGTCTATTGTGAATATCTATTGATGGTCTAGGAGTGCACGTAGAGAGTCTCGGAGAATGCAAGATTTGGCTTTGCTTTGACAGCTTGGAGGTTGCTAAACTGGAAAGTTCCTCCCTGTGTACAATGTCCTGAGCTAAATTATCCACTACATCTTCTAAACGCACCACCCTTGATTGTAACATGGACAAACTATCCATTATACCAGCCGTAAACACCTGGAAAAAAAAAAAGGAAAGAAAAATCCATTATACCAGTTGTAAACACCTGAAAAAAGTATAACAAATGAGAAGAAGGGAAGAAAAAAGGGTATCAGGATGTATGAGAAAAACAGAGATTTCTGAGAAACACCATGACACAATCAGAAACAATATAGGGTGGTAATGAATCCTAGGCCAAAATCGCTGTAATCCTACAAGAGTTTTTCCTTTTATCACGAAACAGCAGAAAACAATGCACGTAATCATTGGCCACAGGACAAGACGAACATGAAACACAAAGTAAAAGAATTCTCTAAATGACAGGTAAAAAGTGAAAGCTAGGATAAGAAACTTTAGAAGTCAATAATTTGTTTCTACGAACTGAATGCCATGCCAGATGCTTTCTCTCACGCATGCAAAGACGATAGATTATAAATTCCTTCTTAGCCCATGCAAGGTAAATCTTAAGATGGCACACAACATAAGGATCTTCATGCCGAATGAACCAGAGAAGAATGGTTTACGCAAACACGTAACACATTCCCTAGGAGATTTGAACAATGTTGAAACAGCGAAGCTAAATTCTGAATTTATTTTTACCTGTAAAAGATCCATTAAATTTGATTGTTTGTCTTCAATCTGCACGAGTTGCTTACGGATGCAAACCATTTCATTTGCCATTTGCAGACAACAATGCGAACTCGGATCAGACTCTGTCGCAGTTGAATCGAGACTTCTACAGTCCCGAATCTTCGTAGAATACATTTGTTCCTCACAACCAAACTCTTTAGGTGCAAACTGCTGATCTGCTTCCATTGGCTTTGGCAATCCGTCTTCAAGAGCATCATGACAAACTTTGACAAGTTTGGTATCAAAGTTATCACCGACAAGATTGGAGACAGAAGAGCACTCTTGTTTGTCATCCATATGCACATATTCATATCCAATATCTTGCATGCTTGTAACATCAGTACTCATTCTCTCAAAAGTCTTAGTAACAGAGCTACCCTCAGACTCTTCGTTGTTAAATTCTGCCTCAGAAATAGGATGTGTTTTTGGAACAGCAATTTCAATACGCCAATCATCGTCCTTGGATTTTAGAGGATTTTCAACGTAAGCTTGACATTTTTTTCTGAGAGACAAAGGAATCCTGCCCTTAGATGAGCTTGAACCAACATTCTTAGATGAAACATCTTTCCATCCAAATTCACTGGCACTTGTCAGATCACTGTAGTCGCCTCCATAGAAATTTTCTATAGAAATGAGCAGAAAAAGTTTACAACTTGAGAATATATAATAAGCAAATAGACAAAGGAAGCATGATCAACTTTTCTTATTAGTCGCATGATAATGCTAAGAGAGTCCCATTCAATTAAACAGGTTCAACACGCTTTGATCAACGGAACTCAGTGAATTCTAACAAAAGCACCTCACAAGCATTGTTAAGTTGAGTTCTGGTCGCTCAACTTATGACTTACTGTTCAGAATTTATGTTTGTTTACTATAGGGGGGCAAGATTTTCTATAGTAAAAAAAAAAAAAAGACATTTGCTTAACCTGACTTCCCTGTACTAGAAGTAAAAACACTCTACTTAAAATTCCTCCAGTAATTTAAAGCAATCAAGATGCTTAGATTTGGAGTATAAGTGGAACAAGTCCAAGTTACCAGACAAGTAATGCCAATAAGGTGTTTAGAATTAAGGAGTTGTACAAGAGCAAAAGGCGTCAACACAGTGAACTCCCATTATCAAAAAGCATGAAAACTAAACCTTTTATAGAAGATCCAGCTTCTGAGGGTTCAGGAGTATGAGTTCCTGGAAGAGTTTTCCAGCATTGTAAGGCCTGCAGCACAGTGTCCCTAACAGGCTTCACCTATAAGCAAAAGGAATGAATTAATTAATTAATTAATCTTGTGTGTATAATGTATAAATTTTTGTAAACAATTTGTGGGTGGGTTTCCCAAAAAGCAAAAAAGCTTAGTCCATAGAATTCACAGACCTTGTCAAAGCGACATGATTCAAGGGATCGGACACAAGAAGCCTTAAATGATCCCAAAAAAGAAGCCCCGCTTGAAGCGATTTCTCCTAGAGCTATAGAAGCGGCTTTCCGTGTTGACCAGTCATTGTTCTTAAGAGATTCTTGAATGGTAGCCATAGCAGTGGATAGAAGATTGTGGGTTGGGGGGGCACTCCCTGCCTGAACCATATAATCACATGTACAAAGTGATAACCATGTTTGTTTATATATATATATATCAAAAAGAAAGTAAGTGAGTGTGTGTAATGAAGTGACTGACCAGGATAATGCTTCTATTCAAGTCAATAATTGGTGGTTTTGCCATAAAATGAGGATTCTTAAGCATCTTTGTGGTTCGAGACAGCATCCGGTGCAGAAGCGAAAGTGGAGGATTATGAGTATTGTCGATAACTGTAGCCAAGCAGGAGGCAGAACCGGATTGCATCTGCTTATTCTGTTGGCCCAAAGCTTCAAAAAGGGGCCTAACTAGCGCAACAAAGAGGGCATCAGGGTCAGCCGGAGAAGCGGCATTAGTCAATTTGGAAGCGAAAACTCCAAGGGTGTGGACGCAGGCGTCCCTGACAACAGAGTCCGGGTCTTTGAGGCGCTTGACAATGGTAGCAACCATCTTAGGAAGATGAGGGGCCATGAGGTGGTGATGATGATAGCTGACCATAGTAGCCATGAGTCGAATGCATTCCTTTCTAACCGCACTCTTCTGGTCGGAGTCTGTGTCCAGAATGCAAGAGAGAAAAGAGGGAATAGCATCTGGAGGGAGAGATTGGGCGGTCTTGTTTAGCTCATCGACTCCAAGCTGGTATGTATCTCTGTCTGCAATCTTGTTCAAAGCAACAACCACTTTGTGTTTAAGTTGGAAAACCACAACCTGCTGCTGTGACTTCATCATCCTCACATCAACAGCACCATGTGTATGTGTATGTGTTTTGTTCGCCTTCATACTTACCCATTATTATCATTCATCAACACACACAACAATTATGATCCATTTTCAAAAAGGC
>JXTB01000576.1:78131-97694 GCA_002914805.1 Parasponia andersonii | reverse complement strand
AGAAGATGCCACATTCAAATAATAATAATAATAATAATAATAAATATTTAGTTATTGAGATTAACGCACAAATTTGAACAAATAGTAAACAAAAGAAGAAAAAAGGTCTTTAAAAGACTCGTCTCGAGAGAAGAGAGGCAGAGAGGCAGAGAGGCAGAGAGAGCGTTTTGTTTTTGTTTTTGTTTTCGCGCTTGAGTTTTGAATTAATATTAGTACCCCTGAAAAGAGACAAGAGAGAGGAGAGAGAGGACTGAAGACTGAGGAGGAGCGTCGCTGCTACGGGTCCACCCCTCTCTCCTCTCCGCCTATCCTTTGCATCCACGTGGACCTCTCTCCCATCATCACGTTCACGAATCCACCGTGATCCCTTTTCGAATACAAACACCACAGTAACATACACAATTTCCTCTTGATTCTCTGATAAATTCTTTAAAATAAATTCAAGACGCATTTTGTTACTTAAAAGAATACGAGGAATTGTCCTTTAGAGAGAGAGAGAGAGAGAGAGAGAGAGAGAAACAAAGAGAGAGAAATAACGTGTGCTATGGGCTCAAACAAAAATAGGACCCAATAGCCAAAATGGTTTCTTGATCCACGTAGTTGGATCCCCTGACGGTGAGCTCTCTTGCTCTTAAGGCCTCTCTCTCTCTCTCTCCATCCTTCCTCTCATCCCTTCCACCGAACATAGCCACTTAAAAAATTAAAAAAAAAAAAAGCATACAGCCCAACCCTTTCCATTTGAGGAGGAGGAGGTTGACTTGAGGTCCTTGAGAATTGAGGACCGAATTGCAATCTTTTACATTTTACCCCTTCCTTAACACAATTAAGTAATAGTTTATATATACTTTTTAGTCCAATTTCACCAAGATCTGGACTAAACCAACTTAATAAAAGGTTTTAAGTTATTATTTTATTTCAATTTGGTTCCTTTTTAAGCTCTACAAAAGTAGAAACTCGAAAGATTACATGCTAAATTCGAGATTAATGAAAATACTAGGATTTCAAGGGACATTATTACAAGGAAATGAGTAAGAGCCTCACAACAAAAATAATAAAGGCTGAGTAGTAAGTAGTGAACTAGTAGCTTATGCGACCTGCTTCAACACCCGACAGCGGTATTCTCCCAAAGCCCAGATGGGGAATATGTTTCTATATGCGGCATAAGTGATCATACAATTTCTATTGAAAACACCCATTATTTCCTGCCATCAAAACCATTCATCAAACTTTGCTCATCATTTGTTTGTTTCTTTGTTTAAACATGATTTTTTTTTTCACCCCTGCTGATCAAAATCATTTAATTTAAACACCCCCCATATGTTCAGATGAAATTACCTGTTGAGGAAAATCTCCATTCTCCAGTTGAGAATTTATCAAACACCTAGCTGCACGGTGCAAGGGACTTGCATCTCTCTCGGCCTGCATCCACACCAAAATGACTCTATTTACTTACTATGTGTTCATCAGTGCATAACTGTTCTTAACAACAACATCCGACCATTGAGAAAAATCCATATTGATCAATTTGGAAGACGATGAAAATGTGTAAACGTGAATGGTTCAGATCTTATATGTACCTGCCCAGCAGCAATAAGAGCCAGCAAAGCCCATCCAGTGCTGACCACATGTGACCTATTTCCCTCGAGATTTGAGTAGACCTGTAACAAAAATACCTGAGAGGTTATGGACTGCACAATTATAAACACCAAACCCATTTACGCTCAATTTACGATCCAGTACAATTTTTATTTTACTATCCAGTACAATTTCTGTCATGGTAGTATATATGTACAACAAACCATACGTCAACAAATGCATTGATGTATTAAGCTTCATCTGTTTTTTCCTATCCTAATAAGAAACGTGCCAAATAATTTCCAAGCAAAAGTAAAAGATGAGAAATAATCAAAACATGGATAAATAACCATCCGTCAGTTATGAATCCAAATTAGACTAAGCTTATAGACTAGGTGCCATGTATGCCATAAAAACTTGTGAACAACCATTGTAAATAATAACAAAATTAACCTTGTTTTGGCATGAAAGGTAGCTCTCTCCCCAGCCACCAGACTCGAGCTGTTTTGATAGCAAAAAATTGCAAGCTTTGCGGATGCTAGAGCAATTACTGTAGTTCTTTCCGGCGGACACCAGCCCTTTAACCCCAAACCAAGTAGCATAAGTGAAACAAACACCCCAAGAACCATACCTGTTAAGCAACATAAAAAATTAAACACGTAATCAAATAGTGAACAGAAGTCAAAGCAAAGGAACCAAAAAGTTTTACACTCAAGCATGCATGCATTGGTCAAGTACCGTGCAAAACCGATATATCGGGAAGACTGAAAAAAGAAAAAAAAGAGTCGGAGCTTATGAACTAATGAATATAGGACAAACCATGAACCATCAGATGCTTGCGTCTTTTCAATGTACATAACGGCTTTCTGAATACAATGTTCTATTTCTTCTTGCCGATGCTCAGGGTACAAATTTCTAAACGATGTCAGGGCTTGAATAGCAGCTGAGGTGCACTCCACATAACTAAAGAGACATCATAGTTAGTTAAAAAAATGATGAATCTAAACCCAAAGAGACAAAAATTGAGTGAGCAAAAGGTTTTGGCGCTCACGGATAATCAATGACAATGTCACCAAAGGTTTCAGCAGGGTTGATCAACTGGAAGCAAAAGAAACAACAGAAAAAGAGTTATGTCACATGATCTATGTAGAACTAAACAAATGAGTAAATCACCATAATTTATTCTATATTTTAAAACAACATCAAATGTCATCTTATGATGCCTATGTTATAATGGTTATTTCACTTCAGTTGTTCCTATATTTTGGCCTTGGACAAACCCCTCAAGGGCCAAGTACATTTTTCTAAACACTAAATTGTTAACCTTAGAGTATCAGCAACCATAACCATTAAATTGACACACTCAACGAGACTGGTGTCAAATAAGAAGGTGCATGGGATTCATGCCTGCCTTACAGATGTATTTGAGCTAGTTGGAGGGCCGTTTTGGATTTCCAAAACAATGTTAAGTTGTTTTAAACACTCTTTTCAAGATAAGTTCTTTTTTACTTCCACATTTCAAAATGGATTTTCCTACAAAAAAAATTGCCCAATATGGAACGGCTCTTCTAGATTGTACACCTACATTCTTGGGCTTGACAACAAAACTTCAAATCAGAAAGAGAACAGTTCAGAGATAGAATGAATTCTCAGAATCACAGCAAGGCATCTTCTTTTCTATGTGATTTGGGAAACGTGCAATCAAAAACAAAGACAGGTCCACACATAAGATCATCATCACATCCAATGAAAGATTCTGAATCATCATGCAGATTTTCAAAACAGTATCCTAACAATTTAATGAGATCATTATGGAGCGTAGATGTCTAGGGTTGCAAGAAATTTAACTTTGAGCAATTGAACAATATAGTAAACAATAATGGGAAAAACTTTGGAACGAGTGTACCTCCAACCATTGGTAGGATCTTGTGAGTTCATATGTCGCAAAGCCACCATCTCCATTCTGCAACATTATTATTCCGAAAACATTATTATTCTGAAAATATAATATAATAACACGATATCAGTAATATCTTGATCCACCAACCTGTAATGAGAGAATGACATTGACAGCATCATACAACCGATTCGACTCTAGTGGTTCACCAACAATATCTGAGGGTATTTTTGATAATAGGAGAACAGCCTGAGAAAGTAAGATGTGGAAATTATGAACCACTAAATAATAAATGAAACACATTGAATGTTGTATACATTACTTTTAATCCTTCTGCTGTACAATCCGAGATGGGCCACCCATGATCAGCGGTGGAGAAAGGCCAAGCACCCTTTGAAATGTGGCGATACCAAAAATCAAGATTACCTGGGCAATCTTCTAAAACCTTTACAAAACAAATAAATAACTAGTCAACTAGGATAAGGTGGGGAAGGTGTCAAATTGGACAGACACTGAGAAGCACTAGTTGAATTTAGACCACAAAGAGCAACATTTACCTGTGAGCTTTTAACAAATTCATGTGCCTTTCTTAGAGTTGTATTGTATTCTTTGACAAGGTTGGTTGAAATAATTGCCTGAACGGCAAAAGAAGTGTCCCATAATTGACTTCCATTATACCCCTGCAATAAAGCCATATTATGTATAGGAAAGTTAACACACATGTCACCTGAAATATACTTTGTTGAATGAACTTTAATATGTCAATTGAGTCCAAATACAATCCCCGTAAGCCTAAACAGTGAACATCCATATAACATAAGCGAAAACCTTCCAAAACTTGTTCAGTCTCAAAAATTTAACATATGTGTTCTACTTGCATTTTTTTTAAATGAAATGAAATCAACCTCAAAGAGATGATACAATTAGAACAAGAAAAACAAAAGTACAGTTACAAACAGCCCAAATCAAGAAAACCTATAGTGAGGTAGCTAATCAAATTCATAATAAAAGGCCATAGGGGTCTTGGAGTTGAGATCCACCCCATTCTAATCCCATTATGAACACCCAAAATGCCCAAATACTGGCTTCTCTGAAATTTTAAGGGGAAAAAACAATTAGTTTCCTCAAGAGATGTAAAGCTCTACATACATCGGTAGAAATGATATGCCAGTATCACGTTATGACTTAAAATAACTACAACAGCTACTAGCAAAATTTTCCTACAAAGTTGTTCCTCTTCTCTACAGCTAAAAGTTGTTTAATACTCAAAATGCACAAGGATTTACCAAGTTAGAATTTAGAAGGAAAGGTAGCAGCTTTAGGAAGGAAAAAAAATATGTGTGTGTATAGATATTGATACGTAGACAGATAGACAAACACAGATATATTTTTGGACCTGCATTTTCATGCCGTCTTCAGCAATCCATAGATAATCATAGATTCTTGGAAGATGCAATTTGAAAGCCTCTGAATTTGGATCTTCAGACCAACAGCAAAGCATATTTAACACCTGTAACTCACAGTCATGACTCCAAACTGTAATCCCTTACAGAGATAGGTAGGAAGCTTTATGGGTAATTCACAAAGGCTTTCTTGATTTGTTAATTTAGTCTGTTAAAAAAGAAAGAAAGCCTACTACTACCTTCCTTCACAAATGTGAGGTTCTTTTCTTTCCTTCCTCCTTTATTCTTTTTTTTTTTTTTTTTTTTTTTTCGGTTGGAATACAATTGTAAGGTTTAACATAATCAAGAATATCATTAAAACACAAATTCAATAAATACCTTGTTCACAGGCCCAATGCAAATATAACGAGTATTCTCATCTTCGTAGTGTATATGCTCCATTGCCATGCGGAGAGCCTTTTCTCTCAACTTTTTTCCTGGCCAACGCATTAAAAGTGGTTCAACACCCTTATGAAGAGCTGCCCAAAGGATATCTTGAACGAGGGGATGTGGGTAATACAAATCCTCCTGCAAAAGCAAACAAGTTTTTCTATCCATTATTGGGAATTACGTGGGACTAAAATTGGTACTTTACAGCAGGCATATAACCGTTTTGGTCTCTAGAAGGTGATATGCAATCTTCAGGTAAACTCATTGCAAGACTTATTGTTATGCATCAGGCATGCAAGATTACATTATTTCTTTGTAGCTTCAATGTAACATTCGAAAGTAATACACAAACAGAAGTTCAACTTTTATTTTTCTATTTCCATGACCAATACTCAATCTAATATCTTCCCCATCTCTCTTGAATGTTGAAGAGTATTCACTAAGGTGTGAGTAAGAGCATAAATGATACATTTCTAGTTAGTATGGCCAACTCAGTTGGAAACACATAGTATCTATCTGACCAACCTTTGCACATAGATTCCGCGCCTCATTCCAATCTATTTCATGGTATGGGACATTGAAGAGCTCCTTTCTCAAACACAAAACTGTTGGTGTGATTGGACCTACAAACCTTTTCCCGTACAAGTAAGACATTGGTAGGTACACCATCCGACAGTGACACCACATCCTTCCTGTAGAATGCGAAGAAAACTAAGTTTTTCCCCTTCTTTCTTTTTTTTTTTTTTTTTGGCAGTGGAGTTGAAATAAATAGATTTTTTTTTTTTTATTAAAACAAAAAAAAAAGGAAAAGGAAAAGTAATTCACAATTAACTCACGTCGGCATCACCATGTAATATCAAATTTTATAAGATTCGAAAAAGAATTTGAATCCTACGTGAAGATAAAAGACTTCAAAAGTTGAAATGAAGAGATTGCAACCTATAAAAAATTCGTACAAATAAATTATATAAGACGGTCCGGTCCATTCGAGAGTGCTATTAATTGAAATTTCAGCGGTGGATCCGAAAATTAGAGTAATATAATTTCACATGTCTAATCTTTGAGTTAAATTATATTATTCACCAGAGCGAGTATGAGCAGGAGTAACAGTAAGTAACTAATTGAGAAAAACTTTTATGGAAAAAGAAAAAGTATATTCTCAACAAAAGGAGAATTTGAAGATGGGTGAAGAGAGAGAGAGAGAGAGAGATAAAGAACCTGGATGAACAGGAAGAAGGTAAGGAAGAAGCCATATCTCAGGAGGCAGGGGATTATTGCCAGACCATTCAAACACACCAAGTACCTAATCATTCATAGTAAGCATTGTGATAGAATTAATTAAACGAAAACGCTAGTAAAGAGGAAGGTAAATATTGTATTTGATGGAGTAGAAAGAGAGAGAGAGAGAAAGGGAGGGGGGGTTAAATTTCTCAACTGATAGCCACATTTTGCCCCATGAAGTAATGGCAGTAGCACCACCATGGTCGAGAATCCATCTGCGGCCTTTCTCCATGGCCCCTTGACCATCGTTAGCTTCTTCCCCAAGCAATCTTAAAGTGACATAGCTCAAAACGGAACCGAACATAGTGCTAGAGCCTTCAATGTGCAAACCCCAACCACCATCTGGGTTCTGTAAGTAAATTAAAGTAAAAGAGAAATTAGGCGGGTTTTGTAGAGAAATGAAAATCATAGGACGATGAAAGAGAGTTTATAGTATTTTGGTTTTTGCCTGATGATTGTAAATGTAGCGACGCATCTCTTTTTTATGTTCTTCGGATAACACTGCATTGAGTGCCCCAGTGATGGAGAGAGTAATAACCTGATGAATGAGAAAATGAAAGAGAATACATTTATTTATTTATTTATTTATTATGAGAAAATAAGAATATGGTATATATATATATATATATATATATATAGGTATTAGGAGGGAACGAACGAACCAAGCCAGGCAAAAGAAACATAGGACCTCCATAGTCACCAGGCCAATGGCCATCATGGGCTTGGATAGTGGAATAGAAATTCAACGCCCTTTTCAAGGTAATTGTAACCACGTCGTCCGTAACATCCTCCGTCTCCTTCACTTTGACCTGACCCAACAACATTTCACTCGGACTTCCATTCGGATTCCGATTCCCATTCGGATTCCCATTCCCATTCGGATTCCGATTCCCATTCTCCTTCTCCTTTGAAAGCTACATATACATATGGATGGATGGATGAATGGATAAATGGATATGGATTGATTGATTGATTGACAAAACACAATATCACAATATCACAATATCACAATATCACAATATGATATGATGGATAAAAAGTAAGGTAAAGAGCAGAGAGAGTGAAAGGGTAGAAACAAAGAGTAGACAGACAGACCTGAATGCGCATTAGGAGATCGGAGCTATGCTTCTTCTGAAATCGGGTGGCCGCGAAGGCTTGCCGCACCTCTTCGATCTGAGCCAATTCCTCAGGACTTCCCAGATTGGGATGGAACTCCCACAACTGCCTCCCCACATGGTTGTTCACAGTGCGCAGCCATGGATTCCCTCCCTCCGCGATCTTCAGTTTCCACATTCTCTCTCCTCTCTCCCTTTTCCACACACGAATTCAATTTCGAGTTCGCCACTAACCAAACTAAAAAGCAAATCTGTTTTAAAAGCTCCAAAACCCACCCGATAAAATTTATTTTATCTTTTTCAATTTAATCCAAAGATTCCAAACACATGCTGTAGTAATAATTATTATTATTATTATTATTATATCGGATATTTGGGAGAGTCAGGCAGGCAGCGAGTGAGTGAGTCAGTCAGTCAGTCAGAGTCAGAGAGTACACCTCAGAGGGAGGGAGTGACACTGAGCCGAGCGACTGGGCATGGAAGTGAATGACCACACTATTCGTATTTATTGCCATTTTTAATTCATTTATTTTATTTTTTAATTAATTGAACATCTTTTTTTTTTTAGTTGATTAACACAAAATAAAATAAAGAGAACGAATGAGAGGGGACGACGTCAGACGTGGAATGAATCAAACAAAAGTTTTTTTGGGATTTTGGGTTCGACTTCTCTACACTAACACTATATACTGGTATAAACAACTAACAAGATGGCGGAGTCTACACAACTCTTTTTCGTGTCTTCGATTGGCTGATTCATGAATCATGAATTGATTCATCGCATAATACTAATAACAATATATACTATAATTTATTTATTTATTTTAAAAATAAAAAACAAAGGAAGAAAGAAAGAAAGAAAGAAGAGGATTCTAATTTGTAAAATAACGTCGGCGGTCCGTCGTGCTTAATTATGTTTAAAAAAAAAACCTGTGTGTGTCGCATAAGCATTTTCATTTGTGCGTCATGTCTTCTAGAATTTTGCTATTTGTTTCTAAACATCAAATTGCTTTCTCAATTCTCCACCTCATCCCTCCCTCCCTAACAATATTATATATATGGAACTATACCTAAATATGTATCAAATTTTTAATATGTTTTTTCTAATATTAACACAATCCTATATATATATATATATATAAATTGTCCCGATATATTTAAAAAAAAAAAAAAAAAACGATTAAATATTTCCAACTCACTTACTAACACGCACATGTTCTTTGATCCATCTTTATCCGAATTTGAATATTGAATTTGACGACCAATCTGGTAAGATGGGAAGAATAGATTTGATTTGTATGCCACAAAGTCAGAGCAGCCCATGTCGCGCCACTATTGTCAAGGTGGTAGGCTCGACCATCTAACTAATTGGAATCAAATTAATCTATAATTCGCTAAGAAAATTCATTCCCTATTTTGGATACTCCCCTTTCTCCTCTGCATATCCATCCATATTATGATATATGCCCAATTCTGACATGCGCATTACCAATTTCAATATCGATTCACTAATCAATAATGGCGAGTCACCCATAACAAAAAATTGTCACATTAACTTCTTTTGAATATCATTTTTCAACTCCCATAAAAGCATCATTTCAGTCCAAATTACTCTAGCCAAGTCCATTTCTCATCCTAAAAGCAGCAGGGTTCTTTCACAAATAGCAGCTTCCATGTACTATTTTTCGCTTTTGCCCTTTTTTTTTTTTTTTTTATTTTATTTTTACAGACATAACATTTTTAATAAATCTTGTTTTTGTACTCTATCACGTAAGTGTCAAAGTTAATCCTTAACTCAATAGTTTAGGTTCTGTAAATAAACCTCAACCAATCAGAGAAAACTTAGAAGTATATTTAAAATTTAAGCTACTATAAACGAAAAAAGTTTTAAGACAACTGATAAAGTTAAAAGTTTAACATTACAAACTGCTACTGAGCTGAGTTTCCCTAAAATTGTCATGTTGGCTCAAATTACCCTTGCTCAAGTCCAAATCCCCTTAAATAATACCTCTCTACATTAAGGCCCTTTTTTAAGTACCGATGTTTTAACCAATTAAAACTAGTTTAGTTGTTCTAAAATTTTAAAGACGAATGTGTGAGTTTGGAAGTCGGGGATTCAAATCTTAATAACGTGTGTGTGCGATATTTTTCTTTAAATTTATAATAAATAGTAGTCATTAATTAAATTAAGCCCTACTTAAAATAAAAAAAATAAAAAAAATTCTCCAATGCATATAGCTTAAATGCAGCAACGTGACAAATGAAAACAAAACAAAACTTGAAGTTGAGGCTCAAAAATTCGTAAGTATAACGGAGGTGCAAAATCTCGGGCACTGTGGTAATTCTGACATATGAGTGCAGTCTATATAACTAAGGATGTTGATGTTTTAGGTAGTGGTATTCAGTACACAATTCATATATAATTCATTTAGCATGACGTGTGACAGTAAACAATCAATTTAATATAGTACATAATTAATTTATCAATTTATATAATTTATTTACTATGCATATAATTATTTACCTTTGAATATAATTTATTAATATGCCTATAATTAATTTATTACTTGTTGGGTTATACATGTTTGCCGATCGTGGGCGCAAGATTTTACAACAATTATATATAAATGGTAGTCTAATTAAGTGAACCAATTAATTGATCTACTTATAGGTTTAGGAAATTACTAATTAAGTATGGACTATTAGGATTTCAATCCTCAAGCCAAATAAAAATGTGCTCTTTTCCTCTGTCTCTATCAACAGAGATAGAATCTATTGAGCATACATAGACTATTTTAGCTGTGGAAGGCTTTTAACCCTCTCATGCTCAATTTAATACTTCTACTACGATGTTCATCGTTTTTGGCTTTGGATTCTGGTTTGTCTCAGTTTTTCAACAAATCTTTTCTTAATAATTTGGCATGATAGATTCTATGATTGTATTTGGTTTAACAATCCATTATATATATCTAACAAGTAGTATCATAGTAAGAAATCATATTAAATTGCTTAAAATAATCATGCATGTCTCTATTTTGTGATATTTTTACCTATTTAGTTTTTTAGAGTTTAGATGTAACATGTATGATTGATGAATTTTTCATGATTTTATTGAGATATTCAATATTTGAGGGTTGAATTCTGAGTTTTTGGTCATAAAGTTTACAGATTATGGCGAAAAATCGCACTAGATTTGAGTAACCCGATTTTAAAATCGAGTAATTAACACTAAAGCCGAAATTTGGCATTGCGGCACCCAGGACAGAAAGCTGGCACTGTGACGCCAATTAATGGCGCTGCAACACCACACTTAAGACGAGTGGCATCGTGGCGCCACTATATGATCATAGTGGCAACACAGCGCCATGTAACTAGCACCGCAGCACCACTACCTGGGAAGAGAAAAATTTTTAGGTCAAAATTTTAACCTAATTAAGGTACATGGTCTCGATTTTGGGTAGAATTAAGCAGTTTTCGACTCAATTCAAGAACTTTCAACCTGAAATTTTATCAATCAATTTTATTTACTCAACTCAGTTCAGTACGACTCACACTTTATCTGTTGAAAATTCTATTTGGCTTTGAGAGTTGATAAAAATGCTTGAAACTCAATCGGTCATCCATTAATATTTGTGTATTGAAATTTTCAGTTTAATATTTTGGCCACTTTGGTTATTATTTCTTTGCACTATGTGTTTAAATATTTTGAAATAGAAGAGTTCAATCATCATGTTGCCAAAGTAACCTCAGTTGTGTAGATTTATTTATTTTAAAATATTTGAATGACTGTGTGTTTATTGTTCATGCGAATAATTACCAGCTAAAAAGAAGGTAGTTATTTGGCCGAATAATTAACACATATGCGATAATAGATATGATGGTTATTAAGCTTTAATATGGACAGCAAATCGGCCCAAAGGAAGATTTGCTGTCAATATTTGATTATTACAATGAAGAGTACTACTTCAAGTTGATAATTCGGCCCAAAGGAAGACTTATTAATGTTGTTCTGGGTATCTTATGATGGAAGCCCACTTTATTTATTTATTTGATGTATGTCATGCTAGTATATTTTATTATTTTGTATGCTTAGTTTATGACATATTTTAAATGTGAGTTGTTATTTTCTATTTTTTGTTCTTTATTCAATTTTTGTTTATTATGTATCTGTCAATATTAAGTCTAATATTTGTGTTTAATAACACAAACCTTAAGAAATGGAATAAGCACAATGTGCTCAGTTGCATTGGTCTTGACCTTGTGCTTCAGATAGAACATCTTACTGCTCTAACAGTTTAAAGTTCTTCGGTTAGTAAAGAAAAATTTTGAGTAGTAAATTCGTTCTAATTGTATAAGTCTCATGGTCATGTAATACTCCATTCTAAAAACCATAAGGGGTGTTATACCTAAGAAGGTAAATGCTAAGTAGTTCTTTAAAGTAATTACGGATTGTTTTATTGAAAACAAAAAGGTCGAAATGAGTACCATTTTTTTTAACCTCATTTCAATTCAGTATGAGGATTAAGAGAACATAAAGGAGTACATTATGGAGATGTCTAATCTCACTTCTAAACTAAAAGCTCTTAAATTAGAGTAGTTAAAAGACTTGCCCGTGCATTCGTTCTCTATCTATCTTCTTACACAAATTAGTTAAGTAAAGTTACGACACCCTTAAGTACAAATGATCTCTTTTAAGATCATTTCTTATAGTATACAAGAAGAAGATAGGTTGAAGCAAGAAAAGATTGAAAGTGCTCACTTAGTATGTACTTCTCAAGATAAGATAAGATAAGAATAAGGAAGCTACAGTTATGTCTTTACAGTATAAAGTGCAAAAGGAAATAAAATAAGGAATTTTTCTTTTTCTTTTGCAAAATGGCTGGATGTATAAGGTTGATTATCCCAATCATGCCTCTTGGCATATAAAGAAGAGTATGTTTCTCAATTTTGTTTGTCATAAAGTTAATTTAACTCTTATACCCAAATACATTTAGTGAATAGATACTAATCCTACTATTCACAGAAGTGTGTTCATGCAAGATTGTTTGTGAAACTAGTTGCAAATTGGTGATGAAAGATTCATCTATTTGGGCAATAGCAACACAACTTCAGTAAGGACTGTATAAGGTTATTTAGATTACAATTAGAAATTGGTTAAATTTTGCGTTTAAAAGAGACTTTTAAAGTATTCCATTTCTGACGTGAACAAATATAGTCATACTTCTTCATTCGGAAATAGCTAAATTTAGTTTTTTTCAAGATTCAAATTTTTTGCTACTAATTCTTTGATTGATAATTCTTATAAATTTAAAATAATTGCCTCATCAAGTTAATCTTGCATATTAAAAAATATGGTAGAAAAATATAAATCAATTAAAAGAATTTCTCTATGGTATGATACAAGTTATATATATATATATATATATATATATATCTTAATAGATAATTAATAATCTTGTGTCAGATGAAATTCTTAACCTACTTAACTTAACGGACTTTAAAATTTGTGTTAAGTACATAAAGGAATACAGACAAACATAAGGAAATCGGGTATCAACAAGAGTTTTGACGTCTTAGAGCTAATTTATACTTATACATGTAGGCTATTCTATATAATTATCTAGAATGGCCAACAGTATTACATTATGTTTATAGACAATTATTCTCATTTAAGGTACCTATTTTGGTACATGAGAAGTCTCAATTTCTGGATGTGTCAAAGTTTTTTCAATGCCAAAGTTGAAATTCAACTGAGCTAGAAAATTAAAGCCGTCAAATCTATTTATAGTGCATACTATGATAGGTAAGACGGATAAAGTTAACAAAGTCCATAACTTGTCACTCAATTCCTAGAGACATACAGAATCGTCTGACAATACGAAATACCAGGGAAACCTAATGTAAATAATCTTGTTCAATGATAATAAAGCAAACTTAAAGACATGATAAGAAGTATAATTAATCATTCTTCTTTACCTAAATTACTCTAGGAAAGGAACCTAAGAACTGTAGTATACATACTAAACAAAGCTTCCACTAAAAATATAGCTAAAACCCCTATGCGCTATGGACAGACAAGAAGCCTAATATTAGGTACTTATATGTTTGGGGTTGTCCAACTAAGATTAGGCCATACATGTCATATGGAAAGTGATTGGACTTAAGAATTTTAAATACTATTTCATTCGGTACTTTGAAAAGTTAAGAGGATTCATTTTGATTGGACTTAAGAATTTTAAATACTATTTCATTCGGTATTTTGAAAAATGAAGAGGATTCATTTTTATGATACCTTTAATAACTCCTTTTCAAAATGGGAAAATATAAATTCCTTGAGAATGTTAAGTTGGGGGGGAGGGGGGAAGAGAAAAATGTTAAGAATATTGTCTTTGAGGAGGAATTCATTTCTCTTCCTTCAGTTGCAATTGAAAATATTCAAGTTTCAAGCTTCTATACCTAACATTATTTAAGATAAAAATTTGAATAAAGACAATATTCAGTAACTTCTAAAAGAGCAAACTCAACAACCTCAAGAGAAAGTGCCATGAAAGAAATCCACTAGGGAAAAAGAGAAGTACAACTTCGAATATTTATGTTGTTAATCTCCAAGAATATGTATTTGATATGGGAGTAGAAAATGATCTAATTATTTTTACTCAAGCTAAAATAATATTTTAACTCTCAAAGTGGACTGATATCATAAAGAATGAGATGAAATCTATGAAAGAGAATGATGTTTAAGATCTTGTCGACATTTAGGTTCATCTAGTTCTAATGGTTTCGCTCCGAAGGAAGGCACTATTTATAAAAAGACTTTCTTTATAGTTTTAATGAAATACTTCTTTAGGATAATTTTAGCACTAGTAACTCATCATATTCTGGAGTTATATTAAGTGAATTTAAAGATTACTAGTTTCCCGTTAAGATATTATAGATTTCACCTAATTATTTTCTGTTTGGTTTTGAGGAGAATTTAGTTGATGGTCTTATATATCACAAGTTCAGTGGGAGCAAGTTTATCTTCCTGATTTTGTATGTCAATGACATACTTTTGGCTAGCAATGATAGAGGCTTGTTGTATGAAATCAAGAAATTTCTATCGAAGGATATTGATGTGAAAGATCTTGGGGGTGTCTATTTTGTGCTAAAGAATACAGATATATTGAGATCATTCCTGACATATCTTTTAAGATATCACAAAAAATCTATATCGATAAAGATTATATTTTAGGAGATATGTCCATTAGCTAAGGGTGATAAATAGTTACTCAATCAGTGCCCATAATGATATTAAAATTAAGGAAATATAGAAATTCTCTTATGGATTAGTAGCAGGGAATCATAAGTATATTCAGGATTGTTAGGCATATATTAATAACCCTCACGTGGATCATTAAGTAGCAGCAAAATGAGTCATACAAAATTTAGAAAAAACATTAGTTTATGTGCTCATTTATCAAAAATTGGAGAAATTTTAGAGATCATTGGGTATTCCGATTCTGATTTTGTTGGATGTCTGTATAGTTAAAAATCCACTTCTGGTTATATATATTTGCTAAATGGAGGATTTATTTGAAAGAGTGTTAAATAAATAGTCACAACTTTTTTACTACGAAGCAAAGTATATATATCTTGTTATAAGATATCGATTTATAGAATATAGTTGTGGAACTTTATCACCAGACTGCAAGCTGTGATTGATACTGACGAGAGAGAGAGAGAGAGTTGTTGTGCTTCCATGGCCAAGCACAACGCTGATGAGAGAGAGAGGAATCGTACTCGTGTGGCCGAGCAATTCTGATAGGAGAAAGGGAAAGAAATTCTAGATTTTCTAAGGATAATTTTGGTATTATAAAAAGATAAATACAAAAAAGAGATATTTTTGTTCAAAGAAAAAAAAAAAAGAATATGTAGTAAAGAGGAGCCCAAGAATTGAGGCATTTTTGTTCAAAGTCGTTTAAAAGAATGAACTAAAAAAGTTAATTTGGCCCAAATTTGAACTACGGAGGTTAATTTCCCCTTTGAGCTAGCTATGTGCTTTGGACTTTTCTTTTTTTCGTTTTTTTTTATATAATAAACGGGTATGGGCTTTTGGACTGAATGGAGAATGGGAGTATGGAAAATAAGCTCTCCAATCCATGTGCCTTGCAGCAACGTGATAAAGAGACGCAAAATATGGGGCACTATGGTAATTCTGACATACGAGCGAAGTCTATATAATTGAGGATGATGATGCTTAGGTTGTGGTATTCAGGACTAGGCTACTAGCTATTTGTTTACTTATCAGTACTCTAATTTGTTTTCAATATTAAAAAATAAAAAGAAAAGACAAGAAAAAAGCTTTTTAATACATATTATATGAAATTAAGAATAATAGTATAATCATTATCATCATCATCATGTGGAGGCTAAAAGTTTCAGAAGGAAATGATCCTTGGCTTAAAAGTGTGAACAATCACATTGGGAGACAATACTGGGAGTTTGATCCCAATCTTGGAACACCGCAAGACAGAGCTCAAGTCCAGCAACTTCGCCATCACTTTCATCAGAATCGCTTTCAGATCAAACACAGTTCTGATCTTTTGATGAGGCTTCAGGTACGTATTCATCTACTTATACTATTTTATTATGTGACGATTATATATATATGTAAGATGGTGTAGTTATAAATTACATATATAAATTATGAAGTTAATCAAGTATACCCGCCACTGGTCAGTTTGCAAGGGAGATTAATAATGATGATGATGATGATGATGAGGTGAAGAAAGTGCTGAAAGGGGTGAAAGTGAAAAATGAAGAAGAAGTAAATGAGGAAGCAGTGGAAATTACGCTCAGAAGAGCCTTGAGATTCTATTCAACTTTGCAGGCTGACGATGGCTTTTGGCCCGCTGACTACGGCGGTCCTTTGTTTCTTCTACCTGGACTGGTAACCTTAATTTTCCTCTTTTTTTTTTTTCCTTCTGTTTTTTAATATTTTCACCATATACATGAATATATAACATATATATATATATATACAGAAAATATTGTATTTTATGATATGTGCGTGCATGTTTGATCTCGTACTGTATACCTATATATATATATAGCATAAATATACCATTACCAAGTACATGACAACCGCAGTTACATATGTATACATATATATACCACATATATATGACTTTAATTTGCAGCGTACGTAAGATTTTTATAACTAGCATTGAGGAAGAACATCAATACTGAAGATATTCAACCTGATGATATAAATACTATTTTAGTATCTCTAGCTATACAGGATATATACCACCTAATAAAATACCCTAAAAACTTTAGTGCGTGCTTGCTACTAGATAATCGGCGGTTTATTTAGCCAAAAATTATTACATACCTTTAAATTAACTAATAGTATGAATCATACTGTAAACCAATTGGGTACGTGTGTATATATGCATATATATGTATATCCCCAGAAAACACGATAGAATTCAAAAGGGTTCCCAATTTTAATTAGGAATAGAAATTGCGTATTTGTACAAGGCATTTGAAATATTGGAGAGACTTGGACATCTTGTACGTCACAATCCTTCCATTACTATATATAATCTTCTAGTACTGCTAGCTGGTACAAGCGATACGAACATGTTAATTTATATGTAGTACTTCATGTCAATTCTCTCAATTCAAATACATGGCGGATCTGATTATGATTCATGTACGTAGATGTTTAGTTTATATATATATATATATGGCAAACACCTATAGTTAAAATTAATTACATATAATCTCCTTTTCACATTAAAATGGTCCCCCAACACCTTTTTTGGTTTTCAAATAAATATTGTAAACTAATATATATGCATGATTGGCCTTCATGAGTATTGTGTTGTCGTCGTTTTCTTGTTGCTTTATATATGATCAATAGGTGTACCATGTATGATTTTGAATGTAAACACCAAACACATAGAAGTTTTTATTATAATACATGATATGGATGCATACGCTATATAATTAATTTTCTTCATTTTGGACGAATTGGACGTTCTTATCCTTGTTATATTATCTCATTGAAATAGATGGAGAGTACGCTCAGGAGTTTGGCACCTGATCTATAAGAACTAGTCACGAGCTATAATTATATCCTTATATATTTAAAAGGTCAATTATAGTTGAAAAATAATAATTGTTGGCAAGGATTTTTAACAAAACCGCCCAAAGGTGAAATTTATCTAACTCATTTTCATTGATGGTCCCCCTACACCCGACCAACTCTGTCTTTAGTTTCAAAATATAGTGAACAAAATAAATGTCCTAATCATAATTATATATATATATATATATGCACACTTCATAAACATGATTAAAAATATTTGACAGCGCATTTTCTGAAAGAAAAAAAATAACAAAATAATAACAAAACCTAAACAAATATATTTTCAAATACTAAAACCGTATAGTTTATATGTAATAATTCACTTACAAAAGCTAAATTTTGGTTCATTTCAAAAAAAAAAAAAAAAAGAAAAGAAAGAGCTAGATTTTAGTGTAGCGGTAGGATCAGGATCTCTTTCTTCTTCCTGGCTCCTTTTCATTATTTCTGTCCCCTTTTTTTTTTCCCGGATTAATGTGCAGCAAAGCAATATAGCTTTTCCCTGCCCCTTTTGGCTTCATGTAAGCGAATTTGGTACACTCTCTTTTTAATTTATTTTAATACATATACCTTCGGTTGTAATAATTAAATTAATCGGCTACTTGCCTAAAACGAAAAGAAAAAGAACAAAGAAAAAAAAGTTATATTAAAGAAAAAGAAAAGAAAAAAGGTGATTTGACGGTTCAAAACTAACGTGACTTAACGTAATATCTTTTTTTAAGGAATAGGAAACATAGTAACATACATTTTTGTAGTATACATGCCGGTTCAAAACTAATTGAGAAGCAAATAATATTAATTACTTAAAAATATAAATATTTATGTTGACTTATGTTAATTATTAGTAGAATCCTACTTTTTGTTTTTGGTATATATATATATATATATATATATATATATATATATATATATATATATATATTTTAATGATCAAATGAATCTACTATTATAAATTAGAAGCATCCTTTACGGTAACAAACTTAAAATTAGAAGAGAAAATTCCTACAGTTATCAGAGAAGATTATTTATACTCTTAAGACAAACTTAGTTAAATATGAAATAACATGACAAACTATAAAACTTATAAATGAAGAAAATAAACTAAACATATCCAACTGTAGATCATCGCTAAACATGAAATAGCTGATTGATCGGATGGTACTTTGATCATTATTAAACTATTTGAGTGATCAAAGATTTATTGGGTATATTATTCATATATTTATGCGTAAAGCTAACATATATAGCTAATTTCGTATTAAAATGAGCATTCATATGTGGTAGGTTATCGGCTTATCAGTAACGGGGGCCCTTAATGCCATCTTACCACGTGAGCATCGACGCGAGGCCTGTCGCTACCTCTACAACCATCAGGTATTTAATATAAACTACTCGTTATATAAATATAAAGTAGGTTTTTAACCAAGAGTAGTTTTTTTTTTTAGCCGTTGGATCACCATCTAATAATGATCCAATGGTTATAATAAAGTGCATGAAAAGACATGCATCATTAATGCTCTTTCTCTCTTACTTTTTATAATAAAAAAATATGCATGCTAAATTTTTATTGGTCAAATTGATACTTATGCATAGATTAAAAAAAAATACCTACTGAATTGTGCCCAAATATTAATATATATATATATATATAGGATGTCAATATTATAGGTTTTTTTTTTCTTGTGTAGATATATATCATCATTTAGTAGTGAGATATATATTATTAATATT
>JXTB01000576.1:49754-78072 GCA_002914805.1 Parasponia andersonii | reverse complement strand
TATATGTATATAAGTAAGTTACTTGACTTTCATATAAATCTGTGGTGCGGTATAATTGATAATGTCTTATACATATATATATATATATATATATATATATATATATGTGTAAAATGTAATGTCCCAATTATAAAAGTGGAATTAAAGATGATCAAGTATATAGGAATAATCTTATCAAAGGCGATCAAGTAATAAATTAGGAATCTTGCAGTCTCGTACTTAAAATACCCTCTTTTATTTTTTGTTTTTTTTCCCCTTGTGATGGAACTTAAAATATCTTTTGGAAGCATGCCTAGTAGTTATGACTTTCTTTATTTCTTCGAAATCAATTCTTATATATAGAGAAGAAGTGCTTCAACAAGTACGCTGTCTTGTAAATAAGAACCAGTATAATTAAGCGATAAATATGGTAATTATATATATATAAAACTAAATATCATCATGGATATATGTATATGCATGTAGAATAAAGATGGGGGATGGGGACTACATATAGAAGGACCAAGCACAATGTTTTGCAGTGCCCTATGCTACGTAGCTTTGAGATTGCTTGGAGAAGGGATGGACGGTGGGGATGGATCCATGCACAAAGCCAGATCATGGATACTCCAACATGGTGGGGTTACCTACATTCCATCCTGGGGAAAGATGTGGCTTTCGGTAAGTATTCTAGCATAGTTAAAGGGGCAAAAGCCCTTCTACTAAGTAGGAGCATTTTTTAATCCATTAGATAATCTAACGGATAGAGAAGTAGTAGTTCTATACAATGTCACATGAAGCTTATTACACTGAAACTTTATTTATCAATATTTTTTTTATTCTAAAAAAAACTGCTTTTAAGAGGTGGTTACAAATTACGACCTATCTTCTTTCCCAATTTTTTTATTTATTTTTAATTTTTTTGAAGAATAGTACACAGCCATGGATTTGGGCAACTTTACCCACTATGAATTGCCTGTTGACCGTTGTTGATAATCCTTTTTTTTTTCCTCTCTTCCTTTTGCTTCCAATTCATAAAATCTCAACTTTATAATTTTCACGACCAGACTTGCTGTAACTATTAGTAAATTTATGTTGAAATAGTGGTAAATAATAATTTTTCTAAAATTCCAAAAAATCGAGGACTTAAAATTTCATATTTTAGTTATTAAAAATAAGAACATTTCACAATTAAGAAACTTTTCATTTGTTTTAATTTTTCAAGGAGAATTCTTCATTTAAAGTTTAGAGGAAAATCTAATTAATTAGTTTAGAAATATTTATAAATTCATAAACTATAGTAAAATAAGTCAAATTAAAACCTTAGTTGCAATATCCAAGTAATTTATATAAAATCATTTGTATTTCTAAATACTCAATTTAATAGCAAAAATTATCCTGATACATCTATTTAATAAATACACTACAATTGGCTAAATAAATTTGGCTTAAAAAGGAAATAATAGTATAGAATAGAAACCAACCAATGAAGATGTGGGAGACAACATACATAAGCCAAACAAACTTGTCAAGTCACCAAGTCAATTACTCTAAAATAAATCAATACCTAAAATGGGAGGAAGTAGAGGAGGTGAGCATGTGAATGCTCAGTAGAGAATCGATTACAAGTTTTTTATACGTAAGAAAATATATTCATGTTAAATGTCCTGCATGGTTAGTAGTCCACTCAAAACAATTCACAAAACTTAAGTGGAAATCATAGTCCAATAGCTTAAACATTCTAAACTATTATAAAACATTCACCAAAACCAGTACATATCTATTCAACCCAACATATAACCATGTATGCAATCATGATATCCGAAGTATCCTAGTAAATCACTCGTAAGTCCAAGCTACCTAAAGAGGCACCGTAAGTCTGATAACCCAATGTAGGACTTCATAAGTCCGATCACCCGATGTGGGACATTATATGTATGTGAATGCATGAAAATACTATATGAATGACAGAATAAGGTTATGCATCATTTCTACAAAATCTCAGAATAACCATACAGTATTCTTTAATCAAACAATTTTTAGTCCTCAAAACTAAGTTCTCAAATTATTTGGAATTTTCTAAAAATTTCGGCATTATAACAACTGTTTTTGATCAAAATCCAAAAATCCAATTTCCTGCAGAAAATAGTTCAAAACAGTATATATGACATGCCAATCCAATGTAATGTGCCTCTCAAGTAATTTATATCTCAGATTAGATTAAAACAGATATAAATCATATTTTTATGAACTATTTCACGAAATTTCATATTTATTCAAAATATGTGAAAATTAAAATTAAACCAATTTGAAGATCAAGTAATCGAATCCTTATCTCAATCGAGTGTCAAATAGTGCTACGGGGCTACAGAGAAAATTTGGCATCGTTTGGAGGGTTGGGTGTTGTTTTCAACCTTTTTGATCAATAGGTTTTAAAAACTCGATTTTCAATCGGAACTTTAGATCGTGAAATGGACTTCACTACTGAATTCAGAATACCCAAAAATACTAAATTAGACATATAATTTGACCAATTCAGGCTGAACCGAATCCATGCCAACGACACACAAATCGAGACAATCTAAGCCGTTAAATTTAGATTTCGTGTCCGTCACCAAATATAGTCAATATATATCAATTTTTTTTTTCATGAGTACATTACAAATATGAGACTTATTTTATGATCTAACGGTCGAATTGAAAAATTTAAATATAAAACGAAAATAGCTCAAACTTGATAAACATGATAAAATTCAATCCGAGTAATACTGAGTCAAGATATATATATCACATTAAAAATCATGATGAGATAAATCAAATTCGACTATTTTCAAGGCAAAACGTCGCCGGAATCGGCATAAGCATCGGAAAATAGCCCGCGGCTTCTATGCATCATTGGCGGCGAACAGGACGTCGTCAGGCGGCGGGGACGGCGGTTTGAGGATCATTCGGTCTCCAGCTGTCGACCATGAGTAATGGCAGTGCTTGACGATGTTGGGAATTGCCTTATTAGAGCTTTGCTGATTTTTCAATATTGTAGCGGTCTGAAAATATAACACACATCAATACCAGAAAAGTGCATTGAAGAATCAAGACTGAAGATGCTTACGTTTGCCAACATCCTCATTGCAGAACTGAAGGCTACCTTAGCTAGTCATCGCTTCATCCTCTCCTAGCCATCCTCAGAAGTGAAACGGTCGATGAAGGCCGCACTCATACCAGCTTTTTCTGGTAGTTGGCGAAGGAGTGCGAAAAGCTCCTTGTCCTTATCGGCCTAGCTCGGTCCCTCAAAAGAAGTGACCGTCTCCTTGGATGGCTTAGGTTGGCTCATAGTTTTTGGNNCGTTTCTTTGAGGTGTCAACCTTCTCTTTCCCTTTTATCGAAAAAGAGGGTGTGCTCTCTGGTGTCTTGGACTTTGCCATTGACCCCAGAGTTGAAGGTGGTGCTCGCATTCTGCTGCCAATTGCCACAAATATGATTGTTTAGCATGCGAGGTATATAATGTAATAAAAAGAAAAGAAAAATAACTCCCTTCTTGCTGTTGAGAAATTAGTGGCAATACAGCTTCTGAAGATAATGGTTCCGAGATTATAGGAGTGGCAGGTGCTTTTTGTTTCCTGGGTTTAGAAGATGAGGCATCTTTTTCCTTCTGTTTCTCGACTTCTTCTTCGAGCTCAAGGGTTTGATTGGACGGTTAGTAGAATCTGGGAAGGCGGTTTCCCTTGGAAGTAGTCCGCAAGCAACTAGTTCTTGGTCGTCTCGAGCCTCTTCCAATCAAGTTCTTCGATCGGAAGGCTGTTAATTTTATACACCCTTACGAGCTGCTCTTTGGAGAGTCCTTGTAACAGCCCAAGAATCCCGCTAGCAGATATTGTCCGCTTTGCCACTTGGATCGAACCGCCCTCCGCAGCTCACGGTTTTCAAAACGCGTCTGATAGGGAAAGGTATCCACACCCTTATAAAGAGTGTTTCGTTCCCCTTTCCAGCCGATGTGGGATTTCACAATCCCCCCCCCCTTAAGGGTTCAGCGTCCCCGCTGACCATCGACTCGGGAACCGGCTCTGATACCATCTGTAACAGCCCAAGAATCCCGCTAGCAGATATTGTCCGCTTTGCCACTTGGCCGTAACAGCCCAAGAATCCCGCTAGCAGATATTGTCCGCTTTGCCACTTGGACCAAACCGCCCTCCACAGCTCACGGTTTTCAAAACGCGTATACCCGGAGGCCGGGTTGGCCAACTAACAAAGCGAACAGTATCTACTAGCAGGGGTGTTGGGCCCACCAGGCTTTCCGGGTAGACGCGTTTTGAAAACCGTGAGCTGCGGAGGGCGGTTTGGTCCAAGTGGCAAAGTGGACAATATCTGCTAGCGGGGTTCTTGGGCTGTTACTGTCCTGGTCATTCCCTATTATCTGCGATGACATACGAATACGATCAGAATAATATATTTATATTGAGAAAGTAATAAGCTAAAAATTATCTACCAAGGTTCTGAAAGAAGCCGTTATCCGCATAATCAAAGTAGAAAAATAGATTTTTCTATTTTCCCATATTATTGCGGACTCCGTAGATAGTTTTTATTACTTGGTTCGACCACTTGCTCGCATAGAAGAAGCTGAAATCTGATAGGTTTGATTTCACTTAGTAGAACTAAGCAAATTCTTCAGGAGTGGAGGTTTCTAAACCTAATTTATGATATAATATATACATACCTACTATATATCTATATGTGTTTGGGGTTAGTTGAAAAGGGACGACTCCATAATAATCCACGATTGATTTTATGAATGGATGAAGTGGGAGGTGGACACCACATCTGAGAACTGCTTCTGAGAATGAGGCAATTCTGCGATGAGATATGTGTGGTCGATTAAACTCTGTAGAAAGGCGAAGAGGGACGTCGATTTTGTAGTTGCATACGATCTTTCTGAGCTTATTTGTTGAACAGCTCGTCTTTATATTGGTACATGACCAATCTCCCTCTACATAGTGATAACCCGTTGCAAATGCAGGGGTATCCCTGATATACTGAGACCACTGGTCTTGAGGGAGGTCACCTATACGAGGATTACTTTGCCTGACCCCAGTTATTTGTACTTCAGGTTCTAGCTCAAGATAGTCTTCGAGATTTATAGAGCTAATGAATGTATTAGAAGATTCTCCTAAGAATGCATTCTCTTCCCTAAAATCCTCACTACTAGATATCTGAAAGAATAAATATGGGATGGATTTAGTCCTATGCGAGCATCAGGGATCTTCGCTATATGCGAACAATTTAGGGTCACATCCTAGGATTACATCGACAAGCTGCTCATCGAATTTTTTCTAATCGATCTACAGGATTTATAAAAAAAAAAATTGTTCGAGTAACTCTTCAGTAATTCGTCACTCGATTGATTATGGTTTTCAAAAATCAAGGTTTCAGATCCTAAAATTCTTCTATGGGTTCGTCTATCAATCATCTAAAAATAATCTATTCTATACATTAATGGAGAGATTCTGAAAAATTCCCATTTTTCAGTCCATTCGAATATGGGATGGGTTTATATTCAGGGTATTTAGGCTCTACGATTTGTCTCTATTTTTAGAAATAAGATCTTTAAATGAGAGTTTTCTAAAAAATCAAAGAACAATAAGAGAGAGAAAGAGGATGTATACTAACCTTTCTTCAAAGACTAAAGGATTGAGATGTCGTCTGAAGGATCGTGGTGATAACTTCATCGGAAAAGATGATGAATTTGTGCGAGCTGCAAAACGGAAAAGGACGCCGGGAAGATTTGCCTTATGGACGCTTCGGATTTCAGAAGTGAGAGAAACAGGAGGCGATAGGGTTTGAGTTTTGAAGAAGAGGTAGATGGATTTTTAAAATATTTATGTCTCAAGCATCATTAAATCACATCTGTAGATCAATACATTTAATTTTCATATCTAAAGGCCGAAGTTCACATGGGAGTTAATTTTCTGAAATTAAATCGGTATCTTTTCAAAATTTGAAATATCTCGATTTGAGACAACAGATGGTATCATCGCTATCATCGTGTTAGCTCAGAAAAGGAAAAGTCGCCTCGAATTTTGTTATTCTTCTGAGAAAAGGTGACACATGGTTGCGTCTGTCAGGAAAAGGTATGCGTTGTTCTGAAAAGATGGGATTTGAGAACTGGCGACTCTTTGAAGATCTCAAGATTATGTCATGATGTCGCATTTCTTTTAAGCTCGCACTTATAAGAGAAGGAAGCTCTATTTTGTCCTAAAGAACTAATGGAGCTGGGGGGCAATTGTTGTGCAGACTAAAATCTATATATTGATCAATGCCAAAAAGGGAAAGTTAGCGACTAAGTAGATGTGTCAGGTCCCATGAGTAAGTTAAGTGCGACCTTTTCCGAATGAGTTAAGTACGATCAGAATGAAAAAGAAACTAGATCAAACTTCGTCAAGCGGGTAATCTACAAAGAAATGAAAACAAAAGTTTCTCTTCGAAGATCGACCAATTGTTTCATTTAAGTTATTACCCAGTTATATTGTTACTCAAATTGTATTTTCTGATTACATACTTACCCGTTTTCACAATTGAGAAACGTTGAGCTACCCTCACCTATATAAGGGGAGTTTAATACTGCTATGAGGGATCTTCTTCTTCTTTTTTGGAGAACTTTGAGACTTTTAACTTTTATACACTCGTACTCTCGACTCTCACTTTGAAACTTAACGAAACTGTTGTAATTCTCCAGAAAATAGTGAAAAACAGTAGGCGTAGGCTCATCTTTTTTGGGACTGAACCACTATAAAATTCTTGTCTCTTTATTTGTTTTGATTTATCAACCATTTTCACACATAAGTCACATCTTACAATTTCCTAAATTTTTTGTTGACAAAACCTCCGTCAACGGTTAACATTAATTTTTATTGTTCTCCATATTTTTGTAGCCGGAGCTTTTAATAGAATTTTCGAAAACACTGGGATGAATCCATGCTAATTCAGTTTACCATGTTTCGAGGATTTTTTTCTTCTTTCTTTCTATTTTATATTTTTCTTAATTGTCATTTTTTTATCACGTGGTCTTGTATACGGGATGAACAAATATCTAAAACTGCGATTATATATTAGCCATAGAATTGAATTAAAAAACTCCTATCAGTAGGATGGTTTTTACCCTTCTACACTAGAATTTCTAAGTTATATTATGTTGTTGTTTTGTTGATAATTAAATATTCGATGATAATAATCTAGAAGAATAATTAAATGAGAATTATGCACTAGGTACTTGGTGTATATGAATGGAGTGGCAACAATCCATTACCCCCAGAATTATGGCTTCTTCCATACTCTCTTCCCGTGCACCCAGGTAATTAATAACTTTTTCTATATATATTACATCTTCTTAGTGTATATATAATTCCTTAATTACCGATTGATATTATGTACATTAATCTTCATCATCAATATAAGATGTATTAATCAATTGGTGCAAATATTGCACGCAGGACGAATGTGGTGTCACTGTAGAATGGTGTATCTGCCGATGTCGTATTTATATGGGAAGAGATTTGTAGGTCCCATTAATTCAATGGTTTTATCCCTTAGGAAAGAGCTTTATACCCTTCCTTATCATCAGATTGACTGGGATCGCTCTCGAAATCTTTGCCATAAGGTACGATCCATAAGATTAATATAAAAAAGATACATATAACATTCTACCATTCGTGTGTGTGCCTTTTAAATTAATCTATATAACACATACACGTAAACAAATACAAACAATATAATTTTGTCAAAACCAACACGTTATTACTAATTAATAACATACATTTTCTAAATATATATAATGGGTTTTCAATAACGAATTGACATCTAATCCATAATCCATATGGAGAGGTGAAGTGTCGTGTAACAAGACAAAGAAAGAAACAAAGAGCTAAATCCCTTTACTCTTTTTTATGCTCATTAGTTGGTCAACGGCGGTAGGTCAACTTTGAATCTAAGCTAGACACTCCAACCACCAAAGAAGGAACGTCCTATATATGGGACGGATTCATGTATATGATTATCAAACAAGTTTGAAAACGGATGACCCGTTTAATCGGATTTAATATAATATTCTTAGATATGGTGATCAATATATATACTTTTCATATTATAATTACTAATAATCAGCATGCATAATGGTGTTTAATTATATTTAACTCATTTCATTAGTTTTCATCAAATAATTACAACAATTGATATATATATATAGGTCGCCAATTCAATAGGTATTTTTTTTCTTTACCTATGGGTAGGTATTTTTTTTTTAGCCGTTGGATCGCTATCTAATGGTGATCTAATGGCTATAATGAAGTGCATGAAAAGACGTGCATTATTAATACTTTTTCTCTCTCTTACTTTTTACAATAAAAAAATATATGCTAAATTTTCATTGGACAAATTGATACCTATGCATAGGTAAAAAAAAAAAATACCTACTGGATTGGTGCCTCTATATATATATATATATATATATATATGACGGTTTATGTTGCGATAGTATTATATAATTTAATTGGCAGGAGGACTTGTATTACCCGCATCCAATAATACAGGACATACTATGGGGTTGTCTTCACAAGTTAGGAGAACCTCTTTTGATGAAATGGCCTTTCTCTAAGCTCAGGCAGAGGGCACTTAATACGGTCATGCAACATATCCACTATGAAGATCAGAACACTAACTATCTCTGCATTGGACCTGTCAACAAGGTCGGTCCATGTTCCTCCCAATCGAGTAATATCTTAATTAATATTCTTCATCATCATGCTTGATCAATAAGAACAGTACATATAATAATTAAGTAATAATTAATTAATTAACCAACTGGCTACATACGTACGTGTACAGGTACTGAACATGATCTGTTGTTGGGTTGAGGACCCAAATTCAGATGCATACAAGTCTCACCTTTCCAGGATTAAAGATTACCTTTGGCTCGCCGAAGATGGTATGAAAATGCAGGTGAATCATCTCCTTCATATCTAGACTTAAATATATGTCTAGTTTCTTTTCTATTTTTTGGGCTGATTTATTATATATATATATAGAGGTATTTTTTTTTACTTACGTGATGTATATAAAAAAACATATATTATTAATGTTATTTATTTATTTTTTATTAAAATTATGCAAGATAAATTTATATTTATGCACATTATTGCAGAGACATTAATTTATTTCAGTATAATAAAACTAAAAGGTTGGGACTCCATCTTTTTCTCTCTCTCTCTCTCTCTCTCTCTCTTAAAAAAAAACATCATTTGCTCTTTTCTGTTTCTTGCGTTCTTTTCTTAGCCTATAATAGGCCAACTAAATTTAATTGTATTTTAAAACCTAATTTAGGCCAACATGAATTAAAGTTTTAAGAAGCAGTTTATATGTGGGGCCTATATTAGTTGAATTTTTAAAATTTGGAACCAATGGTAACAGAATTATTAAATTTTTAATTATCAAGAGAACAGGTATAACTCTAATGTTTTAAAAATATAATACCTAACTTGTGAGTATACCTCAAAAAAAATTGTGAACGATAAAAAGAAACACTGGAGGCATAAAAAATTGTATTGTCACGTGAGGGCAAAACTCAATTTTTTTTCTTTAAAATGTGTGCATAAAATGAATACAACAGGGATATATATATATATATATGTATATAAAATACACTGGAGGCATAAAAAATTGTATTGTCAAGTGAGGGCAAAACTCAGTTTTTTCAGCAGCTATATATATACACGTGACATGTATATGTGTATATATATACACACGTATGTATATAAATAATATTAAGCGTCTAAATTTTTAATACCATGAGTCACGATTCACGGTAGTGATCATATATAGATTCACGGTAGTGATCATATAAAGATACATATCCACCACTAGTCTTAAATATATAACTAACAAACCATCCACTACTTTTATGTACATATAAACAGGGTTACAACGGGTCTCAACTTTGGGACGTTGCTTTGGCTGTTCAAGCAATCCTTTCAACCAATCTGGTGGACGAATACAGTTCAATGCTTAAGAAAGCTTATAATTTCATCAAAAATACGCAAGTAATAAATACAATACTACTAATTTCTAGTCTTCATTTATTGGTTATATGTATGTGTATATATATATATATATATATATATATATATATGTATGTATGTGTATGTGTATGTGTACGATGTACTCACGTTATTTATGGTTTTGGTTCAGATATAGAGATTTGGGCTTAATAAATCTATACAATACAAGTATGAAAATCATCAACTAGGACTAACATATGCATGCTTTTGACTTGAATGATTGATGTCATGTATAAAAGATAAGAAAAAACAGCTGGGGCAATATAAATGAGTGGTATCGCCACATTTCCAAGGGAGGATGGACCTTCTCAACTCCGGACAATGGTTGGCCTGTCTCTGATTGTACTGCTGAAGCTTTGGAGGTTCATTTTCTCTCTTTAATTACTAGTTCATAAATTAATTAGTCCTTTAATTAATTAATCCAAGCTGATCATTAACGTATAATAAAGAGTATTTTGTTATTATATGCACATATATATAATCTTATTATATTCATATATGTGTATATATATATATATATATATATATATGTACAGGCAGCACTCTTACTATCGCGTATGCCCTCTGACATTGTGGGAGAACCCATACCAGGGGATCAACTAAAGGATGCTATTCATCTTATTTTATCCTTACAGGCACCTCCCCTCCATACAGGCTATAATATTAATTACTATTTCAAGTCCCTCCTTTTATTTTTATTGTTATTTATTTAGTCACTTAATGTCAACATTATAAATATAATTCATGCTTCTTAACCCAAAAATAAAAAACAAAATTACATACCAAGTGATAAATTAATAATTCAAATAACATTGTTCTCATATTACAGAACAGAAACGGAGGATTTGCATCATATGAACTCACAAGATCCTATGATTGGTTGGAGGTATGTATGTATGATTGATAAGCATTAACCACATATATGCATATGCATGGCACTATGTAACTTATTTGGGTTATTCTTTTGTCAATTTTGGTCCCAGATGATCAATCCAGCTGAGACCTTTGGAGACATAATCATCGATTATCAGTACGTGTACATAACAAATAGTACATAATAATCCTAACTATCTCCTAAAATATTGGATCGATCAGTCATATCACTTAGTTGTTCGTAGCTAGAATATTTTTTCCAGTGGCTTAATTTGGAGACATTTATATATATAATGGTATTGGTAGGTATGTGGAGTGCACTTCGGCTGTAATAAAAGGGCTGAAATCTTTCAGCAATCAATACACAGGACATCGGAGCAAAGAGATAGAAGCATGTATTGCAAAGGCAGTAAGATTCATCGAGAGCAAACAACTAGCAGATGGCTCATGGTATGGCTCTTGGGGGGTCTGCTACACCTACGCCACATGGTTTGGCATAAAGGGCCTGGTCGCCGCTGGCCAAACCTACCAAACTAGTCAAAACATCAGAAGAGCATGCCGTTTCTTGCTATCCAGACAGCTCCCTTCTGGTGGTTGGGGAGAGAGCTATCTTTCGTGCCAAAACAAGGTACACATATGATCATACTAATTTACATTTACATACAGCTAGCTAACTTTTTTTTATTGTCAAATCACAACTAGAGAAGAAATTAAATATGTATGGTTGTGATCTTATAATTATTAGGTGTACACCAATCTGGAGGGTAACAAACCACACTTGGTAAACACTGGATGGGCAATGTTAGCTCTCATCGAAGCTGGCCAGGTACATGATCATATTCATATTCATAGCATTATTTAACTACTACTCAATAAAAAAATACGTATATAAAAATAGCTCACTCTGTCTCTCTCTTTCTGTTTGTTTCTGTATGCATATATAGGCCCATAGAGATCCCACCCCCTTGCATCATGCTGCTAAATTGTTGATCAATTCACAGATGGAAAACGGGGATTTCCCACAACAGGTAAAGTATTCATGTTCTCCTATTAATGTTCAAACTCTTCAAGAGAAATATATGATATATCCTACTAATTGATTCAATATGTTCTGTTACTTACTAACTTATCTGTATTCATTTTCTTTTGGAAAAAGTAGGAAATTATGGGAGTCTTCAACAGGAACTGCATGATCAGCTATTCTGCCTACAGAAATATTTTCCCTATATGGGCCCTTGGAGAATATCTCACTCGGGTTTTGGTACCTTCTAAAAATGAACATTAATGTGTAAAACTACCACGTAGATGCAGTTGATCACTTGTGTCTGTATTTGCTTTGTAAAATAATGCATTATAGTAATCCTAAAATATGTAAAATAAAAGCAAAAACAATGGCAAGGGCATTTGCTCTGGAGACCAGCAAAGAAACTTGCATCCATCCGCTCAACTCCAACTCCAAGAGAAATATATTTACTTATTATCTTTAATATAAATGAAGTCAACACAACACCACCTACATCATTACCCAGTATGTAGACCAGGACAAAACTTTATATAAATTTGGCAAATTCATGACTCTTTGTGGGATCGGAGCACTTCAATTTGCAAATTGCTGAGGAAAGTAAAGATGCACCTCTTGGAACAATTTGCCTTTTCGGATTAAAAAAATCAGGTTAAAGTAAATTCACTACTGTTATGGTATCACTTGGTGGAAACAAATGACCAAATCTTACAAAGACCAGAAGTATATACTTTGACTTGGAGATAAGAACACGATGCTCTCTAGAAAGTAGAAACTGTGACTTTGTCTCAGCTGGTTTTGACTGAGAAATTTTGGGATCAAGAGTCCATGTATAATAATATTAATATAACCATAGAGCGCGCCACTGCCAAATATACTCTATGCTGACACTCAAGTTCAACCATAGCCCTCCTTTTATAATACGCCAGCTAGTTAACAACTTCAACTACCGTATAACATTAAGCCACCTAACAACGATAACTCTCTGCCTCCGCTACCGAACGCTTTGAACTTGAAGACAAATATATATATATATATATATATATATATACTAGTTTGTAGCACGTGCCTAAGGTTATATATTTATATACTAGTTAGTTTGTAGCACGTGTTTTCTGAGTAACCACATTGATTTATCAAATAAATAATATTTCTAATAATACATTAAATTAAAAAAAAAATACTTTTAGTAGTTCTTTTGTGAATGAACTTCACTCTTCATTCTTCTTGTTGAAAATGATTTTGTATAGAAAGAAAATCATTAAATAATGTGCATTTATTATTATTATTATTTTTCACCTACTCAATTTATATAGCTATTAGATCATTAACCTAATGGCTAAAAAAAATACATATTGAATTGGAAACTATATATATATATATATATATATATATATATATTAGTATTTATGACACAACGGTCCTTGAACTATTCAACTAGAGGTAATTTAGTTCCCAAATTTTTAATTATGGCAATTAAGTCTCTAAACTTTCCAATTTATAGTAATTTGATCACTGGACTATTTAAATTTTAACATGCTATTAAATCTCTGGCAAAAAACACACATAAAGAGTACTTTGTAGCATTTGAAAGAGTATTTAAGAGAAAATAAATTGAACAAAAGGATTTTGAGAGAATAAAAGATATATATATTCTTTGCATTTTTTAGGATTCTTAAACTTGCAAATTTAGAGAAAAATTTTCTGTGATTATTCATTTTTATACTTGAAGTTTTTAAATTATTTTTAAAATATATTTTCAAATACCACTATGTGTGTTTTTAGTTAAAAATTTAACCAGAAGTTGCAATTTGGACAATTTAGTGACCAACTTGATACAAATCAGAAAATTCAAGGATTAATTGGTAGAATTGAAACTGGGAGAAGGAACCATTTTTGGCATTAATTTGCAGAGACGTAATAATAGGAGAAAGAGGTAAAATAGCTCTCGCTATACAGCAATCCGTTGTAGTCTAGTTGGTTAGGATACTCGGCTCTCACCCGAGAGACCCGGGTTCAAGTCCCGGCAACGGAAAATTTGTTTTGCTTTGAATATTTTTTTTCCCCATTTTCCTTCGTCATTTCCTTTTCAGCGAGGACATTGAGTTCGGAAGGCAATAGAACCATTTCATGCCATATTTCCCTTTTCATACTGGGTTAGTCTTTCCATGTACTTGTACAAAACACGTCTGTCTATCTTGCTAGGCATGTTTCCATATCAGTCTAGGCTATTTAGTTTGGACTAATAAGACAAGGTTGGTGATCTTAACGAACCGTGAGTCTGTGACTTGCGCAGCTGGCCCAGGACCACTCCATTGCGTGCTTTACCCTGGCAATCCTTCTACCCATGGCCAAAGTTGATGCGCACGTCGATGTAACAATATTGTTTTGGATCATCTTTACTAGTATTGTTCATGGACGGCTCCTTTTCACATATATTCACTCGACGTCATCCACAACTAGTCCCTACTACTTGGGAGTATAGAATTCCATTGCTTGCAACAGAATCATAACAATCAACAAAACATACATTCCCCCAAAAAAAAGCAGTGTTCAGTCACCAAGTTACAGCAAGAATAATAGGTGTAATTGATAGTGGAAGAGAAAGGGGTAATTCTATAAAGACGAATCGAAGTGGTGAAAGATGACCCACTACACAAAAATCAGGATCCAATCCAAAACTCATAATTCTCTCTTGTTTTCTTTGGCCATATTCTGAAACTCGTGAGTTCACTCAACAGAGAAGAAGTTAAGTGTGAAATGGAATTCGTAATTAACATAAAATGGTATGGAAAAGAAAAGACTATCTACCCATCACCTAGCCAGCCCCGTATCATGTATACAAGAAGAAAAAGGAACTAAATTTAGAAAGAAAAAGGGAGAAACATTGAAACCCCTTGGCTCGTCCTTGAGAATTGATGCTTTAATTCCTCGACTCCTCGCCAAATACCTCCGTGTTACAAACTGGGCATACCTAAACAGATTCAAAAAGAACAAGAGTAAGATCTTTGGGACTGAATATATAAAGGACAATGACTGGAAAGAACAAGATTAATATGAGAAGTTAACCTTGTTGATGCTGAGCCATTTGCTGATGCACTCACCATGATATACATGTTTGCATGGCAATTTCATTTGCCGATCCCCTCTTTTGTACCTCATCTGGCAAATTACGCATCTGTTCTCCGAAGATTATTATGAGAAATTCTCAAAAGGTTTCAAAAGAGGCTGAAGTAAAAGGGAAGGATGAAAGCAAGAACGTATTCTCATTCCAATACATAATGAGACCATGAAAAAAAGAGAAGAGATGGAACTCTCATAAGAATTTCCATTCCTGAATACTGCAATATTAAAGATGATTATTACTGGAATGCATTGCAAATCATTAGTTACACTACTACCTAAACCCTCCAGTAGGTCAACTTTTTTCTGACGGAACTCCCTCTTTCTTGGAAGACAAATTCCTACTAAAGCTAGAGTTTTCAGGCAGAAACATTTCAAATGCCATTATAAATCAGTCTATGGAGGGTGAAAATGCACACCATGGTTTAAACAATACCAGATGAACAACACAAGCAGTGCAAATGAGAACACTTTACAGCTTAGGTGAATCAAGTGTTCGCATCAGTTAAATGAAGTATCTAGCACCCATAATGTTACCTCTCTCCAGATTTTTTTCTTGAGAAGAAACTTCCAAACTTATACTTCGAGGTTGGAAGCAAATTAATGAGTTCCTCGGAAAGGCCTCGACTTTGAGTACCAACTGCCTCACCCAAATCAAGTAATTCCTGAAGAACAACAAAGCACAAACATATAAATAACAGTCCTGAAATCATAATATCAACGAGGCAGAAACTCCCAAAACGGTCATCGTGACAAAACAAAATTCTGAGACAAAAAAGAAACAAAATGCAAATAGTAAAAGAAGTCTAAAGACAGAACTTGCTCTCACGATCCATCTGGTACCACTTTCAATCACAGGCCACCGAACAGTGGAAATATGACTAAACCAATAAATATTTCCAGAAATTGGAAGTGACCCAGAAAATTCATAGCAAGAAAGGCGTAGATAATCTTCTTATTCCTCTCAATGCTTAGTTGGGCTAAGAAATGACAGTTCAAGAAACTCTCCCCAAAGTTTGGTACTCAGTCTAGAACTACGGGTAAGATTATTCATTTTGGTTTCAGAATCTCTAAGATGATTATACAGTTCTTTGCAAATATCTAGTATGAATGTGCACCAAAGCACAAACGTTTTTAACATTTATAACTTCCCTTACACCGAAAAGTAGTTTAGTGGAGCAAAATTGATTTCACCTATAGAAGCCAAACCCATGGCACTGTAGCATTACTGCTGAAGAGTATCAAACAAACAAAAGATGTAACTGTCCAACTTGAACAAAATACAAATGTAAATAAAGCAAACCTCGTAGGTCATGCTATCAGGATCTATGCTGTCCTGCCATACAACCTGTGTCAATACACAAATGCAAAGTTCCGATTAAGTGTTCAATAAAATCACCCCAGAAACAGACATTAGCAACTTAAGGTGTATTATACGTTTTCTACAATGTTAACAAAACACCTATGTCAAACGAAGGAACACACGTGAAAGCAATTACATGGGTTCCAGAAGGCAAATTTCATACCTGGGAAGTATTGGTATTCTGATTTGGAATGTCTACAAAAGCGAAAGAAGAATTCATCGTTAGAAAGATATTCAGAAGTTTAATGCTGCTTAATTATAAATCCATCAAAAAATATAATTAGCACAAAAGCTTTACTGAAAAAGCTAACAGAGGATTTGAGTCAATTGAAACAAAGGCTTTATGGATTTAAAACGCAGCAAACACCATTATACTCTCAACATGCTAGAAAACAAAGGCCTTGGTAACTGAACTAGCCAGAAGCATGATAAATGAGTACTCAAAAAAAGAAAAATAAATAAAGAAAGAACTGAAATAATATCTTGTTTCCAATTGCAGTCGAGAACGAGAAAAGAAAAGAAAATTCAACATAAAGTTCACAAAGTGCTTAATGACTCATCAACAATTACAAATAGATATAAAAGGAAAAGAGTTCGGACTAACGTTCTTCTGGTGTCGCATGAACTGCAGTATCCGCATCTCCTCCATCCTCGGGCTGTGAGTCTGTGGTTGGAACGTCCTCTGCGGTCATCATTGGAGGGTATTCCCAAGTTCTCCTGCTGACGTCCATTCTTGGCAAATGATCATTTACCTCATAATGACCATAGTAAGAAGTACTTGCTGGCCCAGAGAATCCAAATTTGTATGAATTCATATTCATTGACCAGTATAAACTTTCCTGGACAGACAGGAGATACAAAGTAACACTTTCATCATAATATAGCAATAGAGAATGCATGACTACTAATACTTATAAATCCATTATCAAAATGCTAATCTACATGCTTTTTTGTCAGTCTAGCTAAAATATTATGAATCCATTCTTTTACCCCCCCCCCCCCCCCAAAATATTTCGACAATAGTCAGTCCACACTGTAATCGACATTTTTGTGAAACAACACCTAATAGCAAGCATGTAAACGTTTCAGCCCAAGATTGAAAAATCATTGCAGTAGTAAACAACATCTCGTTTTACAAAACAACAACAAAGTGACGTGGAGAGAAGAGAAGCATATTTATTTAACAGCAAAATAAGATCCATCTAACGCTAATTTTGACAAAAGCTTTTGGTACAATTAGTACTTGTATTAATCATTAAATATTAATTAAAAAATAGAAATAAATCTATTCGTACAGGATTACTCCAACAGTAGTGCTCATTGCTCACAAAGGAAAACAATTAAATATTAGGAGCAGACAAAATAGAAGTGTCAGTACAACCACCCACGCCCCGCATTGATTAGTTTAGTAGCATGAATCTTGAAACAAAAGCCTCACATCTAATCACTGCCAAAAGCATGAACAACGTAATCTGATATTAAATGACGCAATATATGAGCAATTGTTCACTCACAACTCCTGAAGTCAAATTTTTTAAAAAAAAAAAAAAAAAAAAAAAACCCTTAAAAGTTATTTTTTCCCCACAAAAAAAAAAAAATTTTTTTTTTGGAAAAAAAAAAAAAAAAAAAAAAGGGTACCTGATCATGAAGAGTGGGGGGATGACCATAGTTGAGTGAAGGAACATGGGTGAGGCCTTCAAAGAAGTCCATGAAGCTTTCAGTATCAGTGTAAGGAAAGCCAGTATCTATGTAATGCACTTCCATGGGTCGATTTCCGTTCATATTAACTCCACACACACTAGTGAAAGTCAATTCCCATACAACACTCTGAGTCTACATTAAGAATTAAGATAGAATTGAGAACCCATTTAATAATTAGGTCAAAGTAAAAGACTGAAAAAGGAAAGGAAGAAGATTAGGACCAAGTAAAGACGCAATTTTATATGCAATAATCCTGGAAAACAACAACAAGAACAAGAAGAAAAGTAAAGCAAAGCAAAACGAGTGATTTTGAAGCAATTTGATTCTGGAATGCAATCAAGTTGGGACCGAAAAAAGAGTGAATACTCACAAAAATTAAAACTAGGCTTGAATTTTAAGTCTCTTAAGTCTTAGGGCTCGGCTGCATTGAAAATACAGTTGACTTCACCAGCTGAGTTTGTAGATCACCATTTAATTAAGCTAAACAGATAAGCTTCAGTTGCATATGCATATTTTTGAGAAGAAAAGTTGTTTGTTTTTTAAATTTTCTGAGCAACCAAACAAACAAAGAAAAAGACCAAAAAGAAAAAAAAAATGAAAATGAAAATTTTGAGCAATAATAGCATTGGGGAAGAGAGAGGGGGGGTACCTGAAATAGCGATAACGGAGTCACATATTGTACCCGAACTTTGCGGAGAAAATCTGAGAGAAAATGACAGAAAGAATGAAACAATTTCAGAGAAGAGGAAAAGAGAGAGAAAGAAGAGAGGTTTGGATTCAGGGAGCTTAGAGTTAAGAGAGAGAGAACATTATTAATTTTATTTTCGATGATGATGATTGAAGCTTGATGAAGAGATAGAAGAGAATGAGAAAGAGAGAGTTTGAATGAAGTAATCACAAACAACGTGAAGATAACTTTTCTCTCTCTCTCTCTCTCTCTTCCTCCTCTAAGCTAATCCAACACTCTCTCTTACTCTTTCCTGTTTATTTATTTGTTTATTTATTTATTTATATTAAGAGGGAATTAATTATTTATGGTTTTTCAGAAACAGCAACGCCCACCCAATACGCCATCTTATGCGGATTTGGCAATACAAACAACTACTGTCACTGTGGTAGCCGCAATGCAATNACCATTTCATTTACCAGCACCAACCAACCGGCCAACCAACCAACCTATTATTTACCTATTATTTACCTATTATACTATTCTATTCTATGTAGTCTTATTAGCTTTTCTCTTAATTCAAATCTGGGCCGTACATCTACATGCATCATCTTCTAATATACATTACATTTTATTATTTGATTTCGTTTCGTTTGGTTTTCACCTTTAAACTTCAAACCAAATACCATTATAACATAACAATATTACGCTTAATCTTATATTAGATTTTTATATATATATATATATATATGTAAACTTTGGTCCAACTGTTACCCATCTACACTCTAGAGATAGACTATAGTGTAGACCCCGCCCCCACTGAAAAATCAATTCTATCTCGCTCCTCACTCAACCCAACTATGCAATATAATATAAATAAATATACGTGTAACATAACTTATTTTAAGACAAACTGTGAATACTATTACTTTACTATATATATATATGTAAGAATTGAGACTGAGAGGAGGAGGGGTTTAAGCAAGTTAGGAATGCCAGCGTCATTTCTTTTTGCATTTTTCTAATTTTGACACGTAAATTTCATTATAATTTATCACGTTATTAAAGTATTAAAATAAATAATAAGACTAAAAAATATAAAAAAGAATGAATTTTCTCTTAAGCACAAAATTCAAAGACTAGTTTGTCATTCATCTAAATTTGGGTCCACTGCTGAAAGCGTTCTCTGTACGCAATGGCAATGGCAATGGGAATGGGCAAATGGCAATGGAATTATACAGACAAAACAAAAAGTCATACTTACATTACATGAACCGACTCTTAGGCCTTATCAAATATTACTACAATTAATTAATTAATTAAATAACACTGTCCCTAAATCCTATGGTCCATTCACCGCCGGCGCCGTTGAGCTTTTTCAGTATATATATATATATATGGTTATAGGGCCATTCCCTAGAATTGAGAGCAACAACATGTACCCTTATTACTAATTACAACGTACAAACGACATATGTAACTAAAACTAAATGCATAGCATTATTAGCCACAGATTATTTAAGGAATATGTCTTTAAGCTTATAAATTGCACCACTATTCTCTTTCTTTCTTTCTTTCTTTTTCGGTTGGAGTATAAATTGGACCAATTTAACTTCACAATAAACTCACATCTTTAATCTTTTGATATTAATCATAAAAAAGCTCATATGAATCTACCTATATGGAAGATTGTAATGCTTCACAATCACACTATCAACTCTTTTGATATTATATACAAATGCATGGAGAATGCAACATAATTGGGACCACTGATTTAAAAATATATATATATATATATATATACATAAATTAAAAAAAAAAAAACCAGCCGCTAATAAAAAGAGGAGAAGATCTGACTCTGTTTGTTTCTCCAATGTACGAAGCTGATAAATGTATTATTGTATTGGAGATCAATGAATATATAGCTAGCTACCCATCGGATGTGGTGTGGAGATAAAAGGGTTAGTAAAGCTTGTCTCAGGGTAGTAGTAGTCATGGGACCATACACCACAGGATAGGTGTCCTCGGTTACAAGCAAGGAATTCGTCTTTATGATTTAATAAAGCTCGTTATCATCATGGCCAAAAGAGAGAGGTCATTGGGACAAGCATGTTTTTTTTAGTATATTATTCTGTAAAATAAAATTATAAGAGCTTTTAAAAGCCAGTCAAAAATTTCACAAAAGGGCGAATATTGCAACTCAAGCAAGCCACTACTAGACCAGTAGACCGTATTTGTTTTTACACGAAACTCAAAAAAAATGAAAAAGCAATAGATATTTTAAAGTGATATGTTGGAGTCAACTTCATAAAGCGAGAGATTTCGCTTACCATAGTTGTATATTCTATCGTGATTTTCGTGAAAATTATGTTTTCCAAGTCCGCAAATTTCTTTAGCTGTTATTTATTTATTTATTTTTGCTATTTCTCACTTGAAAGATCACTTACATGGACAAATATAAAACACACGTTTTCACTTTTCACCTAGCTATAAAGAATTACGATGCGTAAAACCAAGAAAAAAGAATTGTTCGATTCATATTTTTCATTTGTTCGGACGAAAAAACTGACGAATTCCAACTCTTAATTTTTCTATTGATTACTTCCGTGAAATTCACAAGCCAAACGAGTGGATAACTAGAAAAGAACGGTGGAAGAATTGCACGTGTGAGTTCGTCAACTAAGAAGTGTAAAATTCAGTTGACGACATGGCATGAATCTAGGTGTTTCCTTTTAAAGATGGAATGATAATCTCACTGAAAGAACTAGGCTCCAATTAAGAAAAGAGCTCCAGGGATACCATACCACTGGGCATATCTACAAGTTAAAAAATGTTCATGATCTCTATTTTGCGAACCACCGTACAGCATTGAAGATGAATTAAAAAAGGTTTAGAGTCTAATCTCGAACCTATGATTCAACTACAATTCTTATAATTATGCAATAGGAAAAGAAGGGCGTTTAAAACAAAACAGATCTAAACCTCAAGCATCAGAATATTCCATTCGGACACTAACAGTAATTAAATCAAGACATCCAACACATTCCCGCAACTTGTATAATGGAAAATCCAAAATATGCCAGTGGCATTTACCGCCACCACACTCTAATAAACTTGACCTGGGATTAAAATCTGATCCAAAAATAAAATACTGGGTTTGACGGGATTAACTCCCTCTAAGTGAATTATTGACCGAAAATTGTGCCGAAACAAGTTTCTCAGGACTTAACAAAAGATTTCATCAACATCTACCCTCAAATGGTATGGTAGGAACTAAAACTTAAGCACCACCAGATCCATACTTCTTCCCCAAGACAATCAGCTGCAACTTATCATAACCAGAGAGGACACCAGCGCCAGCAATAGCACGAAGGATATTTGCACCGGCACCCTTGAAGAGAGACTTGGCACCCTCATTCTTCAAGATTTGAGTGAATGCGTCCAGGGAGCTCTTATATTTCACAGCTTCACCAGAGGTCATCATCATTCTTCTACGAACAGTGTCAATCGGGTAGGAAGCAAGACCAGCACCGTTGGTGATGAGCCAACCAAGGGCAAAGCTAGCAAAGAAACTATCCTGTAAACATAAAATGCAACAACTACCATGTTATGAAGCTCACTCCTAAGTTTTAAAGCTCAGCCAGCCAAAAAATAGTATTTGCTTATCAAATGTATGAGATAAAAAAAGAAAGCTACAAGCTCCCTATTGTAGTTCAAGAGAATTACAATCAAAGCAAATAGAAATCCAGCTTGGTTAATTAAAATTAAAACAAAACATACACAGAAATGACAAGTTTGTCTGAAAGTGTACTCAGATATAATATTAACCTGTCTAGATATGTTTATTCCTTAGCCACAGTAGTTTATTAATTGTCTAAAACACGAAGACAAACGCAAAATTCATTCATCTATGCGACCGTCACCATTTCATAACCACACACATCAACAAACTAGAGACAAATGATAAAAGTAAAGTACCTGCAAGTCTCCAGTCAGGACCACCGGTTTCAGGGAATCGTACAATCCAAAGTAGAGACCACGGTAGACAATGATACCAACACAAGAAATGTTGAATCCACGGTAGAGACCAGCAACACCATCAGACTTCAAAGTCTTCTTGTACACATCAACTAAACCATTGAATTGTCTTTCACCTCCCTTCTTTGCAGCCTTTGCATCATTAGCCAAACGAGTACGAGCATAGTCCAAGGAATAGACAAAGAGAAGGGAAGAGGCTCCAGCAGCACCTCCAGAAGCCAAGTTGCCAGCAAACCACTTCCAGTAGCCATCCCTGTCTTTCTTGAAATTGAAAAGCCTCTTGAAGTAATCCTTGAACGCAAAGTTCAGAGCCTGGCACAAAATAAGGGCATAAAATTTAGAGCAGGAATTCTTGCATATACATTGAGATCGAAAAAATGGTCGAAACACAAACCTGAGTAGGGAAGTAACGGATAACATTAGCTGTATTCCCTCTCCACAAGGAACCAAAACCCTCATCCTTGATGGTTCGCTTGAAGCATTCACCAATGCCCTTGTAGGGTTCCGAGAGCCGACCAGTTTTAATCATCTCATCCTGGTTTTGAATCAAAAGTTTAACACGCTCAATTGGGGCAGCAGCTGTTTTGGAGACAGCAGCTGAAACTCCTCCCATAAGGAAATCAACCAAAAAATTTCCTTTCTCAGCAGGGGCTTGAATGAAAATAGGGGATGTAGCAGATGGAACCATGGACAGTTCCGTAGTAGCACGGCATGCTGGTGCGGTAGAATATTGGAATGCTGAGTTACAGTAATTGCCATATGCAGCATGCCTTTGGTACATAGCAGGGCGTTGGAAACCAACTTCATAATAACCCTTGACATCTCGTGACAGACTAGAGTGACTAAGGAATTGTCCCGCAACCTTTTGCATGACGGTAGGTTGTTGAACATTATCCATTTTGACCTTTCCCTACGGAGATAGGAAACAAACACGTCTGATGTCAAATAATATGCATGTAAAATGCAGCGACACGAAAAGAAAGACTGTTAAAATGAAACAATTAAGACCCCATCAATAATAATAATAATAATAATAATGCACCATCCATAAACTTGCATTTAAAGCTCAAGCATAAAGGATAATGAATTTACTAAGTAACAAAGACCGAGTAAAGAGAATCAAAGTTAATGGAGACAAACTGAGAGCAACCCACCAAAAGGCATAAGCTCAGTCATTAAAAAAAAAAAACAATTGAATCGGTCTTCAAGCACGAAACATAATAGAATACAAAACCAGAAGCATACAAAGGGGTGGGGTATGCTTCCGAGATCGATCTCCAATAGTGATATTATCAATCCGAATCAACTTGCTTAGATTATAATACGTGAAATTGAATTTCAATAAATCCTTGTACAAGAACGCAGTGCAAGAGAAACTAGTACTAACAAAAAAAAAAAAAAAACGAGGAAAAAAGAAATGAAAGACAAGACACAAATCAAAAAATGTAAAACTACACACAAAAGGTGCATATGAGATGAGATCCATAACAGAGAAAATCGAAAACCCAGAAAGAAATAGATAAGATAAGATAAACCCACATACATATATGAAACAGAAACTTACACTCACTAGTATACGGATCTGAGGAAACTAAGCAAAATAGGTTAGTGGATCTACCAGATCAAAGCATTTTTAACACATCAAATAAAAACAAAACCAAACCACAGAATCCCAGATCGAAAATTAACGAAACAGATCTAAAGTGAAAATTAATTGTAAAGTATTAAGCCATAAAATATAAATATTACCTCCAATGGGTAGCTGCGAGGGTTTTGGGAGGGAGGAAGGGTCTCCGACTGAAGAGAAAATGGGAACAGAACAGAGAGAGAAAATGGGAGTGTGAGAGATATTTTTGTGAGGCGGAGACGAAGCTTTCAAAGTCGCAAAAACTCGCCTTTTATTCGCTCAGACTTGCTCACTCTATTTAGGGTCTGACGTGGACTCCTTTCATTGGTCCCTTCGAAGTCGTTGTTTGTAATTGTCTTATGCCATCCTAGGGCATTGGGCTGGACCTCTCCTAGCCCATTGATTTTGGGCTACATTGATTTCACCTCATCTTGATTCGGCCCACTTTTTTACTACACCAAAAATAAAAAAGAAAAAAAAGGCCAATGTGTTGACTTTGTAGACGGTTACCATCCTTTTTCAAATGTTTAACTAAATTTATCACCACTATTAGATTTTACTACTTTTAGAAATGAATTAGTCAATAATTTGATAAGAATTCATCAAGAATCTATAAAAGAATCCATCAATAATCTGTCAAAATTACCACTGACGTTAAGAATCTATCAATATTATTGAGAATTCATCGACAACTATCAAGATCGCCACAAATGTCAAAAATCTATCAAGATCGTTAAGAATCTGTCAAAAATTCATCAAGAATTCATCAATATCGCCGCTGATCTCAAAAATTCGTCAAAATCGTCAGGAATTCATCAAAAATTCATCAAGAATTCATTTTAAAAGGTGATATAGTAGTAGATTTAATTAATGAAGAAGAAGAAAGTGGTATACAGCTAATTTTTTCATTATTCATTCATGCTTTTCATTTCAAATTCACAGTTTTTAAATTTTAATATAGTTAAATGAGCTGAATGAAATTGCAAAAATTCTAACTAAAGAAAAAAAAATGGTACTGAAAATCATTAATTTAATACTGGTTATGTAACTACGTTTTCCTACTATAGAAAAAATTATATTAGGTACAGATAATAGGACTTCGTATACCTGCATAATGCTAAATGTGTGTGAATAATCTCGAAGTGGTCTTTCTTTTTTTTTTTTTTTCTTTTTCACTTTGTTTTCTGGTCGACGGTTTGAATGGAACTGAAGTTAAGCTCACTACTAAAGACTTGAATTTGGGCTGATTTGACTACTGGGCCATTCTTTTACAAACTCATACCATTGGGAATGGACCTAACTAGCGTTAATTTAGAGTCAAATGATTTTTTATAATTATCTTTAAAAATAATATTTTTAGTAGTATCGCAGTAGTGCATGAGAGAGTTAAATTATAACACTACTAAAGAAATTATTTTTCAAAACTCTCTTAAAAAAATTATTTTACTAAAATTACTACTACGTCAATTTCTCTATACTATTTGATTCATTGCCCATTGAGGAGTGGAAACAAGATCCACTATTTGATTCATTGCCCATTGAGGAGTGGAAACAAGATCCGACAACAAAGCTGAAGCTATACAAAGTATCATCCCATTCCTATAGAGAAATTAGGTTAAATATGCATCATAAGAGGCATATTTTGGCATATATGTTTTCCTCAATAAAACTCTGAAAAATATGCATATACCCACCTGAAATGTCACTTCTGCCCTTAATAATTAGTTTATAATGTATATGTCACTCTTCTCCTCTTTAACCTCGTTGTAGCTCCTTATTCCTCCCTCTATATCCTCACAATCTTTCCTGTAATCTTATGCTTTAATTTATCACACTGTCTAATGAGCTGAAATTCTAAGAGCAGAAAAGAAGAAAATGATAAAAGTTGAAAAAACAGAAAAAAGACTTGGCAGTAAGACGGAGGACAGAAATCTACGAAATGGGTATGTAATTTATATGTTCAAATGTTATGGGTACTGTTTGAAATGGTTTTTAACTGAGTTTCAATATGTTACGAGCATAATTTATACATTAAAAGTTGTTTTATAGGTCTGGGATTATCTGCAAAAGTCTGGATTTCTCAAAAAATAAGACTGCCTCAGTATAAGCATCGAATTGTGATGTAATTTCGACCATATTTTGATGAAGTCTGAGATGTAAGAATTTCGTCGACTATATTTCGATTAAAATTCGATGGTAGTCGAATTTTCGACTTATTTTCGATGACTATTCGATGATAGTCGAATTTTCGACATATTTTCGATGACTATTTCGATTATTTTTTTCGATGACTATTTCGATTATTTTTTCGATCAATTTCGATGTATTTCGATTATAATTTCGACCAAATTTCGATAAAGTCTGAGATGTAAGAATTTCGTCGACTATATTTCGACTATAATTCGATAGTAATCAAATTTTCGACCTATTTTCGATGACTATTTCGATTATTTTTTTCGATGACTATTTCGATTAATTTTTCAATCAATTTCGATGTATTTCAATTATAATTTCGACCAAATTTCGATGAAGTCTGAGATATAAGAATTTCGTCGACTCTAATTCGATGGTAGTCGAATTTTCGACCTATTTTCGATGACTATTTCGATTATTTTTTCGACCAATTTCGACCACTTTTCGATGGCTAAAAATATAGATTCTTTCTTTTACATTTTATGATTTTTTCTGTTGAATCTAATTTTTTTTTTTTTGTTTCATCTGCAAAGTCATGTTTCAACATCATAGTTTTGTATAACAGTGAATGGATGTTTTCGTCAGAGAAAATATTATAGTCTTATATTGTTAAAGAAAGTAAAACCATGGGTGTATGGATGGGTATAACTTTTATGACCTTTGTAGATAAGCTGTATGAGATGATTGGAGTTGATAAAAATCGTTTTGATTTAAAACTTAAGGTTGTTTATAAATGTGATGGTGGAGATGGAATCCTTATTCTTCTAACGAAGATTACTACTGCTAGTGACCTAGAAATTTGACTTGCGGAGATGTCTTACTCTATTCAGAACGGTACTCCTTTATGTATGTCCATTTTACCGAAGTTGACACCTGTAGGTGAGGGTTTCAGTTAAAATACTTCCTTTATGCCTAAAACAGGTGCAGAGAAAATAGATGAGTTAAAGGAATGCTTTAGTGAAGTAGCTAAGACTCCAGGGACAACAACAAGGACTTCAAGTAGTCGAGTACGTAGAGTAAGAATAGTAGATAATGAAGCGAAGTGGAGTGCTCCCTTGTCTTCAGAGGGAGAATTGCTGCAGGGAACACCTAACAACTTGTTAGCTAGATCTTCTAATTCAGTGAAAATCGTGATCGGTCAACTATTTAAGAATAAGGAAAACTTGAAGCTGAAGCTGTACTTGCATGCAATGAAGTGCAATTTTAAGTTCAAAGTAAAAAAGTCAGGCAAAGACTGTTGGTTTATAACATGTATAGACGACAATTGTACGTGACGATTGTGAGCTAGAAATGTGGAGCAATCTGACATGTTTGAAGTGCGAAGATATATGCCTGAACACATATGTTTGTCGGCAATAAGGCATAAGGACAACACACAAGTAGTACCATGGGTTATTGGACATTGCATTAAGAGAAAGTACACAAATCCAACCAACCCTAATTATGCCCTTCGATCAATAATCGATGATTTCTCTACAGACTATGGGATTAACATGACATATGAAAAGGCATGGAGATGTAGGGAAAAAGCACTTCTGTATGTGAGGGGAACAGTGGATGGTTCATATCAAAAGCTGTCATCTTACCTATATATGTTAGAGAAGACTAATCCAGGAACAGTCACGCATTTAGA
>JXTB01000576.1:35270-45649 GCA_002914805.1 Parasponia andersonii | reverse complement strand
AAAACAGTCGAACTAACATCGAAAATTTAGAGTAGCCTTATTTTCTATTTTAAAATGTCATCGAAAATATATCAAAATTTCAGCACTATTCATCGAAACTTCATCGAAATAAAATCGAAACACAGTCGAAATAATATCGAAAATTTATTTTACCTATTTTGAAATATCATCGAAAATGTATCGAAATTTCGACTCTGTAAATTGAAACACAGTCAAAATATCTTATTTTCTATTTTAAAATGTCATCGAAAATGTATCAAAATTTCAGCACTATTTATCGAAACCTCATCGAAATAAAATCGAAACACAGTCAAAATAACATCGAAAGTTTATTTTATCTATTTTAAAATATCATCGAAAAGGTATCGAAATTTCGACTCTGTAAATCGAAACACAGTCGAAATATCATCGAAAACACGTCGAAATACCATCGAAAATACGTCGAATTTCACATGATTTTCCGGTACTATTTTCAGCCATACTCATCGAAATATGATCGAAATTTTAACGAAATTAATCGAAAATGCATCGAAAAAATGTCAAAATGAAGTCAAAAATTTCTAAATCGTCTTCTACTACAAATGTCCTTAAATCAAAAAAAATAAAACCCTCAAATCATATTTTGCTTACTTTCTTTTGGGGACTCATTTTTCTCAACACAATCCTAAATAATGAGAAAGATTTACGATAGATAGCATGACGAGTTTTCGTCTTCCTCGGTTTACGACACGATGGGTTCTTGGCTATTCAGAGAAGGAGATGAAAGAGAAAGTTGGAGAGAGAGAGAAATGAGGAGTTTCGAGAGGGAAGAGACATATTTTCTCTTAGGTATTAGTAAGGATATTTTCGTCTGTAAATATATTTTTTAAATATTTTTTAACTTGTGCATATGAGCCAAAATAAGAGTATTAGGAAGCAAATTTAACCTAATTTCTCTTCCTATAAGGATTTATACTACCATAATACCATTAATATCATGCTGATACAGTGATATTGATGGGGTCTGTTGGCCATTGACACCAAAGCCTCTCATGTTTTGGGTAATAAGCTCCCAGAAAATTTGCATTTTTATACAAAAATTGCGGGATATGCCTCGGCTTTTTGTTTTATGTCTTCTTCTCTATGAAGAATCTAAATAAGCTACTCCCTTTTTTGAATCCAACAACTCTTCACTTAGATATATGATCATGATTTACCAAAGTGGAGTTGTCCCGTGAATACTCTTATCTTATTATTATTTTTTTTTTTTTTTTTTCCCTAACCAGTTGACAATTATTTTTATTTTTGTTTTCGTATTGTCAGTGTGCTAGTATTTTTTCATGTTTAGTTATTTATTTGTTTATTTATTGTTGTGTACGGTGGAATTAGAATTGGTAAAGAAGTAATAGCGGAAAATAGAGTTTGAGAAATATAGAACATGATTTGTTTCGTTATTATTGCTAAAATAAATGTCGTATCATATTTAGTTGAACTTTTAAGAATACACTCGCAAGCAAGACCACGTCCAATTTTGTTAGACAAAATTGATTCCTTACTATGAGGTGTANTTTTTTTTTTTTTTTTAGTTTTGATGTGCCAACCTTTTAGTTTTGATACATGAGAAAAAAATGAAGGTATGGTGGCTAGAGACAGAGAACAAAGTGCTGAAGTTGAGGTTAAAGAATTAAAATCAAAAGAGATTCTGTCTCTCATCGTCTTTTACACAGGTTGATATTGCTTCATTTTTATTTTTATTATTTTTTTCTTCTGTCACACCATGACCATCTCTCTATCCATTTAACAATTCTCATCCTCATTCGGGTACTTGTACTCGCGTGTATGTATCATGTATTTAATATTTATGTATGTATATCAGTTGTATATAATTAAATTTGTGGAGGTCACATACGTACTCATGTTATATTCAGTGATCAATGTTTAATTTGTACTCATGAATATCTTTTGCTCAGCCGACAACCCAATAAATCTGCATTCTGTACTCCGCATTATGACTTATGTAATCAACAAAACATGGCCCATTACTCTTTTGTTTCTTCCATATTTTTATTTCATTTTTTTATTTAAAAAAAAAAAAGAAAGAACTTGGTTTTTCTGTTCCTTGTTTGCTCACATGTTCATTCCTATGGTAATGGATCCATCTGTGTAAGCCTAATTTTCTTGCCAAAGCAAGTCTAATAATCAAATAGAGTTTCTCTTCTAGTTCTAGTAGTCCAATACAGTTGTCTTGAGAGGAAAAAAAAAAAAAAAAACATTTGATAAGTATTATAAAGATGACAAAAAATGTGAAAGAAAAATTTGGCAAAAAGGAAAGGTGGGGTAAAAATGAAAAAGGTCATCGAGGAGCAAAATGAGGGGCATGACTCACAAGTTTCAGAAGAATGCGGTGGAATTGATAGTTTGCTCTATTTTCATACAAAAGGGGAAATAATTGCACTAGTTGAAGCACAGAGGCCAGAGCTCTGGGGTTGAGTATATGGACCAACATGGCTATGTCAAGTCTCTTTCCAAACTTCAAAATATATACACTATATAGTATGTTTGACAGTGTGCACCGCTTGCTAGGGACCCGGCCCATATTGTCGTACATTTGGCCATTTATGACTAGTGATCTTGGTCAGGCTGCTTTGTGAAATAACAGAGTGAATATACATTTATTTAAAAAAAAAAAAAAAAAAACCCACTCAACTACGTAAATTGCAATTCGGTTGCAGCCGATGCCTATTTCTTTGAGTGTGCCATATCGATGGAGAAACATATTGCACATATTTTACCATTATTGTATATATGACAATTGAACTATATATGTCTATGTATATGGATATGTGCATATGCTCATACTGATTCTTCAACAGTTAATAATTAAGGACTGTCATATGAGAATATGCGTACATATATATATATGACTGAGAACATTAGAAAATGCATTTAATTAGCAAGACGTACTAGTCTGCCAATTTACTATAGCACACTGTTCAACACTAAATTCTTTAACCTCTTATCTTATCTTATGTTTATATTTACACAATAGAAAGATGAAGCAAAACTTGCATAAGCTTCCTAAAAAAGAATGATACCAAACATGTAAAAGTAAAGAGAGAGTTAATTAAAATGAAAAGTGGAAGTAATTCTCATGTCTCATGATAAAGTGAATTTTGCAAAGCAAATGGGGTGGCGGTGGGCATAAAAGAAGAGCTTCCGTTTGAGAATGAGAGAATAGATTAAAAAGATAAGACTGTCCCTTTCGTACAATTAAGCAAAACACGAGACATGTATATGCATGCATCAGCATACATATACTTTTCGAATATGTATTATGACATCATATTTGTGAGTGAACAGTGAGACTCGATCATGCTCCTGTTAAAATCTTAATCTTTGCATGTTCCACCAGTCAACTTCACATGTTGTACTACACCACTCCTTTCCAGTCACTAATGTCATCACAAAATTCTCTACTATTTGCTCAACCCAATAAGAAAACTCTCTTTTTTCCTTCTTAAATTGAGAATTTAAGTTTTGTCTAAAAATATATATAAAATTTATGTTTGAGAAACAGTGTAAGGAAGGTAGAAAAGACGACATATATATAGAGAGGAATGATGGATGCAATTGATTTTCTTAGGCATGAAAGTGTTAATGGGAACTATTAGACAGTTGGTTCCCACATATCTGATTTGGAATTATCGATTGTAGGTAGCTCTATATATGCAAAAATGATAGGAAAATCTGGGCCACAAAGTCAATTATATATATATATATATATATGTGTTTATATAAGGGCAATCTAGAACATCGGATACAAGCACATGCATGCAGAGAACAGGAAGGTTCTACAATTAGCTAGGAAGACATCTTTTTTCATTCCTCCCCACTTTTCTTATTATTATAATTATAATTATTATTTCCTTACCCTCCAATCAGTAGAGTACAAAAATAATAAATATTTAAGAAACCAACAAACAAAGAGTAAATTAATTTAGTCTTTATAGGAGTCCTAATTTAGGGAGGCATAGTTGTTTGGAAACTTCAAAACAAGTCACGGACATGGGAATTCAAAAAGCTCAAGCTCGGTTTCCAAGCACACACACTCGTGCAGTCTTAGAGACACTAAATCTAAATTTAAATTATCAGCATCAATATGATTCTGGTCAAAAGAAAGACTATTAAAATCATTATTATACTTTTTTTTTTAAAGGAAAAAAGAGGAATAGATTCTCACACTCCTCTATCACGTCTATCCCGTACGGAGGGCTAATCAGGACATCGCAGGAATTCGAATCCCTGAGCTGATAGAACCGAAATCTCTAGATAGGCTCTTCTACCGCCATGCTACCACCACTGGTTATTATATTACATATATATATATATATATATATATTCAAAGACACTGAAGAAGCCTTATATAATAACTTATATGGGCACCCTTATTTTCTAGTCAAGATCCACATAAACTGAACATAATTTCTTATCTAACTACAATATTGTTTCTTTGTAATCTGTCCTTATTGTATCTAGAGACAAACGGAAACTACATATATATTTGGTATTAATATTTTGATTGTTCATAACATAGCTCTTTTCAGGCATATTGTGCTTTACTTTCTTTATTAACTATCTATATACCGGACTGACCAATTAATTAAAAGGTAAATATTGATTAAATATTAGTAAACTGGGTGCACTTTTTCAACATGTCAATAATGGTCAATATAGCTCCCCAAGAAAGAGTAGTACTAGTTCTTCACCTAAAAACAAGTAATTGTTAATTGGTATGGCTCGAGCAAATGTAAAAGCTAGAATTACTTTGTTTAATTAGATATTAGAATGAAATGATATTAATAGTGTATTGATTAAAATATCCCAAATTTCTAAAATTTTGTACATTTTTTTTTTGTCAACTATGTGTACATTTATATTTACTAATATATAATTTTGTTGGATAAAAAATTATAATATATTTGTAATTATTTAATAATAATAAAAAATTAATGTATATTATTAAAATCAAAATAGACAAAAATTATATTATGTTAAATATGTTTATTTAACTCTTAAATAAATAAATAAAAGGTAATAGTTAGGTAACTATTATTATTATTTTTTGAAATATGTTGGGTAAGTATTATTAATACCTATATATATGTGTATGTATTAATAAAAAGTGAGCTGATGGTGAGTGAGGGTGTGAGAGGGGCAAAATTTTAGGGAAACAAAAAGTAATTTCACTTTTTCAATAGGAAAATTGGTATAATCCCAAATGCACTAAATGGTGGAATTGTGATTACAAATGGATTAGAATTCCTTATCTTAAATTTCAAACCAAACACTGGAACGAGCCTTTTACTGGAATGGTCTTTCCATTCAAAGACCTATTCTAGTGAACCAAATGTGGTCTTAATATTTTACTATGGGATAAATGGCACTATTGGTCCCTAACTTATTACTATTTTGGTATATTAGTTCCTAACTTTTTTTTTGTAGCATTTTAGTACCTAACATTTTTTTTTTTAGTATTGTTAGTCCTTTTGGCATATTTCATCTAATATTCCGTCGGAATTCATTTAAATGAGAGAAATTATGCATCAATTATATTATTTAAATTGTCTAGTAATTTGGTTTTTTGTTTTTTGTTTTTTTTGCATTCATATCTCCAATAAATATTTTTTCTACATTAATTATTGTCAAAATTACAGTAACATTTTCTAAATAAAAAATAGTTTCAGTGAAACCACTTGGCAAAAAAATAAAATAAAAATCTATAAAATCTCCAAACTTAACTCTATTGTGTTTGTATATGTACACAATTAATTATTATTTTTATAATAACATAAAAAGAATTTAAAAGTCTATAAAAATTTCCAAGCCTATTTGTTATATTGTTTAGGTAAATAATTAATTAATTTTTTAGAATAAATATTTATAATTAAATGAAAATTTAATAGATATAGTAAAGTTTCAGTCAAATTTGAGTAGTAGAAAATGATGTATGTGAAATCTTTTTAATTTTAAAAATATTAAAATAAATACTTTTTTCTCTATAAAAATTACTGTAGTTTGACATAAACTAAGATTTGTTAGTGTGATTTTTTTGGTGTTGTTGAAGTTGATTCTTAAATGAGTTATTTTTTTTTATATCCGCCTTTGAATTTTAAATTTTGGAAAGATTAATAGATGTAATATTTTTATCTAGGGATTTAAATGCTGAATAAAAAAAATTAAAAAAATAGATTTCAAATTGCTAAATAATTGAAATAGTGGGGATTAATGACACAAAATTTTTTTATTTAAATAAATTCTAATAAAATATTTAATGAAATACATATTGGAATGCCATTAAAAAAAAAAAAGATGCAGTGCCAATATGTCAAAATATTAATAAGTTGGGACCAGTAGAGATTTTGTCCTTTCTCAACCTCCCCTCTAATACATACATTATTGGTCACACAATATAAGCCGTACATACATGGACTTAATCGAGAGAACTGAGAAGGATCCAGTTGAGGAAAGATGTTTCCCAATTCCCACTGTTCTGCTAATATATATGATTTTATTAAAGCTCTACTATATATATAATATTGCACTCATCGGTCATTAATGTATAACTCTCTGTTAATGGTTAAATGGTGCTTTTGGCCGTCACTATCTTTGCCAAATAACTTGTTTCTTATAACCACAATTGCTTTATATATATATATATATATATAGTTGCCTTTCATTTTCACCCTCATTATTTGATTGACACATGCCCAAACCGTGTTAATTTATACCAGCATTATTAATATTATGTATATACATATAGATTATGTGCTTCCTATTGGTTCCACGTGTCGTTATCGCCTTAAGTTGCTTGAAACTTCTATTGGTGCTTTTTTGGGAGTGAACAGAATTCGAACCTGGCTCTAGACTCTAGCTAATAAACCAAAGTGTGCAATTATAATTTAAGTTCTTTTATTGAACAGGCTAATTAAAATAAATTAACGAAATAGTAATTCATTATTTTTTTTTTGTTGTTGCATGATATATTTCATTGTTGTGCTAACTACCTGGACTGCACGCTGTACTGTGGTATAGACCATATATATATATATCAGAAATCAGAATTGTTGGGTGCGAAAATAAAGTCTGAAGGAAAGATGTAATACATACATGATATCATTTGGCGAGTCTTTTTGAATTTTACGTACTTTTTCTTTTGAAAGTGAAGAAAACCACTTTTCATTTTTATTTACGAAAAAATCAGGTGTTAGTTAGCACTAGCTTTGATATAATATTTGCAGAAACGGCCGACAGATACATACATTATAAATATATATTTGCTATAATATTTCTTATATAATTTACTCCCTTATTATTAATAATGTGACTTAAAATACACATGGACTCACATGTAATTTAACTGGTAATCAAAAATTCTATCGTAAGCTAAAAGTAGTTAATTTCACCCACTAAATGCTAAATGCTCATCACTTCGTGTTCTATATATTCTAAATAGCTAGATGTATAAGTTGCATGTATATGTTATAAAGATTGAGATTTTTTAATATATGTAATGTGTAGGCGAATTATAGCTAGGCAAATATTAAAGGAGGGGAGTGTAAGACGTAAGTATAAGAAGATATCTAACACGCCCATCAACGCAAATGCCGGATGGAGTGAGCCTAAAAAACTGATCTCTTGAAAGAGGAAATTTCTTAAATCAAAACTTATATATGTACTATATAATATATTAAGGAAGAGGAAATTGCATGATTAATAAAAATATAATGGTAAGTAGAAAATATACAATTAATTAAGTAGAGACAGAATGTTCTCTTCGGCTCTAATTTGTGTATGGAGACAAGGTGCAAGGTGCAAGTCTAATCTCTGACTTTATTAACTTGTCTTACGTTGCTGTCGTTCATTGCTTTGCACTTTGTATATTGCAGGTGGCCTGTTAATTTTTTCTTCTACTCTTTTAACACTCACACTTCACTTTGTCTCTTCTTTTATATTTCAAACTTACCCCTATCTCTCTCTAGATCTCTCAGTGTTTATATATATATATATATATATATATATATATATATATATATATATATATCAGTATCTGCAGCAATTAGGCTAGCTAGCTAAAGTGCCATAGCAATAGCAGGAGAAGTGGTACTCTTGGTTGCTTAATTCTTTGTTCCAAGTAAGTAATCTAGGCGCAGCTACTTATTACTTTGTGTGTGGCCATGACCAACCCTCACTCTAATCTCTTCAACGGATGGATTAACTTCATTTCTCTCCATCCTCACTGCTACTCTCCTACTCCTAATTATAACTCTTCTAATACCACTACTACTACTACTACTAATAACAATAATATCCATTGTTTCAATAATTCCAATCTTCTTCCTTGTTGTGCTAATTACTCGAACAACCAACAGCTCATTAGCAGAAAGTACCAGCTGCCCTATTACGGCTTCTCCTCTGACAATAATAATATTAATGTTCTCTCATCATCACTTCCTTCCAAAGAAGCACTTCCTTTAATAGACAAATTGAAACCCTTAGGAAATACTCAAGATCATCATCAGCAGCAGCAGCTCCTCTCAAGTAATACTAAAACAGGAGATCAGGCTGGATCAGATCATCATAACAAAAATGATGATGATGATGATGATTGTGATGAGAAAACTAGAGTGACTGTGGCTCTACACATAGGCCTACCCAGCCCTAATTCTGATGAGGCCGGCGTCGGATCTGGAGTCATGGCTGATATTAAGGAATTAAGAGGAGTGACGAGTAGTGATCATGCGGTTTGTAGTTGGGATAGACAAGGAGGGGGCACTTCTCATCCGTACTGGATTCCTACCCCATCCCAGATTCTGGTTGGTTCAACCCAGTTCCACTGTCCTCTTTGCTTCAAATTCTTTAACAGATACAATAATCTTCAGGTAATGTAAATGACTTAATAATTACTATTTATATTAGATCCAGCCTCTAGCCATGCTAATTTTCTTAATTTTTTCACACCCTTCATTTTAACCTAATTTATTTCCTTCCTCTTTTCATGTCTTGCTGATCTTTTTTATGATCATGAAGTAGATTAAATATATGTGCTTACTATTAGTAGCTCGTACTAATTTTCATCTTATTTTCAACTAAAGATAATCAAAGGCTAAAAATGAAAGGAGATGAACATAGTATTCGTACAGAAGCTCCTTTGATGAAGGCTTGCTTCTTAATTGATCTTTTATCTTTGATTTCTTCTTCTTTGAAATCATTTATGTATATATATATATATATATATATATATATATATATATATATATATGTATATGTTGATTGATGGATATATAGTGTGTGTTGTGAACAGAAATGTCTGCAGTTAGGGATAATCAACTGGGACTGAAGATGATCAATTCTACTTTTATTTAGTTAATTTGGTTTGATTTTCATTTGTTTATGTATGCTTTAATTTTTTGAAGTTTGTGCTATAGCGAGCTAGCTACACGAGGACTTTCTATATTCGCAAGTGGGTTAAATTACATTATACACAGGTGAATATACTGATATAGGTCTGACCAGGATTTCAGACTTCAGTATGAGCTTCAATAAGAACCCAAGCATTCTATCTGAAACAGTAATATATGAAAAACAATGTATATTGTACAGTACTACAAGTTTTACTTATAATTATAATATTATAAAATATTAAAGAGATAATAATAAGAAAAAACACTTGATGAGATGCTTTTGCACCATCACGATCAGTGGTGGTTTCAGAGATTCAGTCGTCTGCTCAAGATCATCAGAGTCCTTTAACGACCATAAGTTCACATATAACAACAAGATTAACAACGACATGCATGTTCCTTGTCTGCAAACTTTGTAACACACTTCGACTTTTTCGTTATTTGTTACCATTATTACTATTCATGATATCATATATTCTCTACACCGAACTTTTAAAGAAAAAAAAATTAAAGTTTAAGTTAATTATTATATTAGACTATTTTTTTTTTCTTTTTACTTCAAATGTTCATTAATTAAGTGTTGCACATTGATGTTACGTACTTTTCCAAGACCAAGAACTTAATTATTTGAATAATACTTCAATTCATACGTTTGAAATGTGTCCTGTCCTAGGCCTTATATATCTCTTAACAAATTAATATCACCACCATATAATTATAACTGATCTCTTATTAGTTTATCTCACAGTTGTGTTAATAAGGTGTCAACACATGCAAGCATTCATATGTACATATACTACCATGTTTGTGTATCTAACTATGTGTGTATATATATATATATATATATTAGGTCTCTATTTGGCGCAGTAGCCAAAGACCTATGATTTCTTTTCTACTAATAATGTTGCTTTCTATGGAAATTAAAAAAGAAAAGAATAT
>JXTB01000576.1:9042-35238 GCA_002914805.1 Parasponia andersonii | reverse complement strand
ATGAAGTGCACGAAAAGACGTGCATCATTAATGCTCTTTCTCTTTCCTACTTTTTACAATAAAAAAATGTGCATGCTAAATTTTTATTGGCCGAATTGATACCTATGCATAGGTAAAAAAAAAAATACCTACTGGATTGGTGTCATATATATATATATATATATATATATATATATATATATGAATATGATCATGATCATATTAGTTAAAAAGTTCAAGTTATACGGTTAATTTGGACTTCGAAGTAGAGGAAAATGATATTTATTGAAGCAGGGGTATTTGAGATCAAGTCTCATAAGCTGACCCACACACATATATATATATATATATATATACACACGTGTGTTCGTGCATTTTATAATTGGTTCTTCACTACATTATATATTGTAGTACTAGTTGGGCAGTAGTATATGTGACCTTAATCTTAAATATTTGTTTTGAAATTATTCATATACTATATGAATGCATACAGATGCATATGTGGGGGCATGGATCTCAATACAGAAAGGGACCAGAGTCTCTAAAGGGAAGCCAACCAACAGCAATGATGAGAGTACCTTGCTACTGCTGCTGGCCAGGTTGCAAGCACAACATCTCACACCCTCGAGCCAAGCCTCTTAAGGACTTTAGAACCCTCCAAACTCATTACAAGCGCAAGCATGGCTCCAAGCCCTTCAGATGCCGAAAGTGTGACAAGCCATTCGCAGTGAAAGGCGACTGGCGGACTCATGAGAAGAACTGTGGCAAGATCTGGTACTGCATCTGTGGCTCTGATTTCAAGCACAAGAGGTCTCTCAAAGACCATGTCAAGGCCTTTGGCCGTGGCCATGCTGCTTTTGATGATCACCTTCAATGCCTTGACGATGATGATGACAACGACGATGATGAACTTGCATCCCAAATCGAACAAGACGCGAGCTACAGCCCTCCTTCTTATGATAAGTAGTAACATCATCATGATCATCTTGATTATTAATTATAATCATGATTCAATATATATGCTTGAATGTAAAATATAATTTTAATTAGTTCATGTAATTTGGACAATATATCGTACCAATGTTCAACTTATTGTTTTTGTTTCTTCGTACTTAATTTGTGTTGATTGACCAATATATATTAATCCTTCTAATTATTCTCATGTATATATGTACAATCAGTAGCATATAATTATAACTGAAAAACATTATGCTAAATAAATAAAATATGGCTATGTAGTTAGTTAGGGTTTTTAATTAGGAGGAGCAAAGAAACTAAATGGATATATCTAATAGGTATATTTTTACCATGAAATACATGTATAACTAATTTTAATTAGACAAAATAATACTTATAAATAAGTTTAAAAAATACCTACCAAATTGATGCATATATGCCTGCCTTTCCATTTTAGTTTTGGTTTCTGCACATAGATCATAATTTTCTATACTCCTTTCTTTTTGGCTGGAATTATTGTTTGACTTATTTTCTTAATTTTAGCTTATGTGTATCTACGTACTTCTCTAAAGCTAACATTGTAAGTTATCCAAGCTCTCTTAGTCTCCTAATTAATTATTACAGCATCTTTTAAAATTTGAAAAGGGAAAAAAAAGCCTTATCACAAACATACACAATACATAATGGAATAGTACTTACTCAGTGATTATGTATATATCATCTAGTAGTTCCATCAGAGGAAAGGCATTCATCCAAGTTGTATATACATATATATATGGTTGTCAATCCAATAGGTATTTCTTTTATTTACCTATGAGTAGGTATTTTTTTTTTAGCCGTTGGATTATTAGATGATGATCCAATGACTATAATAAAGTGCATGAAAAGACGTACATCATTAATGCTCTTTCTCTCTCTTATTTTTTACAATAAAAAAATGTGCATGCTAAATTTTCATTGGCCAAATTGATACCTATACATAGGTAAAAAAAAAAAATACCCACTGAATTGGTGCCCATATATATATATATATTAGCAATTGTTGTAAGTTTAATTAGTCTTCTATAATATGCAATAAAAAGAAAATTTGATGATTATTTTTATCGATCATGAAGATTTATATTAAGAACATGTAACCATTGTTCTCCGGCCTTGCTTCCAGCTTTTACTCTAAAGATCGATATTCAAAGATGGAACTAGGCGCTATGCATGCATGTATAGATGATTCATGACCTATAATTGTGGAGCTTAAAGTTTAAACAGCATGTCATTTAAAATTTAAGACCGTATGTTACCTAATCAATTAGGATTTGGATTCACCTACAAGGACCATTAGTCGTTTTAAAAGAAAAAAAGAAAAAAAGAAAAGAAAAGGGAAAAAAAAAAGATGTACATCCCTCAAAGGCTTGGTTTATGTGTGGGCTGCTGAGGTGATCACATGAGGAAAAGTGGGCTGGGTCAGTCATTCTCATGGACTAGCAACAGTCCATGGTCTGCTCCAAATCCAAGTCCAAATTAAAGGTCCATTTCTTCTTCATATATTCTATATATCTGTACCTCTCAGTTCTGACTCAACCACTATTAACAGGTACTGTACAACATTTGGAGTTGTTGTAGAAGGCAGAAGGGGCATGGCATACAATATTTATCAAAGCCTGCTCTGCAACCCATACAGATACAGTGGCTTAAAGATCAAGTCTTGCGCGAATAACAGTGAAAGCAAAGCAAGCATACTCCAAGTCCATACCAAGAAACGATGCCTGAGATGCACCACTCTCTACTCCGACCAGGACAACTCCCCCACCGCCTGTTCCTTCCACGGCCACACCACTGGTACGGAACAATACAACATGGATCCTCAGTCACAGATTCTACACCATTTTTTTTCCTTTTGTCTCTCTCTTTTGGTAGTCTTCTGCGTAATTTGTGTTCGTACTCAAGCAAAAGGGTACCTCTGAAATCTGGGTTAAAGGCCTTTTTGAATTAAAGATTCTGTTTTTTGGGGTGTTTTAATGAATTTTATGTGTTTACAGGAGAAAAAGGGTTATTTGCATTGGCTCCACCGCACCAAGGGATTGATGGGGAGTGGAGTGATGGGTCTGGAGTAATCGTGTACAGATGGAATGTCAAGAATAACAGACCAAACACTGGAAGTGCCAATTGGAAGAAAAGATGGAGCTGCTGTGCCGAGTATGGTGAAAATGCTCCACCTTGTCGACGAGGCTGGCATGTTTCCTACGACGATGGCTATACTTTGTATTAATATGTAAGGGAGGTTATTTTTTATATCATAGGAGATGCGATTATGGTTCAAAACATTCTTGGACAGGAGAAAATGCTAACTGAATTTCCATTAAAGAAAGAAAAACGAGCTAGGAAACTGGCATTTTTTGTCAATATAACTCTGCTCTTTGTGAAACAGTTGGAGCCTTTGGAAGTAATCCCCTGCTTGTTATGGTATATATGCGAGGACAAGCTTGATTGTAGCAGAGATATATGTGAGTATATCTTTTTTCATCCAAGCGTCATATACCAGGATTTTATCTAACTCGTGTTATTTAGTTATCATAAACAACCTGCTTGTTATGGTCATATACTAAGATTTTATCTAACTCATGTGCTCAGGCAATACATGGAGTTCATGACTTGCTGGAGTGAGAAGAAGAAATTGGATTCTAACTTACANTCACATCTTAAATATGTATATGAACCTTTTTTCTTTTTTCTTTTTTTTTTTTCTGCTAAGAATTTGAAATTATCCACTTTGGTTTAAATTATGATGATTGTATTAAGAATATTGATGGTTAGCTCTCTGCAAATTAGTGCAAATTCTCATTATTTGAAACTAGCAAGCTCGATCAGAAAACGGAACATATGTGGTGGCAAAAGAACTTATGGGCTTAAGAATAATGCGTCAAAAGAATAAAGAAGGGATAATTCTATTAGTGGAATCTTGAATTTAGCTTTCAACGAGTAGCAATTAATTGATCATCTCACTTTCTTCATTGGAATTTTGGTTTCAACTGTAGGGGCCTTCGCAAGACTGCATTAGATTTTTGTGATTATTAAGATTTCGACAATAAGCTTTTTAAAGTGAAAGTTACAGTTCATTCAACTATTACTCTTTAAAAATAAAATAAATGTACTAGCCTCAGAGGAATGCATTGTAAGCTTTCACCTGATATGGCCATCTAAAATCAGACCTATTTGGCAAATGGCAACATCAAAACACAATGTCACAAACATGAAGCATGTCTTTCCGAATGTACTCCACATAGACAAACTCTTTACATTTACATATAACAACAACATACATGTTAATTTTACTTGTGAGCTCTCTCCATACAAATATGTCATCTCACAACCTCACACCAAATTCCATTTTAAGCCTCAGTTTATTCACACAAGCAATTAGCAAATAAAGAGGCTAGAATGAGAATTTGATGATGCCTCGAAAAAAAAAAAAGAAAAAGAAAAAAAGAGTCAAAAACAGAGATTGATCAAAAGGAACCAACAGTTTTAAAAGACTCATGAACATGCCTCAACATGTCCTTGTCCATGTTCCACTCTGGCGTTGGAGCATTAACGAAGTGTGCATAAAGCTTGTTCTTGGCACAAGTAACAGAGATCAAGCTGTGAGCCGCCACACCATCGATCTCATAGACGTAATAAAGCTGACCCTTGTCGTCCTTCTTCTCCTCCGACGAGACATTGTCCGCGCTGGCGATCAGGTCCTGCAAATCCACGTCTGACAAAGCCAAGTTGTTCAAAACGACATCCCTTGGCGCTAGCTGCCGGAACCCGGAAAGGAAGGTCAGGTACTCTTTCTCTGACCTCTTCTTTGGGTTATAGAACTCACTGTCAGTTCCATTCGTACCTGTCAATGTGATCAATAATAAGATAAAGCCATCACTGATTCACTTCACCATTAATTTCCTCCTCAAAGCTAATCAGTAGTACTAGCTACTAGATATAATTTGAAGGGGTGGTGTACGTACGTACCCTTTTCGACTTTTGATACTAAGCGCTCTTTCCAGCCCTGTGGCACGTCGTAGACGTACTCAGCGGAGTCTTTCTTGCTGGAGTTGCCGCCGTAGCCGCCGTAGTTGGCGGCGCTGGCAGCGGTGCCGTAGTAGATTTGATAGGGGTAGTCGGCGGCTAGTGAGGGTACTGTTGGGGCAGAGGAGAGGATAGTGGCGGCCAGGGTGGAAGCTAATAAGGTAGTGGTGATGGGTGGTTTGGTGGGGGCCGGAATTGGGAGGTGGGTTTTGGGTGGCGCCGGAGTTAGAGGTGGTCTTTGGGTGGCGGAACTGGAGTTGGAGAAGATGGCAGAGGGGGAGAATATGGTGGCCATGGATGGATGTTTGTTTGATATTGATGGGAGTGGGATTTATTGGATTGGAAGGTGTGGTGTGTTTTGTGGTTTGGTTTCAAATGAAATGAAATTGCAGATTTTTCCTTATCCAAAATCTTATTGCCAAATATTTTTTATATTTGATTTTAGAATGATAAAAGACACGGACCACACATATGTACCACCAAAACTAATACACCATTGAAGACTAATACTTGGTGATTAGTGACTAGTGAGCTCGCTACGCTAACCTTCCCAAAATCTCTCTTTTGCAAAATAACTTCTTTCTTTTCTTGTTTTCTTTTTTTTTTTTTTTTTTTTTTTTTCAATTCGACTGAATTCTCAAGTGGTCGATCAAGAATAAAAAGTTTTCTCCAAATTGCGATTTTACATTCGAAATCACCATTTAGGTATTTTATTTCAATAAAAACTCATAAATCTGATTTTTTTTTTCCAAAAAAAAAAAATTAAGATGATTTTGAAGGGAATAAAAAGTTTTCTTTGAAAGAGAGAGTGGTTGCTGAACTAATTACCACTTTTAAAAAATTATGAACTAAAAAAAAACCGTTTAAAGCTCGTATCTAAATGGTCCCTAATACATGGTTTTTCGAAGGATCAAAATTTTCATTTCTTTTGGTTTGGGAAAAAAAAAGAAAATGAGGCAATGATTCCTAATCAAATTAGGTTTAAGGCTAAATTTTGGATTCTAGTATAAAAATAGTATTTTTTTTCTCCTACTATAACCATTAAATCTAAATCTAACGATGAAAGTAATGATATTTATTCTACAAACACATGCACTTAACTATCGTCTACTTTCTATTATTGAAAAGAAAGAAAATCGTCTATTTTCCTTCCTATATGACACTTTTTCTTTTTCTCCTCCTTTTTCGTGTTTTTTATTTTTTATTTTTATTTAAATTTGAAGATACTTATAATACAGTTCAATTTTAAATCCCTACAATCAACGTCAAATTCATCACTACACATGATCTTCTCTTTTGAGTATTTCCCAACAAATTTGAATTTGAGTGCTCTTCAATTTTCGATTATCTTTCTCTAAGATCTCTTTTTTTTTTTTCACGAGATTGGGTCTTTTCTTTTGATAAGGAATTTTTGGTTGTGTTTCTCTAGGAGATTTTTCTTCGTAAGTAAATTAGATTGTTATTTTCTAAGATTTGATCTTTTGAATATATTTTTTTTTTAATTCTTAAATCTCTCACAATATAGAACACATTCGACGAGTTCATCTTTATCATCTATAAAACTTTTACATGTTTGTGGTAAAAAAAAATTATAATAGTGTATCTCATTCAGTTTATTGGTAAAATATTAAGATGTTTTTCATGAGATTTTCTCTTATTATTGTTTAAATGAAAACATGTGATAAATTCAAGCCTTCTTCTTGATTAAATTTCATATTTTAAAAGTTTACATATTAAAAATTGCTACCATACTTTAAGAAACTCAATTTGACAAATTTTGGTCAATTTAAAAAAAAAAAAAAAAGAAAATGAGATGCTTTTCTCTCTTAAAAGCAAGATTAGGTGGAATAAAGTCTATGATAATATTATAGTCCCTTGGTTTCAACCAATGAAATTTGCCAGAATCTATTCCTATATGTGTAGGAGAGATTTTGCGCCTCCTAGCATTCCCCTTATTTATATATATTTTTATTCGATAATGCAACTTATTTGATACATTTATTTGGATGTCACGACTCGAAAGAGACAAAAATACAATTAAGTAGACATTTTCACTTGATTCTTCTCGCGTTGAAAAAAGAGTAATATTAGGGAGACGTAATAATATAGACACAAAATATAGACGTAATATATATAAATCCCAAAAAAGACTTAAATAAAGAGACGAATGAATTTCATTTCAGATATTTACGCACACAGCCGTAACTCCCGATTCTTTCTCTCTCTCTCTTTTTTTTTTTGGCCTTTTCCGAACGTAACTCCCGATTATTAAAAAATCTAATGTTTTATTTACTGTGTGGTAATTACATCAATACCCTTCCCTCGAAACTCTGAAGGGGTATTTCCGTATATTACCAATTTTTCTTACCGTACGACCACCGCCGAAAGCCCTAATCGACTCACATTTTTATTTTGATTTTCTCAAAAGAAAGAAAGAAAGAAAGAAAGAAAGTGTTTGAATAGTTGGGTTGGATTTTGGGGTCGTCGACCTCGATTATATTTATTGGTGAATCAACCCTGTGAAGCTTCTTGCCCATCGCCATGCCTAAAAGGTGATTTCTTTCTTAATCTTCCCTTAATCCCTAATTTCCTGATCAAGTTTCGTTCTCTATTTTTTATGCAAATACGAATTTTGTTTTTGAGTTTTTAATTTGTGGAAATTCATACCTTTCTTGGAGAATCTATATATTGGTTACTCATGGGTGATTTTACTGGAATGTCAAGACGATATATTTTCACTTTTCAGGTTGTTTTTTGGTTCTAATGAGAATAATTTTGGGGTTTTTCTCTTTACAAATGATTCTGAGATCCTAGGCTTATCTGGGTATTCTTCTAGTTGTTTGTTTGATGAGAAAATGTAACAAAGTTAATTGTAGTAGACTAGTAATTACGGCTCAATCATTGATATATCTCGTTTAATTGTAAAAATTCAACCAACAAAGATTGAATAAAGAAAGAAACAAAGTAATTTACCAGATTATTGTTCCTCTTCATATGATAGTAATTAGGAAATGTCTTATTCTTATCAAGTTTTGGTATCCTCTAATTTTTTCAGGGTTTTTTGTAAGTTCTTTGCACATGGAGCATGTCTCAAGGGGGAGCATTGTGAGTATTCACATGATTGGAAGGATCCTCCGAATAATGTAATACTTCACTGCCTTTATTGTGTGGTTGTAATTGTAGACATTGTTTTGGTTACTAAATACATGAATTTACGTTTTATGGTTTGTTGTCACAGATTTGCACCTTCTATCAGAAAGGACTCTGTGCTTATGGTAGCCGATGCAGATATCAACATGTTAAGGCAGAACGAGCTCAATCTTCTGCTTCATCTTCATCAATAATTTCACAGCAATTTGTTGTTTCAGATTCGATTTCCCTGCCTCATTCTTCCAGTACCTCATCGAAAGGGATTGCTTTCATTCCAGGTGCCGTTTCCGAGCTCTCTGCTTTAAGTAGGCCTTTCGTTCTTCCCAAACCACCTGCTTGGAAGCAAGAATATGAGCAGTCTGATTTTCTAGATGGTGGTGATGTCGGTGAGACTAGTGTCACACCAGCGGATCTTCCTATCTGTTCGTTTGCTGCTGCTGGTGATTGTCCTCGTGGGGAAAAATGTCCCCATGTCCATGGAGATTTATGTCCTACATGTGGAAAACATTGCTTGCATCCTTTCAGACCTGATGAAAAAGAGGAGCATTTGAGGACGTGCAATAAAAAGCATAAGCACCTAGAGGCTTTGAAACATAGTCAAGAAATAGAGTGCAGTGTCTGCTTGGAACGTGTTCTTTTAAAGCCCACAGCAGCTGAGCGTAAGTTTGGGTTGATGTCAGAATGCGATCATCCATTCTGTATATCTTGCATCAGGAATTGGCGTAGTAGTTCACCAACTTCTGGCTTTGACGTCAACAGTGCGTTGAGGGCCTGTCCAATATGCCGCAAGCTATCATACTTTGTTGTTCCAAGTGTCGTTTGGTACACCTCTAAAGAAGAAAAACAAGAAATCGTTAACAGCTACATGGCAAAGCTCAAGTAATTTGATATATCTCTGACCCTATTATCAGCTTTCAGTTTTTGATTTTGTCATTGTCTTAGTGATTTCACTTAATGCATTTGCAGTTGGAGATATTCAAATGATCAAAGAACAAGGAAAAAAAATAAAAAGCGTTCTTTATTTTTTAACTGCAGGAAAATATATTATGTGGTTCTCATGCTGTAAAGTTGGAAGAAAACTATTAGGCAAATTGGAAACTTCATTACTGGAATTAATTATTTCCTCTTTCAGGTCAATTGATTGCAAGCACTTTGACTTTGGCAATGGGAACTGTCCCTTCGGGACTAGTTGCTTTTACAGGGTAATATACTGTTACTAGTTATATTTTGCTGTTAGTTTGTTCGTATATTGCTCCATTGCTTTGTTACAATAAGAACGTGCATTATATGATCTGTTTTCTCTTTTTTCTTTCCCCCTTTGGAAGATATATACTGTTGAATTGTGGACTGTACCAACTTCCTGTGACTTCTGTTGGTGGAGTATGTACTAAGTCTCAGAATTATCAATTGGACCAGCATAGCATGACACTTGGTTGTTTGCCCTGGACTTTATGTGGTCGATCTTTTTATCTATTTGGGCTGGTGGTTTATACCAAGAAAACCAGGCCTGAATCTATTTTAGGCCAAGTTTTGGCTGAGGTTAGATTGTACTAGATTATGCATGGCACTTGGCTTATGAATAAGCTATATCATACTAGATGGATTGAGTGCAATCAGCCAAACATATTTTAGGCCGATCCTGGATATCCTTATCCAGGCTCACAAGAGTTGATTGATGTGGCATTTTTCCTATATCATCTTATTGATGGACCAGTGCAGATTTGGGCAATGGGTAAACAATTGAGATTTCATGACAGTCTTGCACCTTAAGTAGTAATTTTTGGAAAACAGAGAGTGGGAAGTTGTAATGGGGAAAGTACTGAGGGGGGCGTGAACTTTTATTATATCATGTTTCTAGGAAGATTTTTGAAGTAGCTTCCTTCAAATGTTGTTCTAGGAATAATGCAACTTCTTTGTTGTCATTTTACTTTCATGAAGGAGAGTATTAGCTTTGTTACTCCTTTAATGGATAGAATATTTGTTGTGTTCCAGCATACGGTCAAGCCAGGCTCCTATGTATGGAAACATCACAGGCCACCACCACGAAGGCCAACTCCACGCAGATCCAATGTTGTGGAAATGGATGCTTTATTGGATATGTTCGAGCACTTAGAAGGAATGGAGTGTTACAGTCCCGAAGATCTAGACTCTGAAGATACTAATACTTGGGAGATGGGATTGTTGTTTTCACTGATGGGTTTTGATACAAGTGATTCATCAAGTGATGAGGAGTTTATTTTCTAGCCGTGGAGCTTCTAGATTAGCCAGTTGTAATCACTATTTTTCATTTTGGATGTTTGAAACTGTTGCCATGTTAGGCATATTGGGGGCCTATCAACTTGTTTTTGTGAAGGGGTGAAGCTTGTAGTGTTTGGACTTAGAACTATAATTAATCATATCAAGTCAGATTTAAATTTATCTTCCTGGATTGAGGTTTTTAATTCTCTACGAGCTTTTGGTACTGGTTTATGGGAGTAACGATGTGTGGTGTTCTTGTTTCCTTTGTGCTGTTTCTTTTTTTATTTTATTTTATTTTATTTTTGGGCTTATAGTGCTAACTTTTAATATGTAAGCACATCCTCGTTGAGTATAAACAATGAACATAGATGTTCTCTCATTGCAGCATGCGTTCCGTGATGGCCATTTGGAGGAGGTTGTTCTGCGTCATCTTGGGAATGCAGATGGTCAAACTGTGATAGCTAAACATATTAGGTTTTATGCTTTGTCTTTCAATTGTCGCTCATTTCTCTTTTCTCCACCCAAAAGAAAACGGGGCTTTTCTATCTTATCTATAACTAAATTTTGGTGTTCTCAGGCTGTCGGATTATCTAAGTGACATGCATATAAGGTGATGCCCCAGTGTAAGTTACTATTGTAAGGACTTTGCATTTGCTTCTTCAGCTACTACTGATTTCTTTGTGTTGGTGATTTGAAGCTGACTTTCGGTTCTGAAGGTTGATTTTACCCAAAGATGCCATTGAGTTTCTGAAATTCTAGTTGCTTTTCTATGCTGTAATTAAATTGCCATTTGGGCCTGGCTTATTATGCAGGATTTATGCTTAAATGAAGAAGATATATGGGATTTTCTGCTGTTTTCTTTTGCTGGTGGTACGCTCCCTTTCTATTCAGGGTATGGTGTTCTTGTACACTCTTTTGTCTAACACCCTATGAATACTAGTCACTCGTGTGGTCCAATCTTCAAAATGTATTTTGTCTATGCGAGTTTGTATTAGCTTCTCAAATGGAGCCTATGATGCTATGTGGATTCCAACTTGTGTCGTTTTTGGTTTTATTGTTTTAATTTGCGTAGTTTTGGATGTAGGTTACATGTTTTGGAGAGCGATACACGATGGCGGAAGAGGTTGCTTGGTTATTTTATGCCATGAAGTCGGGGTTTGGTTATAGATTTCAAATAAATATCATTGAAAGAAAACATTATAGAAAGGCTTAATACAGGTGATGAGTTTGATACATTTTACAGGTATGTATACCTGTCAAAAAAGTCGTCAATTGCTTCCAAAATATTTTAGAAGTTAGACATTGAATTTTGAACAAATGGCGTGAGATAGTGTCGTATATTACCCGGTTGTACCTCCTCCTACGTTGTGGAATTTTATTGGGAAGGAAGTGTATATATATTTTACATGCCCCTTATGTTTTTGGCTGAGCCTGGGTAATATTTACACGCCTTTAAACACAGTACGACTGGGTTTCACTGCAAATTTTGGTTGATGATGTTTTGCTTAATTGCTTTGCATTGCTCTTAATCATTTTACCGTTGGTGATTTGGTTCTTTAAAATTCCCGTTTGTCTCATACTCTCATCAATGGCACGCTACCAAGTTACAAATAGCGCACTTTTCTTGGTTTGATGGAATGATTCTCCGAATAGAATGATATAATTCACGTTCTCTATTATTTGCTTTAAATTTGAGACGTATAAGGAATAATGATTTTATTTTTAATTTTTTTTTACCAATATAATGAGACAAAAAGGTTTTAAAAAAAATGGTTGATGTGCTATTTCAATCTCGATACTAGTCTAATTTCATTCTAAAAATCAAACCCGCAAAGGGTTTATAGTCGGGCAGTTTGTTTAGTGTAATGCAAATCGTCGACATTCTAAAGGGGAAGGCTCGTGCCTCTACTAATACTTGGTAAATTAATTGTCACAGCATTTAATACCACGGCATAAATTTATTATAAATTTTAAATTTAAAAATTAATATTAAGAATAACGAGAATACAATAAACAATGTGTAAAAATGTATGGTATAAAAAGATATAAAAGTGATATTATCTCACTTTTTAATGTGTATCTCTTCAATTTTCATAAATAATCAAATTATTCTTTCAAATTAACAAATTGGTGCAAATTTCTAATTTAGACAAAGGTATTTAAATGACGAAGATATTCTTATTTAAACACAATTAATTAAACGACAGAGTTATTTAAGAGTTTCAATTCACTAGATGAAGCTGTTACTCAATCTTGTCCTCCATCCACCACTATTTGTTGATTTTTTTTAATTGTATGTGCTTGGTTACAAGTTTATAGAAAAAAAAAAAATTTTTGGCATTTTTGTAGGTTAATTTTGACCTAATTAAATAAAAGGGCAAAATTTATCATAATTTACCAATCTGTGAATATATTTTTATTATTATAAAAATCAATCTATTGGATAAATAATTTTACTTTTGAGGGAATTATATGTTACAGAAAAAGTAAGACGTTTGACTACGTATGAGTACGAGTAGGACTACTCATTCCAAACTTCCNAACAATTCACCCCTTATCGCCATTGCTCGGCCGAACCCGACGCAATTACCCAAGTATGTAGCCGGTATAGGATGCTCCACTCGGGTCAACCCGCCCGCAACAAACCCGAAATAATTTTACTTTTGAGGGAATTATATGTTACAGAAAAAGTAAGACGTTTGACTACGTATGAGTACGAGTAGGACTACTCATTCCAAACTTCCAATATCGAAAAAACTATGCAACAAAACAAAACGAATGATATATTAAAAATAAATAAATAAAACGAAGTTGTAACTTATGAATAAATCGCATTGATATTGTAAATAAGTAACTATTATTATATGATCACATAGTCTGCTCGCTCGACTGCACCAATGGCAAAATCTGTAAAATACAGCAACGGAACAAACAACGTCCCTATGATTATTATAAATCTCATATATTTATTTATCTATTAATTCAGTCTCTCTAATAACTATATAAATAACAAATAATAGAATGATAAATATTATATAATAAAGGAAATCATTGCGTGCAGTCTAAGTCTCCATATGTGAATTAGGATGATGATATAATTCTAATGATGGTTATTATGGACGAGTGGAAGCAGAGATAAGAAACGGAATAAACAAACAGCAGAGACAGAGCTCCCAATAGAGTTAGCTAATCCCTTGTCGAGCTTAGACAATGGTGCGAGAGTTGGAGAAGCTTCGTTAATACTCAAATTTAAATCTTAAACAGAAACGACCGCTGCCACCGAGAACAGACCCATTATATTTATACTTATGCCTAACATTATAAACTGAATAATGACTAACTAATGTCTTAAATTGCGTCATTAATATTATTATTTATTTCTTATTTCTCTTTGGGTGCTTGATGAATATGAAGACTAATTGACTGTGGATTAATTTAAAAACAGTAGATTGAAGGAGAGTACTCTGTCTATGATGATTCTGCGTGTGGGTCCAGTAGAGAACGTGGACAACTGGGCTACTGGCCACGTTGGAGGCATTGCAGGGAATAGAGAATAGTTACCAAAGTCGAGTTTATTCAGAGCAAAAAGAGAAGACTGAATTTTTTGAAAAATCCTAGTATTTTTTAAAAGTCTTTATAGAAAGTTAATACTTTTAATTAATATTTAGAACAATATCACCTTTTATTCGAAATTAGTATTTTTTTTGAGGTAACAGTTAGGTTACTTGGAATAACCAGTCTAGTTATTTGAAGTAACCGGTCAAGTAACTTAATCAGTTATCTTAAATATCTCATCAATTAATAATAAAAAATGATTTTTTTTCTAAGTACTTATAAAAGTGATATTTTTCTAATTAAAATTTAGAAATTTTTTAAAAAATTTCAAAATTCGAGATTTTTCAATTTATTGAAAAAGCAGACTAAAAAATAAAATTTCCTCAATTTATTTGGGTTAGGCTAGACTAAGCCATAACGTCGTAATGGCTTACGTTTTCGATTTGGGTCAACTAAAACTTCTCTCTCTTCTTTTGTTTCTAAGGGTGAAATTAAGCAATGTACGACATTTTTAGAAAAAGAGAATTTGAAAAATACAATGGACTGTGTTTTTTTGAGATCTGGTGCGGTAGTTATTAGATAATTTTCATTTAAAAGAAATACTTAAAAAATATTATTTTTTAAAATACTAATTAATAACTAATTTCTAGTAACTAGTAACCACATATATTTATAATTAGTAATTAATGGCTAGTAATCAGTTTTCTAAAACTTATAACTAAGAATTATTTAAAGAATACTATTTTTCTAAGAAAAACGTATGGAAAAAAATAGACCTCTGTATTTTTGTAATTCTTATGAGCTTTTGCAGGTTAAATGTTAAAACTCTTTTGTAATATGTATTGGGGGTGGCAATTTGTGTTGTCGTGTTATAATCGTGTCGTGTCGAGACACGTATATAATGAGTATTTACCCAATCTGAACACGACACGTTTATTAATCGTGTCATTATTTGTGAACCCGTACACGACCTGCTAATTAAACAGATCACCCGCGATACGACACATTTAACACGTTATTTAATCGTGTCTTATTCAGGTCGTGTTCTACTTAACACGACCTATTAACCTGTTTAGGTCAAATTTAACCTATTTATGACATGTTTAATCTGTTTACATCGAATTTAAGCTATTTATAATAAACATTCTTATATAAGTCAACCTGTCAAATATAATCCACTAAACTTAATATGTGAACCTATTTAAATATTTCTAATATAACCCGTAATAACCTATTTAAGCTAACTAAGTTCACAAATCACAACTTCATATTTCCAAACATAATGACATGCATAACAAAATTAATTTTAACAATCAATACATCCAATAAAATACAAGGTCCACAATAACTAAAAGCTATCAAACAAAAATAAATAGTCTCTCAAACAAAAATAAATAGTCTCTCAAATCAGCACGATAATACTTTTCATTTCACCTTTTGTTTTTTTTTTTCGAATTTTCAATTTTTTTTAAATTAAATGTTAAAAAAATTATTTTTTATCGTGTCATAAATGGGTTGTAAATAAATTAATTGCGGGTTGATACATTTTAATCATGTCAAACATATCAATTTCAGATTAAACAAATTGACTTAATTTTAACTAATTATTTTATCGCGCTTAATCATGTTTAACCTATTTTAAACTTATACCTGTTTAAACTCAACTCAAAATCCACTAATTTTGTTTCGTTTTCAAAACGTGTTAACCTCTCGTGACCTGGATTGCCGCGCCTAAATGTAAATGCTTAGGGCGCCTATATGTACATGCGTAGGGACCCACCCAAACGGGAAAGGCCACAACACAGCCTGTATTACAGGCCCCTTTTATATCTTGGGACACACACACCGACAACTCACGTAACGTGTTTAAAAAACAATCAATTGCTTCTGTGCTTACGCCAAAAAAAGTCAAATCATTGCACTCTGCAGCGTGGTAGATATTTCATGTATGTGTTTCTTTTTGTATGTTGGAAATGATTGAATCCGACATTTACTTGTCAATGTGTACAGTAGTCAATACAGAGTAATGGACCCTAAACTCCTGCTAACCGTCGCACCTACCACACCCCAACATACTGTAAAACGAGCTTCATATCCAACCTACCTATATACCTCTATGATGATCTCCTTCCTACTCTACCTCTACCACTATGCTCCTCCTCAAATCTCTGTTTAAATTGATTTGGCCCTTTGAGACAACAAAACAACCCCCCCAAAAAAAAAAAAAAAAAACTCCGCAATGATAAATAATATATCAGCACACCTTATTCAAATGTTTCACTCTTTTCAAAAAAAAAAAAAAAAAAAGTTTCACGTCAATAGATACAAACTAAGGTCTAAGTGGTGCATTAACCATAGGCTACCAACTCAGGAACCTTTGTAGCTAGTAAGTAGTAACCTAAATGGACTTCACCGTAATAAACTAACTTAACTGATTGACTCATCATTCGAATTATGCAGACATAAAAATACACAACATTAGGAATGACTAATTAATAACAATTATTGATTATCCTAAATTAAATATTGACTTTAACAGTAACACCTTAATGATAAGATGATCATCACATGGCCTTGAGACCTTCCTTGAATAAGGCAGTAAAAGCTTCCATTTCAGGTTTTGGCAACACCAATCCAATCTCCATCCCACCCTTAACATCCCTACTCTCACTCAGTGAAATTGCCTTTGTGCTGTCTATTTCCATCTCCTCTATTTTCTTAGGCCTACCCCACCCGAAATCCATCTCGTATAAATCCACCTTGGGTGACCCGGAAACCATAACATGGATATCCGACCCGATTAATTCCTCCCACTCCGATATCCATTTCTCTGCCCCGCTAAATATTTCTCTGTCCAACCTCTTCACAGTGTTTCGGATCGCCTTCACCGCCACAAGCACACCCTCGTCACCCAACAATTCACCCCTTATCGCCATTGCTCGGCCGAACCCGACGCAATTACCCAAGTATGTAGCCGGTATAGGATGCTCCACTCGGGTCAACCCGCCGGCAACAAACCCGAAATAACTCGGATCCTCAAAGGCACACTTGGTGTTGTTGTTAAATAAACAACCTGCTTGTTGTTGTGCTTTAAGGACACAAACCCATACATATGCGCACGTGAGAACGTAGGGAGATAAATCTAGCGTAACTGGTTCTTCTTCAGTACTTGCTTTGTTGTTGCATGATGAATGATGATCGGTTGTTGTAAGAGTAATTAGGACCCAACTTTTGATCCTCTCCATATCAGCCAACCCCATTACAAACGTTCTACGGACCTTGTAAATATTGTAATGATTTTTACTAGTACTAGCTATAGTCTCACCATCAATTATGCGGGCGCCTTTCACGACTGCAGGTAAAGTCGTCCTTCGTTTCCACCACTCATTCAAAAACACACCCTCAAGCCCACGCGTATCAACCATGACCGTACGGTCATACGATGGAAAATATGATGAATGAAAATCATGATCCTGATCAATACTACCACTACTACTACTACTACTACTACTACTACTACTACTACAGAACGAGCACCAAAGCTTCATGAAATTGTTGAAGGTCCTGGCATCAGCGACAACGTGATGAAAAGCGAGTCCTAAGCAAAAACCGGAGTTGGGGAAGACTGTGACCCGCATGGCCATCAAAGGAAGCTTATCGGCACGTGCGTCACGTGGGGCATGTGCATAATATTGATCAGGTAGTGGTGGTACCAGTGCTTGAAGCTCCTTGACGTCTCTCTGCTGGTTACTAAGGCAGCTGGAAAGGTGGTTCAAGTCTCCGTCGGACTCGGCGACGGTGAAGGAGACGGAGTCGTGAGGTCCGGTGAGGATCTCCGGCTTGGCAGGTTGGGGTGGCAAATGGAGGGTTCCGGCAAAAGGGTAGAAGTGTTGGAGAGTGAGGGAGAGAGACAGCTTGAGGTTTGGGAGAAGGGTGCAAGTGAAGTGAGAGGTTGGATATGGGAAGTGGTAGAAGAAAAGAGGCTGGCTTGGGGGGAAGAACAGCCATGGTATGTCTAGGAAGGTCAGATGGAGAGATGTTGACCTCGACGGTGGTGGGCCCGCGGGACTGATACTACACTCCTCAACGACCTTCATCACCATCGACGTACTATATCGAGAGATGAACGCAGCTGGCTGAGACAATATAAATTATAACAGATGAAAAATAAAGGGAGGGAGAGAGCGACCAGAGGCTAAGCTACTACAACTACTTGAGCTTTAAATATATGGTCAAACAACTCGGTTGAAATAAGTAATGCTATCGGTCATCGTACATAACATGAAACGTCGGTTTATTACTAACTATAAAAGTTATATTTTAGTATATAACTGACACGTCGTAATGTGATATGTGATATGTGATGTAGCACTATTGGTGCGTCATACCCTATACCATTGCTCTCAAGAAATAGGACTTTCAAGCCAAATAATTGAATTTTAGATCACTATTTGAAAAGTGACCGTTTTAAAAATATATTGAGAGATACACAGGAGAGAGCGAGAGAGGTAAACAGAGGAATAGCGAGTCAATCAGTAGAGAAACACAAAGAGAGAGAGAGAGAGAGAGAGAGAGGAATGCATTTTTCGGATTGAAGGGAATGGCAGGAGGTTTTAGGGATTGAAAGGAGGAGTTTTAGTTTGATCTAGCGAGGGGAAAAGAAGTTCAATTGTGTTCTACAATTGCGCACTGTTCTCAATATGGAGTATTAGTTCGAAATTGGACGGATGATATTATGTGGCCTACTTAAGGCTATATTGGGCTGTCCAACTACATACATGCTCTATTTTTAAATAATTGATTTATTTATTAAAAAATAGGTCAACTAAAAAAATGGTTGTTTGTTAAATAGATGTAAAATAAAGGCCATATTTTAAATTTAAGAAAAAAAAAAAGCATTTCTTCTGCATACCCCGGGGAGGAGTACACCAACTACTTTTTAAAAAATAACACTACAGAAATAATCATCCCAAAATAATAATTTTTCCAGTGGTATTGTTTTTGAAAACTTAGGTAAAAGTGTCCAAATCCCAAATAGATACCGTAGAGACGTGTATATATGTATATACACACCCACAAATTGGGTTGGGCCGGATTCCAGCAGGCGGCCCGGCAGAATGGGACATACAAGATGGGCTTGCCTGTTATGATCGTGTTGGGCTTAGGCCTATGTCACACTGTAATAGGCGTGTGACCCGGGCCCATGCCATTGGCCCAACTTGCATCTCCGAATTACTGGCCGCCACACTCACCATTGACCATTAATTATTGGTAAAGCACTACCACTAAGAATAAAAAGAATAATAAGAATAATAATACAGTTTTAATATAATTAGACTCGTCATCATACATGTATACAACTATGTTCTAGTAGTTGTCTAAGTTGAGCCTTGCGCTTGCCTTTTTAAAAGTAACTGTTTTGCACGTAAAGACAGGCCAAAGCTGAGAACCAAAGAATATTTCAGAAAAAAAGAAAAGAGAGAACATGATGAACTGTCATATTCCAAAAACAGCTAGGACATGCCACTATAAATACTCACCCATTCCAACCCCCAATATCTCCTCAGGCTGCACCATTACTCATCATAAGCTTTATTCTTCTTCTTCTTCTCTCTTTGTTGAGGCTTAAAATTTTTATCATTCTAAGCCAAACCAATTATATGGAGATGAAGAAGATTGCTTGCGCCCTCATCTTCGCTGCGGCTTCAGTCAGTGCTGCGGTGGCTGCTCACGAAGCCACGGCAGCCCCCGCTCCCTCCCCAACAAGCGCAGCCACCGCTGGCCTCCCCGCCCTTGGCTCCTTGGTTGGTGCCACCCTCGTCTCCTTCGTGGCCTACTACTTGCACTAAATATAATTTATTACGTTTCATTCATTTTCTTATAATTTCCCTTTGTTCTACGTTAATTTATTGTAATTAAGTTTCTCTCTCTCTCTCTCTCATTTCATTTTCTTTTGATTGTCGCGTTATCATGTGAATGAGTTGTTACATTTTAATGCTATCAATAAAAGAGCATTTCTAGTGTTATAATTATATACTTTCGCTGCTGCTGGGACAAGCTGCCTTTTACTTTATCGCCCAACATTTGTAATTATTTATCAAATCTTTGCCTGCAACTGCAAGTGATATATACATATATCACGTAAAAATTTCTTTCCAAGTTCTTTTTTTTTTCCGATATTCATATACAAGAAAGAAATGCAGGCTGCATTATGCTTATCCTATGTGGCCCAATCATAATTAAGGTCATACTCATCATATGTAATTATGTGCTGATGAACCTGAATAAGAAAAATATTGCCGGGAAATAAGTACGTAATCCGAAAACTAAAATAACAACGTGAAATGCAGCAGCAATCACATCATATACATAATAATCTCCAGATTCTAGAATATAATACGCCACACACTGAAGCGAATAAGAATAAAGAATAAGTGTATGCGCTATATACAAATTATTTCACCTTGTTATGTCACACTGACAATATATTGTTTTTGGAATCAATAATAGATCAGATTTCATTAATAAATTCAGATTTGTATTCAGAAAGCAGAAAGCTGATAAATAATAATCTTGATTAATTAGTTTGACAGAAAAGGATGCCACATATATGATGATTCGATGAATATATATATATATATATATATGGAATCTTGCACAGATCATTCCAAGAGGGCAAATCATGATTAGTTTGGCAGAGAAGACAACTGGAAATAATAATGGGGCTGGTATTGCGTGGCATATGCACATTAACATTATACATTATAAAAACAGTACAGTGTGTATTATTATATATGTTCACGCCTAACTAACACATGCATGACTTGCTCATCAAAGTTACTATTTTTGTTTTTTTTTTCCGAACCATCGAAGTTACTAATTATGCGCCATTATTTTATATTATATATATAGAAGGCTAATTAATGGGACAATATTACATAATATCCTCAAGCTTTCCTTTTCGCATCACTTAGGTCCTAAACTTTATTTTGTAGCGCTTGAATCTGTAAACTATTATTTTCTATCACAAGGTGTCTTTGGATGTATTTCCGTCTAAACTTGAGGTTAAAACAGCATGTGCTAAGCACGTGATCTTCTGTGGCACTATCTATTGTCTTCTTCGTCAATGAGAAACTTTGGAAAAAAGTTTAGTTTTTTAATTTCACCGGCCAACCTTAGAATTGAAGCTCTTTTTGGACATTTTTCCAACCAACCTGCAAAATTCATTAAGAAGGGATATAAAAAGGGCACCGGAGAAAACCAGATGGATGAATAAGGGAGAATCAAGCCAAGAAACACACCTGAAACTATTAAAAAAAAAAAAGAAAGAAAGAGATTCGATAAAATATGGAAGAGATATTTACCTATAAATGACACTCGCATGATGAGTAGAAATCCAAACTATACCCATTCTAGCTGCCCACATTGTGTTAGTGGAGCTCAGTGTCCAAACCGTGAATGCAAAACATGGTTTGCATATTATACACGATAAAAAAAAAAAAAGAAAAAAATAAAACATGTACAAACCGTGTGTGATAAGTGTGGTTTATTAGGAAATTTTAAGAGAAAAATGTGTAAAGTTTGGAGGAGCCTCAACTATAAATAAAGTATTCATCTCTCATTGTTGATCATCCCAGAGAAGTGAGAAATACCAGATATAGTAAGAATAAAATAGAGAGATTTTATTTTTGAGAGTTAGAGAAAAACATAGTCTGGGTGTGAGGAGTATTGAGAGTGTTTGTAAACATTTGTAAAGATTTCTCTTCTCCCTATAGTAAAGATCTGCAGCAGCTCCGTGAACGTAGCCAAATTGGTGAACCACGCTAATTTTGTATATGTCTTGCTTATTTATTTCGGTATTATTTTTCACATTTATTTTTATCGCTTCCATTATTGTGTGTCTATTGGGGAGGTTATTCCCTAACAACTGGTATCAGAGCGAAGGTTCGATTTTAGTGGGAGCAATGGCCGGAGGTGAAGGATCAGGACTCGGAAATGACAAGTTCGACAGTATAGACTTCTCATACTCGAGATTGCAGATAATGATTATCTGTATAGTAAAAAGTAATATCAGCCTCTATCAAGGAAGAAACCCGAGAAGATGGAGAATGACGACTGAGAAGTCCTTGATCGACAAGTGTTAGGCATAATTTGAATGACGCTAACGAAGAACGTTGCTCATAATGTGGCAGAGACGAAAACCACAGGAGAGATGATGAGCATCCTATCAGACATGTATGAGAAATCGTCGGCAAACAACAAGGTACATCTGATGAAGAAGTTATTTTATCTAAAGATAGGAGAAGGTGCTTCTGTTGCAACATATATCAATGAGTTCAACACGATCGTCTTTCAGTTGACATCAGTCGAAATTAATTTTGACGATGAAGTTCGTGCTCTAATTCTTCTAGCGTTTCTACCAAACAGCTGGGAACTAATGAGGGCCGCGGTTAGCAATTCTGTAGGCAAAGAAAAGCTGCAATTCAATAATGTTAGAGACTGAATTTTGGCAGAAGAATTTCGTAGAATTGATTCGAGTGAAGGTGCATCATCGTGTTCTGCCCTAAATCTCGAGAATAGAGGCAGAAGCAGTGAGAAGAATCCTAACCAAGGTCATGGTAGATCCAAGTCAAGGAATGATAGAGACAAGTCCAGATCTGGAAAAGACCGGAATGTTAGAATTGTGGCAAGACTGGCCATATAAAAAAAGAATTGCAAAGCACCAAGGAGAGACGATAGTAGAAACGATACGAATACCATAACCGATGAGGTACAAGACACTTTACTATTATCTGTAGATAATCCAATTGAATCTTAGGTCTTAGACTCTGGAGTTTCGTTTCATACCACTGCACACCGTGATGGATTAGAAAATTATGTTGTTGGTAATTACGGAAAGGTTTATCTAGCCGATGAAGAACCTTTAGATATTGTTGGTATGAGTGATATTCGTCTGAAGATATCAAATGGATCAGTATGGAAAATCCAGAAAGTAAGGCATGTATCGAGATTGATGCAGAACCTTATTTCGGTGGGACAACTTGACGAGGAAGAACACAATGTGACTTTTACTGGTGGCTTATGGAAGGTTAGCAAAGGAGCCATGGTTGTTGCTCGAGGAAACAAAACTGGAACTCTCTACATAACTTCCAATTGCAGAGATACTTTAGCGACCGTCAATGCTGAAGTTAATTCAAGTCTATGGCACTGTAGACTTAGGCATATGAGCGAAAAGAGAATGAAGGTAATGTTGTCAAAAGGAAAACTACCAGAGCTAAAGTCAATTAAGCATAGCCTGTATGAAAGCTGTATCTTTGGCAAGCAAAAAAATGTGAGTTTTTCGAAAGGTAGAAGAGAACCGAAAGCAGCAAAGTTGGAGTTGGTTCATACAGACGTGTGGGGGCCATCTCCTATGACATCCCTTGGAGGCTCAAGATACTATGTGACATTCACTGATGATTCGAGCAAAAAGGTATGGGTTTATTTTCTGAAAAATAAATCTGATGTTTATGATAACTTTAAGACGTGGAAAGCCATGGTTGAGAATGAAAATAATCTGAAAGTGAAATGCTTATGGTCTGACAATGAGGGAGAATATGATGATGACGATTTCAAGAGGTATTATGCCAATAATGGGATCAAGTTCGAGAAAATCATTCCAGGGAAACCTCAACAGAATGGTGTTGTTGAAAGAATGAACAGAACCATGAATGAACGTACAAAGAGCATGAGATTGCACGCAGGGTTGCCAAAGATATTTTGGGCTGATGCAGTTAACACTGTTGCATATCTTATCAACAGAAGGCCATCAGTACCACTAGATTGCAGAATACCAGAGGAGGTCTGGAGCGGTAAAAAGGTAGATCTTTCTTTCTTGAAAGTGTTTGATTATCTATCTCATGTTCATATAAACCCTGCTAATAGAAGTAAACTTGATCCCAAGTCTAAAAAATGTTTCTTTATTGGTTATGGTGATGCTGAGTTTGGTTATCGTTTCTGGGATAACCAAAATCAGAAGATCATAAGAAGCAGGGATGTCATATTCAACGAAGAAGTGATGTACATGGACAGATTGGGCACCTAAGCTGATAGTATATATCCTAAAGTAAAAAAGGCTGGGGTAATACCATTGAATAAGATCCCAATAGATGAAATGAAGATTAATAATGGCGAGAAAGATCAAGAAGCTGTAGCACCAATAGCAGACCCACAGACCCTAATGGGTGAACTCATAAGATCTTCTAGAATAATTCAACCTCCTCAGAGATATTCCCAGCACTGCATTACATTCTATTAACTGATAAAGGCGAGTCAGACACTTATGAAGAAGCAGTGTAGCATGATGAGTCAACTCAGTAGGAGTTAGCCATGATAGATGAGATAAACTCATTGGCGTCCAATCGGATATGGGAGTTGGCAGAACTACCAGAAGGAAAAAGGGAATTACACAATAAGTGGGTGTACCGAATAAAAGAAGAATATGATGGTAGTAAATGGTACAAGGCAAGACTTGTTGTCGAAGGCTTTCAACAGAAGGAAGGCATCGATTACACCGAGATTTTCTCTCCAGTGGTTAAATTGACCACTATCAGAACAGTACTTGGGTTGGTAGCTAAAGAAAAGTTGCATTTAGAGCAATTAGATGTCAAGATGGCATTTCTTCATGGTGACCTAGAGGAAGAAATTTACATGAAGCAACCACAAGGTTTTGAAGTACAAGAGAAAGAGAGAATAGTATACAAACTTCAAAAGAGCCTATATAGCCTGAAACAGTCTCCAAGACAGTGGTACAAGAAATTCAATGCATTTATGAGTAACAATGGTTACTTACGATGCCAGGCAGATCACTGTTGTTACGTGAAGAAGTTTGACAATTCCTATATTATTATACTTTTATATGTAGATGATATGTTGATTGTTGGAACTAATATGGAGGAAATTGATAAGCTCAAGAGAGAATTGTCAATGTAGTTTTCTATGCAGGATTTGGGAGCTACAAAGCAAATTCTTAGGATGCGGATTTCTAGAAATAGGATGAATAGGAGTTTAAAGCTATCCCAAAAGAAGTATATGAAGAAGGTGCTTAGCAGATTCAACATGAATAGTACAAAGCCTATAAGTACTCATTTAGCTAGTCATTTCAAACTAACCAAGGAACAGTCATCCCTAACAGAGCAGGAGCAAGCTCACATGGCTAAGGTACCATATTCTTCTGCTATTGGCAGCCTTATGTATGTCATGGTATGTACCAGACTAGATATAACACATGCAGTGGGAGTTGTGAGCCGATATATGAGCAATGTGGGAAAACAACACTGGGAAGCAGTGAAGTGGGTTCTTAGGTATTTGAGAGGCACCAGCAGCATGGCCTTATGCTTTAAAAATTCAGATTTGGATATACAGGGCTATGTTGATGCTGACTTGGCTAGTGATATAGACGACAGGAAGAGTACCACTGGATATGTATTTACATTAGGTGGTGTGGTAGTCAGCTGAGTCTCAAAGCCACAAAAGATTGTCGCTCTATCCACTACTGAAGCATAGTATGTTGCTGTGACAGAAGCAAGTAAAAAGTTGATTTGGTTACAGAGTTTCTTAGAGGAACTGGGTCAGAATTTGCTGGTGTTTATTGGATAAATTTCCGGAAAATATTTTTATAAAATTATTTTCATGAACACTATAGTTTTGTAAAATCAAGAAATGCAACGGAATTGGTCGTTTAAAATTTTTCTTTTTACAAAATGTTTCGGATCGTGATCTAATATGAATTAACTCTTGATCTAGACAAGAACAATACCTGAATTCATTCCACAACTTCTCGTCTTTTCGTCTATTTTCGAAAGTCGTTTGATTGATCTGGTGGGTGGTCACCTTTTTTATTCCCAACAAAGAGATCGGCAGATGAACAAGAAGACAATCTTCTCCAACCGATTTCTCCAGGATGGCCGAAACACCAAGGACAGTGAATCCCTAGTGGTGGCCGATTTTCTCTGCTCTCTCTCTCTCTGTTTTCGTGTGACACTCTCTACTTGAGGGGTGTTTCACGTATATCACTTGTATCTTATTGCTAGAGAATTTTTCTCTTAAATACAGAGAGATTAGTAAACCCTAATGGACTTATTAGGCTTGTTAGGCTCAACTGATTATCAAATAACTATTGGACTTTAATTTGAGCTAGACAGGGGACCAGATGGATCCATAAAGCCCAAGATCCAATGAACCATATACCCACTATCATAATTAACTCTTAATTATGAT
>JXTB01000575.1:71294-221712 GCA_002914805.1 Parasponia andersonii | reverse complement strand
ATAGCTAAATACTGAAGCAGTAAACAACTACTCCTAGAGACTCGGTAAAACTCAAACTGTCAGCTAATGACTTATTCTACTCTTCCTAAAATTTCCAATCACTTCTCAACAAATAGACCCGTATATGTTATAAAATGAGTCGTATGAATTTTAGCCAAAAGACTTCTCCAAGTTTCTGGCCGTCGGAGGCAAATTGGTGGTGAGATCTTAGGATTATTGGAAAATATGACCTGAGTAATTGATTTTGTGTTGTGGTGGCAGCGATAAAAGGTCGGAATGGCCAATTTTGCATCAAATGACAAAATGGCTCCATTCTTTTTCCTATTGTCGGTGTGGACGACTGACATGACTGGAGGAAGCCGTATCGAGAGTGACAAAGCCTTGTGTGTCAGATGTGAGACCCTATTCTTGACTGGCAATGGGAAATGTAAGAAAAAGAGAGTAATGGACTGTGTCTATACATGTCCAGCTACAAATTTGGTAGTTTTACCCATCTTTGCATATAAATCTCTCTCTCCACGATTTTCACAAGTGGGTCCTGAACAAAACCCAATTTTATATTTAAATGATTTTCTACACACAAAAAAAAATTATCAGAAAATTTTTATTTTCGTGCCCTCTACTCCTTAAAAATAAATTCGTCCTGAAAAGTCAAAAGATAAAGTATTAGGAGTGGAACTAAAATAGCTTGGAATGGTCAATAAATGATAGCATACACCTAAATACGGAATTATAGGAGTTTAAACTAGGCACCCATTCAAACAAGAAACTTGGGGCACAACTCATACCGGAATACTCAATTCCGATAGCTTGCCACGGATGCATAATATTCAAAATTAACTGTATACAAAAGAAGATAACGAATTACAAGATGCTACCACCAAATGTACGAAGACTTCAACGTCATGAAGATTGAATTTATATCCAAACACAAGGAATTTAGACAAACCCTCTAGTAAACAGAGTAAACATAATGACGAACATAACAATCAAAGTATACAGAGTAATCATAATGATGATAATGATGAACATAACACACACCAGGACGGCACAGGCTGGGTTCCACGATCGGAGTGATGACATGTCCACGGGCATATCGACATCTCGAGCTTGGGCTGCCCCCTCAATCTATATCAGTCCACATCCCGAGTCGATCGGTGGACTGGCTCTCACCATTCCACATCCGACCGGGGCGCATCGCCGGCCCCCATCCGCTTCCCTCCCGACAATTTCAAGCACTCTTTGACTCCATTTTTAAAGTTCTTTTCATCTTTCCCCCGCAGCACTTGTTTGCTATTGGTTTCTTGTCGGTATTTAGCCTTGGACAGAATTTACCGCCCGATTGGGGCTGCATTCCCAAATAACCTGACTCGCCGATAGTGCCTCTTGGTGCAATAGAGTCCGAGCACGATGGGGCTCTCACCCTCTCCGGTGACCCTACTGTTGGTCGGCAAACGTGTCCTTCGATACATCAAAATGACTCTCGGCAACGGATATCTTGACTCTCGCATCAATGAAGAATGTAGCAAAATGTGATACTTGGTGTGAATTGTAGAATCCCGTGAACCATCGAGTCTTTGAATGCAAGTTATGCCCGAAGCCATTAGGCCGAGGGCACGTCTGCCTAGGCGTCACACAACATTACCCCCCAACCTTTGTGGTCGGGCGAGTGGAGGATGGCCTCCCGTGAGCTGCTCGCCTCACGATTGGCCTAAAAACGAGTACTCGATTGCGGCCACCGCGACATTTGGTGGTTGTCAAAAAATCAGTGCCCCGTTGTCCGTACTCCCGCAGTTCACAAGCTTCTCAGTACAACTCCAGTGCACCGCTGGACGCAGTGCTTCCAACGTGACCCCAGGTCAGGTGAGGCTACTCACTGAGTTTAAGCATATCAATAAGCAGAGGAAAAGAAACTTATAAGGATTTCCCTAGTAACGGCGAGCAAACCGGCAACAGCCCAAGTTGAGAATCGGGCACCCCCGGCATCCGAATTGTAGTCTAAAGAAGCATCCTCAGCGGTGGACCAGGCCCAAGTCTCTAGGAAAGGGATGCCAAAGAGGGTGAGAGCCCCGTCATATCCGGACCCTGTTGCACCACGAGGCATTGTCGGCAAGTCGGGTTGCTTGGGAATGCAGCCCCAACCGGGTGGTAAATTCCGTCCAAGGCTAAATACCAGCGAGAGACCAATAGCAAACAAGTACCATAAGGGAAAAATGAAAAAGAATTTCAAAAGAGAGCCAAAGAGTGCTTAAAATTGTCGGGAGCGGATGAGAGCCGGTGATGTGCCCTGGTCTGATGTGGAATGGTGAGAGTCGGTCCGCCGATCGACTCGGGGCATGGAGCGATGCGAATTGAGGGGGCGGCCTAAGCCTGGGCTGTCGATATGCCCGTAGAGACGTCATCCCCCTGATCGTGGTACCCAGCACGCGTCATCCCGGCATGCTCCAAGCATCGGCCTGTGGGCTCCCCATCCAGTCTGTGTCTTGAAATACAGACCAAAGAGTCTGACATTTATGCGAGTCAATGAGCTAGTAAACTCGTAAGGTGCAAGGAAGCTGACTAACGGGATCCCCTCTTGGGTTGCACCACTGACCGACCTCATTCTTTTTAGAAGGGTTCGAGTGAGAGCATGTCTATCGGGACCTAAAAGATGGTGAACTATGCCTAAGCGGGGCGAAGCTAGAGGAGACTCTGTTGGAGGCCTGCATCGATACTGATATGCAAATCGTTCGTCTGACTTGGGTATAAGGCTAAAAGACTAATTAAACCGTCTAGTAGCTGGTTCCCTCTAAAGTTTCCCTCAGGATAACTGGAGCCCGCGGATGAATTCTATCAGGTAAATCCAATGATTAGAGGCATTGGGGGCGCAACACCCTTGCCTATTCTCAAACTTTGAATAGGTAGGACGGTGTGGCTACTTCATTAAGCTGTGCCACAGAATCAAGAGCTCCAAGTGGGCTATTTTTGGTAAGCAGAACTAGTGACGCGGGATGAATCGGAAGCCAAGTTACGATGCCCAACTACGTGCTAACCTAGAACCCACAAAGGGTATTGGTCGATTAAGACAGCGGGATGGTAGTCATGGAAGTCAAAATCTGCTAAAGAGTGTGTAACAATTCACCTGCCGAATTAACTAGACCCAAAAATGGATGACGATTAAGCGGGCGACCTACACCCGGCTGTCGGGACAAGTGCTAGGCCCCGATGGGTAGGAGGGCGCAGTAGTCGCTACAAAACCTGGGGAATGAGCTTGGGCAGAGCAGTCGTCGGCGTAGATCTTGGTGGCAGTAGCAAATATTCAAATGAGAACTTTGAAGGCGAAAGAAGGGAAAGTTTCATATGAACAACACTTGCACATGGGTTAGTCGATCCTAAGAGATGGGGGAAGCTCGTCTGATAGCGCTACGAGCGCGAGCTTTGAAAGGGAATCAGGTTAAAATTCCTGAACCGGAATGTGACGGCTGACAGTAACGTTAAGGAGACCAGAGACATCAGTAGGGGCCTTCGGAAGAGTTATCTATTTTGTTTAACAGCCTGCCCACCCTGGAAACAGCCTAGGTCAGGCGAGGCTATCCGTTGAGTTTAAGCATATCAATAAGCAGAGGAAAAGAAACTTACAAGGATTCCCCTAGTAATAGCAAGCGAACCGAGAACAGCCCAGGTTGAGAATCAAGCGCCCTAGCATCCAAATTGTAGTCTGAAGAAGTGTCCTCAGTGGCGGACCAAGCCCAAGTCCCCTGGAAAAGGGCACCGGAAAGGGTGAGAGCCCCGTCATACCCGGACCCTGTTGCACTATAAGGCACTGTGGATGAGTCGGGTTGTTTGGGAATGCAAACCAAATCGGGTCGAAATTCTGTCCAAGGCTAAATAGCAGCGAAAGACCGATAGCAAGCAAGTACCGCAAGGGAAAAATGAAAAGGACTTTGAAAAGAGAGTCAAAGAGTGCTTGAATTGTCGGGAGGGAAGCAGATGAGGGCTGACGATGCACCTCGGTCGGATGTGGAACGATGAGAGCCAGTCTGCCAATCGACTCGGGGTGTGGACCGAAGCGGATTGAGGAGGGTAGCCCAAGCCCGGGCTATCGATATGCCCGTGGAGACATCGTCCCCCCAATCGTGGAATCCAGCACGTGTCGTCCCAGCATGCTTCGGCATCTACGTGCTCTGGGCATCAGCCTGTGGGCTCCCTATCCGTCCCGTCTTGAAACAGAGACCAAGGATTCTGGCATGTGTGTGAGTAAACAGGTTAGTAAACCCATAAGACGCAAGGAAGGTGACTGGTAGGATCCCCTCGTGGGTTGCACCGCCAACCGACCTCGATCTTTTAAGAAGAGTTCGAGTGAGAGCGTGCCTGTTGGGACCTGAAAGATAGTGAACTATGCCTGAGCGGGGCGAACCCAGAGGAAACTCTGTTGGAGGCCCGCAGCGATACTGACATGCAAATCGTTCGTCTAATTTGGGTATAAGGCCGAAAGACTAATCGAACCATCTAATAGCTGGTTCACTTCAAAGTTTCCCTCAGGATAGCTGGAGCCCGCAGACGAGTTCTATTAGGTAATACCAATAGTTAGAGGCATTGAGGATGCAATCCCCTCGACCTATTCTCAAACTTTAAATAGGTAGGACGGTGCGGCTGCTTTGTTGAACCATGGCACAAAATCGAGAGCTCCAAGTGGGCTATTTTTAGTAAGCAATACTGGCGATGTGAAGCCAGATTACAGTGCCCAACTGCGTACTAACCTAGAACCCACAAAGGGTGTTAGTCGATTAAGATAGTAAGACGATGGTCATTGAAATCAAAATCTGCTAAGGAGTGTGTAACAACTCACCTGCCAAATCAACTAGCCCCGAAAATGGATGGCGCTTAAGCACGTGACCTACACCCGGCCATCGGGGCAAGTGTCAGATCCCGATTAGTAGAAGGGCACGAGCTCAGGCACGAATGGTTGTCGGTGCAGATCTTAGTGATAGTAGCAAATATTCAAATGAGAACTGTGAAGGCCGAAGAGGGGGAAAGGTTCCATGTGAATGGCACTTGCACATGGGTTAGTCAATCATAAGAGATGGGGGAAGCCCATCTGATAGCATTACTAGCGCGAGCTTCAAAAGGGAATCAGGTTAAAATTCCTGAACTGGAACGCGGTATCTGACAGCAATGTTAAGGAGTCTAGAGACATCGGTGGGAGACTTGGGAAGAGTTATCTTTTCTGTATAGCAGCCTGTCTACCTTGGAAACGGCTCAGCCAGATATAGGGTCCAGCTGCTGGAAGAGCACCACACGTCGAGTGGTGTCTAGTACATCCCGGTGGCCCTTGAAAATCCAGAAGACCGAGTGCCTCCCACACCCGGTCGTACTCATTACTGCATTAGGTCTGCAAGGTGAATAGCCTCTGGTCGATGGAACAATGTAGGCAAGGGAAGTCGGCAAAATGGATCCGTAACTTTGGGAAAAGGATTGGCTCTAAGAGCTGGGCATAGGGGTCCCAGTCTCAAACCCGTCGGCTGTCGACGGACTACTCGAGCTGCTCTTGTGATGAGAGCGAGTCGCCGCGTGCTGGCTAGGGGACAGATTGGGAACAGCTCCTCTGGGGGCCTTCCCCGGGTATCAAACAGTCGACTCAGAACTGGTACAAATAAGGGGAATCCGGTTGTTTAATTAAAACAAAGCATTACGATGGTCCATACAGATGCTCACGCAATGTGATTTCTATCCAGTGCTCTGAATGTCAAAGTGAAGAAATTCAACCAAGCGCGGGTAAACGGCGGGAGTAACTATGACTCTCTTAAGGTAGCAAAATGCCTTGTTATCTATTTAGTGACACACATGAATGGATTAACGAGATTCCTACTATCCCTGTCTACTATCCAGTGAAGCCACAACCAAGGGAATGGGCTTGGCAGAATCAGCGGCGAAAGAAGACCCTGTTAAGCTTGACTATAGTCCAACTTTGTGAAATGACTTGAAAGGTGTAGTATAAGTGAGAGCCAAAAACGGCGAAAGTGAAATACCACTACTTGTAACGTTATTTTACTTATTCTGTGAATCGGAGGCGAGGCACTGCCCCTCTTTTTGGACCCAAGGCTTGCTTCGGCGGGCCGATCCAGGCGGAAGATATTATCAGGTGGGGAGTTTGGCTAGGGTAGCACATCTGTTAAAAGATAACACAGGTGTCCTAAGATGAGCTCAACGAGAACAGAAATCTCGTGTGAAACAAAATGGTAAAAGCTCGTTTGATTAGGGTTTAGTGTTGGAAATAGGAGATTTTTTAAGGCTAGAAATTGGAAATAGGGTTTAGTGTGGAACAATCAATCGTGAATATAGTGTTGGAAATAGGAGATTTTTTAAGGCTAGAAAGGCTAAGGGAGAAGCTATAGAGAATTTTGGTGGAAGAGAAGAACTTGTATTACTACTTGAATTGCTTCTTTTTGGTTTCATACAAAATGGGAGGAGGAACACTCTATTTATACTACTCCAAAGATGATTCTATATAGTGTAAGAATACTTCATTCAACCTCTAACAACTTAATTAATTATACTATTTAATAAATACAGAAAACTCTAGAAACTAGGGTATTAAACTACGGGCTATTATACACACATACAGAATAAGTCCAACTCATAACACGAGTTAAACTATGGGCTATTATACACACACACAGAATAAGTCCAACTCATAACACGAGTCCAAAGAACTAAACTACTTATCTATGGCCTAATGGGTCACAAATAATTTTATTTTCTAACACTCTCCTTAAACTTGATTTGTGACCCCTAGTAAATTTCTTAACATAAGAAAAATCACATGCTTAAGTGGTTTAATGAAAATATCTGCTACTTGATCTTGACTCTTTACATACTTTAGTTGCATGTCTTTTCTTACAACACATTCTCTTATATAGTGGTAGCAGGTATCGATGTATTTGCTTCCATCATGGAAGATAGGATTCTTTGCCAAAATAATTGCTAATTTATTATCAATACAGATCTCAGTGGGTTCATTCTACAGAATACATAGTTCCTTTAACCAGTTTCTTAGCTAAATTGCATGACAGATACATGATGTAACTACAACATACTCTTCTTCATAGCTTGAAAGTGTGACGATTGATTGTTTCTTAGACATCCATATGAAAGTAGTGTCTCCCATGAAGAATGTAAAACTACTGGTACTCTTTCGATCATCTGAGACTCTACTCCAATCACTATCACTATAACCCACAAGATTATAGTTATTAGATGATGAATATCGTAAGCCAAAGTTAATTGTACCATTAATATATCGAAGGATTCTCTTAGTAACTTTCAAGTAAGTGGTTGTTGGAGATTCTATATAATGACTGACCAAGCCTATGGTATAAAAATGTCAGGTCTTATGCAAATTAGGAAGCGCAAACTTCCAACTAAGCTCTTGTAGAGTGTTGGATCCATCTTTTCTCCTTCGTCATACTTTGATAGTTAGATTCCACATTTGATTGGTGCATTGACAGCTTTGCAATCATTTATTTTGAATTTCTTGACGATCTCCTTGGTGTAACCTTCTTGTAAAATGAAAATTTCATCTTCTTCTTGCTTCACTTCTATACCAAGATAGTAACACATGAGTTCGATATTGGTCATCTCAAACTCCTTTATTATTGCTATCTTAAATTCTTCAAACATAGATGGACTACTCCTTATTAGAAAATAAGATTATTTGTGAACCATTAGGCCATAAATAAATAGTTTAATTATTTGGGCTTGTGTTGTAAGTTGGACTTATTTTGTGTATGTGTGTATAATAGTCCGTAGTTTAATACCCTAGTTTCTAGAGTATTTTTGTTTTTATTAGATAGTATAATTAATTAAGTTATTGGATGTTGGATTAAGTATTCTTACACCATCTAGAATCATCCTCAGAGTAGTATAAATAGAGTGTTCCTCCCTTCATTTTGTATCAAGCCAAAAAGAAATAATTCAAGTAGCAATACAAGTTCTTCTCTTCTACCGAAATTCTCTTTAGCTTCTCCCTCAGCCTCTCTAGTCTTTCTAGCCTTAAAAAATCTCTTATTTCCAACAAAATGGTATCAGAGCGAGGTTGTGAGTTCTCTTGAAATTCTATGTATACTTTGTGGCTGCAGCTTTGATTGATCTTCCATATTAGAAAAGAATTCTTGAGATTAAGAGTCTTAGTCATTTGTCCTAAACATACTACTACTACATATCAAATCGAAGAGCTCGACAAGACGAACATACTACCGCAAAAATCAGCCCAATCAAAGTTCGAACAAGTCTAAACGAATCGTCAGAAATTTGCTACCATAAACTAAGTCAACTCAACGAGTTGAGCCGAGTCAGAGCACCCAGCTGTCAGAGCCTTTGACTGAACTGTCAGAGCCGTTTGACCGTACCGTTGACTAAATCATCAGAGTTGTTGACCAACATTGACCGTTGACTTTGACTAAGTTGATATACTAGTCAATCTTAAAGTTTTTCAACCTTTTGGATCCCATCTATGCATTCGAAATTTCCAAAAGCTTACTTTATTAGGAGTTACGGCTACCGATGGTTTAGCATCTCTTCAAGTTCCACTATTCCATGGCAACAACTTTGATAATTGGACTATCAAAATGAAGGTCCTCCTTGGAGCACATGATGTCTGGGATATAGTAGAGAAAGGACACGAAGAGCCAAGAGATGAGACGAGACTATCATCAATACAAAAGGATAGTTTGAAGGACTTAAGAAAGAGAGACAAAAAGGCTCTCTTCCTTATTTACCAAGCCTTAGATAATGATGGGTTTGAGAAAATCTCAAGTGCAATCTTCATATTTTTCTTGCTTCACTTCTATGTCAAGATAGTATAACTTGAGTCCAATGTCAGTCATCTTAAACTCCTTTATCATTGCTCTTCTTCAAACATAGATGGATTACTCCTAGTGAAGATTAAATCATCGACATAGAGGCACACGATCAAGATATCTCTATCTTTTACTTTGATGTACAACGCATGCTCATAAGGACATTTGATGAAATTATTATCTTAGAAGTACTTGTTAATGCGGCTATTCCATACTCTCGGTGCTTGCTTCAACCTGTAAAGGGCCTTCTTTAACTTTAGAACCCTATCTTCTTGTCCCTTAATCTCATACCCAGATGGTTGCTCTATATAGACTTTCTCTTTAAGGATTCCATTTAAGAAAGCAGACATGACATCCATTCGATGAATTTTTTATTTATTTTGAGTAGCCAATGAGATGATCAATTGTACCATTTCTAGATGAGTGACAAGAGAAAATACCTCACCATAGTCTATGCCAAGTCTTTGACTGTATCTTTTTGCGACCAATCTTGCCTTATATCGCTCCACTTCTCCATTAGCATTCTTCTTAGCCTTGTAAACCCATTTCACACTGATTTTTTTGTGCTCCTTTGGAAGTGTAGTAAGCTCCTATATATCATTTTTTGTGATCACCTTCATTTCTTTATCTATTGTATTTTGCCACTTTTTACTTTGAACAGCTGCACCAAAGTTTAATGGTTCATAATCAGCAAGGAGGCAAAAGAGAATCAAGTAATTTTGGCTCTTAGTTATCTCATATATCTCTTGTAAGCTCCTTAATCTTGGTATCCTTTCACTTAAACTGTTGCTCGAAGATGATCCTAGTGTTGTTTCTTGATGAGTGCTTACCATTGATGAAGTAGGTGGGATAACAGGCTCTTGTGGTTTTTCTTTTACTTGCTCCATTCTTCGTTGCTCACTTTCTTCTTCAATATATGGTAGGAAGTTATAATTTCCTTCTTATGTGTGCCATTCCCAGGTACTTTCTTTGTCAAACTCCACATCGCGACGAATAATGGTCTTGCCATTACTTAGATTATAAAGCTTGTAGCCTTTTAGGTTAGAGTTATAACTAATGAAGATAAACTTCTCACTTTTATCGTCGAGCTTAGTTCTCTTTTCATTAGGTATGTGAGCATGAGCTATGCTTCCAAACACTCTTAGGTAAGAGATCCCAAGCTTTCTTCTGCTGTAAGCTTCTTGTAGCATCTTTCTCTATACGCTTCTTATTAGAAAGTGATTTGACAAATAAACTATATATGCTACAGCTTAAGCTCAAAACTCCTTCGGTATTTTTTTGCTTTTGAACATATTTCTAGCTATGTTTAGGATTATTCTATTCTTCTTTTCTACAATATTATTCTGTTAGGAAGATCTTGGTATTATTAAAGGACGGCGAATGCTATTGTCTTCACAATACTTCTGAAACTCGTGGAATGTAAATTCTTCTCCTCTATCAGATCTCATTGCCTTGATACTTTGGCCACTTTCCTTTTGAACAAGTGCCTTAAACTTCTTAAATTTTTTGAACACTTTTGATTTTTTCTTCAAGAAATACACCCAGATTTTTATTGAATAATCATCAATAAAGAAGAGAAAATAGTTACTCTTACCGAGAAAACTTGGTCTTATTGGACTACACATGTTGGTATGTATGAGCTCAAGCGGTTTATGGGCTCGAGAACTTGATTCTCTTGGGAAACTTCTTCTAAATTGCTTTCCCAATAAGCATCCTTCACATAATTGGTCTAGTTGACTGATGAAGGGTAGACCTCGAACCATCTTCTTCTTTGCTAATAATTCTAGACCACCAAAATTGAGATCCAAACCTTAGGTGCCAAAGCCATGATGAATCTTTGTAACAAGTTTTTAGATACTTTGCTACATTATTTTGAATGTATAACAAGAACATTCTGTTTCTTATTATTGGCACTTTTGTGATTAACTTGTTTCTATTGTCTATTAAAGAAAGATTATTTTCTTTCATATAAATATCTTAGTCTTTCTCTAAGAGTTAGCCAAGACTCAAGATATTATTCTTCATGTTAGGCACGTAGTAAACGTTTAGAATAAACTGATGTTTTCATTTCTTAAGGGTATAAGAATTTCACCTTTACTCTTTACTGCTGCCTTAGAATCATCTCCAAATGAAATATTCTTAGTCATTGACTCGTCAAGCTCTACGAACATATCTCTTCTTCCACACATATAATTTCGTGCTCCACTGTCAAAGTACTATATATTTTCTTAGCATCCATTGGTCTCCTTGCATACTAACAACAACATATCTTCCTCTTGTCTTGACATAGTTGGCTTTCTCTTGCACCTTCTTTTAGAGCTCTAGATTTGGAAGTATAATAACCATATCTTTGATAGTTGTGATACGTGATTTAAGACTTGTCATGCTAATGCCATGAGTTACCTCTTCAATGACTTTTAGTCGAACTTTCTCTTCTATCTTCATTTTCATAATTATTGTTGAAGCATCCTCTTCCTCCTCTTCCATGCCTGTGACTTCTTCCTTGGCCACGACCTCTTTCACATCATCTTCTATTGTCGAAATCCTTTTTTTTCTCTTAAAGTTAAGCCTTGAGGAGCTGCTCATTGAAATTTTTTGTCTTCTTTTTCTTTTCTTCATGTGCTTGTAAGGAACAAAAGAGTTGTTCTATCGTCATAGCTCTTAAATCTTTGGTTTCTTTAATGACAGTAACAATGTTCTCGAATTTTGGATCTAATAATCGAAAAATCTTTTCCATGATCGTAACTTCTTTTCATTTGATTGTAAATGGTTAGAACTCTAGAAAAGTAGTCAGAAACTAACTCAGTCTCTGTCATGTGTAACAAATCAAACTCTCTTCTTAGAGTTTGAAGGTGTACTTTTTTAACTTTTTCTTCTCCCTTGTTTGAAATTTGAAATTTCTCCCATACTTTCTTGATAGGGATTGTACTTGAAATTTACTCAAACCTATCTTAATCTAAGGCTTAGTAGATGAGGAAGAGAGCTTTTCGTCTCTCTTTCTTGAGTCTTTTAAACTATCTTTTTGTGTTGAGGATAGTGTCGGCTCTTTTCTTAGCGCTTCATAGTCTTTCTCCACTATGTCCCAGACATCATGTGCTCCAAGGAGGACCTTTATTTTGATAGTCCAATTATCAAAATTGTTGTCATGAAGTGGTAGAACTTGAAGAGATGCTAAACTACCAGTAGCCATAACTCTTAACAAAGTGAGTTTTTGGAAATTTCAGCTACATAGAGGGTTCCGAAATGTTGAAAAACCTTGAGATTGCCTAGTATATCGACTTGGTCAAAGTTAACTATCTGGTCAATGGTCAACACTGGTCAACACTGGTCAATCCAACGGCTCTAATGGCTTAGTCAAACGTTCTGACTCGGCTCAATTCAGTGAGTTGACTCAATTTGTGGCAGTAAATTTTGGACTACTCATCTAGACTCATTTAGACTCCGATTGGGCTGATTTTTATTGTATCGTATTCATCTCGTCGAGTTCTTCGATATAATATATAATAGTAGTATGTTTGGAATAAATTACTAAGGCTCTTGATCTCAAAAGTTATTTTCTGATGTGATAGATCAGTCAAAGCTGTAACTACAAAGCATACTTAGAATTTAAGGAGAACTCACAACCTCACACTGATACCACTTTCTTAGAAATAAGAGATTTTTTAAGGCTAGAAAGGTTAAAGAGGCTAAGAGAGAAGTTAGAGAGAATTTTGGTGGAAGAGAAAAACTTGTATTACTACTTGAATTGTTTCTTTTTAGCTTGATACAAAATAGGGGGAAAGAGCACTTTATTTATACTACTCAAAAGAAGATTTTAGATAGTGTAAGAATGCTTCATCCAACCTCTAACAATTTAATTAATTATACTATCTAGTAAATACAAGAATACTCTAAAAACTAGGGTATTAAACTATGGACTATTATGCACACACAAAATAAGCCTAACTTATAATATAAGTCTAAATAACTAAACTACTTATCTATAGCCCAATGAGTTACAAATAAGTTTACTTTCTAGCATATAGGAATTTGGGAATCTTAGTATTGATTGTTAGATATTGAACCAGGTGGCATACCAAATATCAAGCACAAGTTATACCATCCCCTTAATCATGGCAAATTATAATACTCTGTGACCAACCCCATTTATTTGTAATCTAAACCTAGTCCTAAATAATCGTTAAGTCGAAGACTTCAAAAAGAATTTCTTTCAATATAAAAATTCTCTCAAATATAGTTTAGAATGAAAAATAAGCACCCTTGTATTACATCACACAAGATAAATGAGTTTGGAGATTGAAAATAACAAAACCGAGTTCAATGGCTCAAAACTCTACTCAAAGACCAAAAAAAGTCAACAAGAATAGAAATCTCCAATAGAAAGGCACAAGAGTCTAATAAGTACCAAACCATATAGTCATCAATGCAACTTAAAATGTCAAAATGCATGTAAACTATAGGTAAACTCAAACCATTTTTTCACATTGACCATAGGTAAACCAAAACTGAGCTTAAATTATCTACTTAAAAACAGAATAATGATGCCTAGATATAAGTCAAACCAAATAGTGAGTTTAAGCTCAATTCAATATCAACATATTAAGTAAAAGTTGTAACCCATAACAAATAACCGGATTTGTTTTTCCAAAATCTCAAATAGTGTATTTAATGCACCAAAACCTACTTATTAAACTAAGTAACGTAAGAAGAAATGTTTCACTTGGGTTACAAGAATTTTAAAACATGTCAATTTTAATCCAACATCTAGTTAAACATAGTAGAATGTTTGCTAGAATTACACAACTTGTTTTAAAGTTTCGAAACACCTGAAAGGGGCAGTTAAAACTTTATATTCTCATTTTCTTTTATTAATAAACCACAAATATTAGAAACAGGCACTCATCAATCTTTTAAAAGTAATTTCATTATAATACGAAGTTTAGTGAGGAATTCTTTGAATTTCAACAATTCTTGAGGCATACTGCACTGTAATAATTCTTTGTAATTAATTCAAAAGTACTTGTAAGTAAAGAAACGTTTGGTTCAATTTAGAAATTATTAGAGTGGAAAAAATCAAACTTTTTTGGTCAAAAAAAAAAAAGTAAACAAAATCCTAATCCTCACTAAATTTCTTTAAAAATGATACGGGTCTATAAGAATCAAAATGACAAATAATTAAGTAGTGAAATGTATAAAACTGAGAATCAAAGATCATGTACAACTTTAAAATAATACGACCAACATTATGGGTATTTTTAAGAAGGGTATTATACGTAAAATAAAAATTTTATTAAAGAAAATGCTACTCAGCTAAATAACAACTTTTAAAGTTACGTAGTTAATAAAAAAAAAACATATTTAAAATTATTAAGCTATAGAGTTCTACATAATTTTCTCTCTTTATTATCTTGATTGTTGAAGCACTCGTAAAAAAATAAATAGATGGTTGAGAAAACTAATTGAAGTTAATTCAGTTAGTTTAAAGTTTAAGAAATATGTGTGTGAATTTAAAAAATTAGATATTCAAATCTTATAATATAAGCGTGTGTTATTCTTTTTTTTAAAATAAATTTGTAATAAGTAATTTAAAAGAAATAAATGATTGAAAAGGTCCACATATTTGGAAGGATAAAAAAAAAAATTGACAAAACCAATGGTCAATACACAAATTTGCCTATAACAACATAGAATTTTCTGATTATTTCAAAAGCTCAGGTGCTCACATTGTCGCAGGCAACCTACCGAAAGAGATTGGCAATCTTCAAAATCTTGAGGTCTTAGGAGTCCACAATAACAGCATGAGTGGAGTTGTGCCACCCACAACATTCAATCTCTCGACAATAAGAGAAATTGAGCTTGTCTATAATAATTTCTCTGGTGGTCTCCCATCAACGTTAGGCCTTTGGGTTCCAAATCTGAAATCCCTTTGGTTAGATTTTAATTCCTTTAGCGGACCGATTCCCAAATCTATCTCCAATGCCTCTCAACTTACTCATCTAGACCTTTATGATAACCACTTCTCAGGATTTATTCCAAACGCACTAAGTGCTTTAGAAAATCTCCAGGTGCTCAGCTTAGCAAGAAACAATTTGACTATCGAGAGTACTACTTCAAAGGTTAGTAGTATACTCTCCTCAACTACTTTTAAGGACCTGAGAGTCTTAATCTTAGGTCATAATCCTTTGAATGTCACACTTCCGACTTCCATCGGCAATCTCTCTGCATCTCTCGAATATTTGTACTTAAGAAATTGCAACTTGAGGGGCGGCATTCCTGATGAAATAGCCAAATTAAGTAGCTTGGTAACTCTAGATTTGTTCCAAAATGGATTAAGTGGAACGATTCCAGCATCATTTGGAAAATTACAGAAGCTCCAAGGTTTATATCTCGGCAACAACGAACTGCAAGGAACAATACCTGTGGAACTTTGTCAACTACAGAGACTGAGTGACTTAGATTTAAGCAATAATATGCTAGTGGGATCAATTCCTATGTGCTTAGGTGATTTAGCATCTTCTCTAAGATGGTTGTCATTAGCCTCCAATAATTTGACTTCCGCAATACCTTCTACAGTTTGGAGCCTTACAGATATATTGCATGTCGACTTGTCCTCTAATTCTCTAAATGGATCTCTCTCTGTTGATGTCGGAAATTTGAAGGTTGTGATCGTAATTGATGTATCGAACAATCAGTTATCAGGTAATATCTCAAGTAGCATTGGAGAACTCCAAGCTCTGGTTAATTTGTCCTTGAAAAATAATATTTTTGAAGGATCCATTCCTGATTCATTTGGAAAGTTAATAAGCGTTGAATCCTTGGATTTATCAAACAACAATCTATCTGGGGAGATTCCAAAGTCTTTACAGAAACTTTTGTACCTCAAATTTCTGAATTTGTCTTTCAATAAGTTGTACGGTGAAATTCCAAGTGGAGGACATTTCGCAAACTTTTCTTCGCAATCATTTATGGCAAACTATGGTCTTTGTGGTGCATCTAGACTGCAAGTTCCACCATGTAAAGATGCCTCAAGAAAAGCTCTTGTGTCGGTTTGGAGATATGTTATACCTTGCGTTTCAGTAATAGCCATAGTGGTGGTCCTAGTCATGGTTGTACTACTCAGAAGAAGAAAGGTAAAACATGATTCAGAGATAGCCCTGTTTCCTTATCAAGAAATATGGAGAAAGGTTACGCAACTAGAGCTCTCTAGAGCAACAAATGGATTCAAAGAAGATAACTTACTTGGCAATGGGAGTTTCGGTTCGGTATATGAAGGAATACTTTCAAATGGGAAGCATGTTGCAGTAAAGGTTTTCAATTTGGAATTGGAAGAGGCGTTTAAGAGTTTCGATACTGAATGTGAACTGCTATGTAACATTCGTCATCGGAATCTTGTAAAAATTATAACTTGTTGTACCAATGTTGATTTCAAAGCTTTGGTACTTGAATATATACCTCTAGGGAGTCTTGACAAGTTGTTATACTCTGATGATGAATTTTGCATGAACATCTTGCAAAGGTTGAACATAATGACAGATGTTGCATCAGCACTGGAGTACCTTCATTTTGGCTATTCGACACCCATTGTGCATTGTGATTTGAAGCCTAGCAATGTTTTACTCGATGAGGATATGGTTGCACATGTTGCTGATTTTGGCATTGCAAAACTCTTAAGCGGAGAGGATTCTATGACCCAAACCATGACTCTAGCAACTATTGGGTATATGGCACCAGGTGATGTTTGATGTTTCCATCTATCTCTTTCAATTTTATATTTCAACACAATCATAAGTAATCCGTCATTAATGAAAAAAATTTGGTTTACATGGCAGAGTATGGATTGGATGGTATCGTGTCCAGAAAAGGGGATGTGTATAGCTATGGTATTATGTTGATGGAAGTTTTCACAAAAAAGAAGCCAACAGATGAAATGTTTGCCGGAGAAATGAATTTAAAGCAATGGGTTGAGAATTCATTTCCACATTCAATACCTTGGATAATAGATGCCAAGTTGTTGAGGACAGAGGGCAGACACTATGCCATCAAGAAGGATTGTTTATCCAATGTTATGGAATTAGCTCTCGCTTGTTCTGCTACATCACCAGAAGAGAGGATCGACATGAAGAATATCGTGACCACACTCAACAAAATCAAGAAGAAGTTTCTGATAAATATTGGTCAAATCTAAAGGTTGAGTAGCATGTTGCATGATGTCTTACTCTTTTTTAGGCCCTTTTATCTCTTGTTTTCTCAAACATTATAGATATGACGTGTGTTTGAAAGCCTGGTGCTCGTATACTTGAGGTTAAAAAAAAGATCACTATTTTCAGTGTTCCTAAATAACCTGTCAAATAAGTTCCTAGTTGAGAACCGCATATAATCATTTAGAAGATGGTACTTCAGGGTTTTCCTTCTTCTAAGTTTGAAGAAGTCTTTACCTTAGTGTTTCTTAATATTTAAACATAAATGTGGTTCGTCAAATCTAAACAATAGACTTAAAGGATTCCACTCCTTTTATCTAATAAATCAGCTGTAATTAATGAAGAAAATGTAGATAGTAACAAACGAAGCAACCCCATCGTCTACTACAAATCAGAGAATGCAAAACTAAGAAGATATATGATGTTATGTATCGATGAACGGAAAGTGTTCTGTATCGATGAACGAAAAGTGACCTCATGGTAGATATTTGTGTCTGTTCTCTGTAGAGAAAGGCATCATGCTATGAACTCTGCAATATCTAGTGGTTCATCTTTGGAGGATATTATCTAGTAATTAAATCTTTGGAGTCTCTAAGCTGCTGCCTCATGAACTATTGTTACAGTTGTTCAAAATACTCCAAACTTCCAAAGTAGAATTACAAACCTTCCAAGTGATTAGCAACAAGTATTTTTTTTGTTTTTCCTTTTTTGGTATCTCTAACAGGAGTGATCACCAACTTCAGGGTTTACTTCCTCCATGTACCATACTGGGTTTTCGTCTCTACTACTTTGGAACAATGGCCAACAACACAGAGCAGTGATCATAGAGTCATCTTTTTATATGGTCCAAAATGTGAGTACTTTATTAATCCTCATCTGTTACCAAAACATGTGTAACTAAATAAAACAATCACCATACTTGATAGAGGGCTATGTTGTATATTTACTATGTACAAAATTGAAAACCAAGAAAACAAATTTACATTTAATCATCATCATCAACATCACTAGCATTATTGAAGTTCTCATGATCATTCTCATCCAAATCAATGGCGGCCACTTTAGAAGCACTAATCTTAAACGAAGCAGATCGAATTTTGAAAGGTAAGTTTGGATTAGTACTACTAGTCACCAAACCACACCCTTCTTCCTCTTTTTTAAGATCACCAGGAGGCAAGAAACAGTCCATGGAGAGTCCCTTTATGTTAAAATCCACTTCTTCAATAGCCCAAACTTCCTCCATTTTCGTCTTCGAATGGCCCGCCGAGTTTTCACCGAATCGGAACAACGTGACCGAGGTCCTACCAGCATGAGCAATGTTTACACCCTCAATGGTTCTGTAGTCTTGGATCAAAGACTCCATTGTCGTTTCCCAGAAAATACTGTCGTTGTTTCCGGAGGCTTTGATTCTAAGTAGGTGTGAGTCCTCTAGTTGTACCAGGAGGCCTGTCCTTTGGCTAAAGTAGCCCCAAACGGTGTGTCGTATTATCTCCACGTTGCTACTGCTTCTTGCTCTTAGAGTTGAGGAATCAGCTTCAAGTTTTAGGATAAAACAAGCTTCGTCGTTTATTGCTTTTTCGCCAACACAAACGGAATTAGAGAACAAATTTGCTGTAGACCTTGGATCAAGACCCTGTTCATTATAAAAATTTCTAGTATGAATATTTTGTACAAAAAGGGACAAAACTTTAACATTTGCAAAGATTAAATTGTTTATTGCCTTGCCTTTTCTTTGTTTTATATTATATATTATCATATTAGATTATTTTGGATAATAGGTAGTTTGTTTTGGTTAAGCTGGGCCTCATTGCCAGGCAAACATAGCCAATGGTCTTGATATTTGCAACAACTAGATTTCCTTTCACAAACTTAAATTGCAAGAGAATATATTATCCAAATTGATGAGACCATGTAACTCTCTGTACAAAATCAACAATCAACAACTTAATGATTGATATGTATCTAACCAAATATGTATCCACGAACGTTTTATTTAAATTTCTAGCTGGAAAAAAGAAAACATTCTTGATTCCTTTATTAATTTATTTTCAATTGTATATTCTCATTGAGAATATATTGACTTTAATATGTCAAATATTCCACAAGTCTAGAGTGCATTTGTGGGAGTTATTGACCAAGTGTGAAATTGTGAAAGCACGTTTTTGAGTATAGAACTGGAAAAAAAAAAAAAAAAAAAAAAAAAAAAAAAAAAAAGAAAAGGGCCCTTAGTCCTGTGGGCCACAGTTGTAACAAAAGTTGGTTAACTGATGTCTGATGTGAACAAACATGGAATTCAGGACCTTCTGTACTTTCCTAGGAAAAGTCAACTCTTTGTAAAGACATCAGCCCCTTTAAAAATAATTAACTTTTATCATTCATCACCACAAACCTTAATCAAACTGACTAATACTACAAAATTTCAGTACCATTTAATTACTAAAAGATCAACATAATTAAACTACTTACAATTATTTTGATTATGTAAATTATTACTTTTACTTTTACTATTACGTGACACTTCTGATACGAAGAAAACGTAGCAAGTAAGGTTATTAATTTTACCTGTAAAAAACGCCGAAGGGGACGAGGTGGGCCACGAGAAGCGTGGGAGTGGTGCCAAGGGGTCTGCCTCCAAGCGACCTTACCGTCACTCCCGGCGCTGATCTTGCAACCCGAAACCACCAACTCCAAGCACCAGTGCTCGGGTCCCTTCTGCCACAGCACAAAGCCCCCCATTTCACCACCTTGTGATGACGACCTCAAGTTCTTCACCTTCATGGCCTTAACATTCTTCTCTCCCGAGCAAAACTCCGAAGCCCCCATTCTCACCTTCCCCATCGCATACATGCTCTCTATCGCATTCAAAGCCCTCTCTCCCCCGACCGCCGCCGAGTATTGCTTTACTATGTACTTCGCCATCGAAGCCTCCTGTACACAACGCACGTATACTTCGTGTTAGCCCACCTCCTAACAGCTTAAGCTCGCTCTTTTAACGCTATCGTACATATTACAATATTATTATATATTAAGACAACAAGTACTTACGATGGGATGGTCTTTGATGTTACGGCTAATGATTTGGTGATCGCAAGAGATCGGTAGAGGGATCAGCGGTGCTCCGACTACTCCTAACAAGAGCTGGATCTCGGCGTTGCGACCGCCGAAGAGGGCGGTCATGTTGGACGGGTGAGACGATCTCATCCAGGCTTTCATGTTTTGCCATGATATCATATTGCTGGTCTTGGAAGCGAACATCTCCTCCGGGATTGGAACCTCGAGGACGGTTTCGAGGCCGTCTTCGCGGTCGAAATTGGGGCAAAGCTTCCTCATTAGGGAGGAGAAGGAAAAAAAAAAAAAAAAAAAAATAGTGGCGAAGAGAGAAAGGTGGTGTGTGGGACTGAAGAGATGAGAAGAGAAGAGAAGAGAATAGGATGTTGGGAGTGTTGGTTGCTTTGTAGAGAGGAACAATAATAATATTAGGAGTAGTACAGTAAGAGAAGAGAAGAAAGAGAGTCTTGGGCTCAAAGAGATGGAGGGGTGTGAGAAGGCTTCAGTTAGAGGACATTACCAACCGACCAAGAGGGGCTTTCTCTAACGTGGTCCGCTTTGTCTATGTCGTGTTTGCACGCTCTCTCATTTCTCTTATTCTCCCTCTTTGTGAAAACTTTGTTTTATATTTTATGAAGGTGAGTGAGGCGTACCTAAGTGAATCTCATTTGATTTGGCTTAAAGGGTATTTATATAATGTTTTTATAAAAAATAATAATAATAATAATAATGATAGGGTTAGTTTAATTTGAAGAAAGGCTTTGTAGTTTTCAAGCAATGAGTTCCTGTATTAGTGGGACTATTTGTTTGCAAACTTATCAATATAGTGATCCAAATTAATTTGAGTATTACGAATTCAAATCTCCTATTTACTTTGCCTCCAAAAGAAAAATCTCCTATCTAATAATAATTTTGGTTCAAAATTATATACAACTGTATCACATCCCTAAAACGAAACTAATTTGTTAATTTTACACGACTTTCTACTATTTTCATGTTGGAGGCGGATTCGATGGAAACAAAATCTCCTATTCTAATAAAACGTGACATTATTAGTTTTTCTTCGTTTAGAATACCAAAATTAGACAAAATTCTGGTTTATGGTGCTATAAAAATTATAAATTATAATGTGAATGAATCTCTGATTAATTGATTGAATCTCCAAATCGCGTGTTGTAATTTATTTTCCTCTTTTTTTTGATAATTTACTTTATTAATTTTATCATACGCTTAGGAATAAGAGTTCTAATTCACTGTAAATACACAAGGAAAAGAGCTACTTGTTCTCTATTTCTCGATCTCTCTATTCTTCCAATTTTTTTTAGTATAGTAATTATATTTTATGTATACCATCTGGTACTTAATTCTCATCTTTTTTCTTTTTTAAAAAAAAAAAAAAATTGGATGAGAGGATTCTAATTATAATTGCCCTGAAAGTGAAATTTAGTCCATAAGTAGGAAGCACGTCAATTTTATTGTTTAGTTAACTTCCTTTTAGCCTTTGCTTTCATCATAAATCTTTACTGGTCAATCTCATAACAATTGCCAAGTTGAACCCAAACTTTAGGCAGCAAGTCACCCATTTACAAGTTACAACTACAACCCAGATAATAAGTTTCACTCACAACAAACAAATCCCCTTCATTATACTCAATCCCAAAAAAAAAAAAAAAATTATATTTTTTATATTTTTATGAGGCCAAAGAGATATATAATTATTAGTAGTTCTATTACGAAGGCAGTTGAGTCCTGTGGCTTGTCACTTTGCTGCCTTTGACAGCAGCGACATCATATTTATTCATCTAACGGCCAAATACATTTCACATTATAACAAATCCAACGGATAAGATCAACTCTCATCGCCGCCTATGATTATGATTCAAAATGTCGGCGATACGATGTCGGATGCCGGAGCATGCGGCCGACACTTTAAATTGAGGTTTCAATTAATAATGGTGGTTAGGAAACTAGGCACTCAATCTAATTTTGTTATAGTTCCGAGGCCAAACTTTGATGCCTTATAACTATCTGTGTTTTTGTTTTTTTTTTTGTTTTTATTCGATTAATTTTTCTTAGCATTGTTTGGGGGAGAATAATCGAATATATATAACCAGCTTTAATTATTATTTATTATTTATTATTTATCATTAAAGAACAAAAGGGTACAATAAAATCTTGCTTTTTTGCTAATAGATTAATGTTAATTTGGCTATTATTTAATGTGATCATTTATGGCATTGTGACACGTACTGGCAAAGAGTGCAAAGTCAGGTGGACCCTATTTTTTCTCAACGATCATGTTATGCACGTTCTCTTGAAATTCCATAATAATATTGTGTGTTAGATAAGATTACCTTTTCTTATCCAAAATCAAGTTGACGAGGTAATAAAAACAATACTTGTTACAAACATTCTAAAGGATAAGAAGCTGATCTCTCTGTTAAAGATATCATCTGGATTGTTGTGTTGTAGTTTTTTTTTTTTTTTTTCCTCAATGGTTACAACTACAAGTTTTCTAGTTAATGAAGGTATCATATGTCTATAAATGTACTTGGTGATCCACATCATTGTTCGTATTGTACATTAACATTATATAATTATAATTATATGATCCCCAGTTATAAGTAATCACAACATATTGTTTGGCTAAAAAGGAACTGCTGGAGTGTAGAACGGAAACATTGAACTTGTACATTTGAGCATTCTATGGACATGTACATTATAGTCTGACCATATATGATGTATATGAAGTGTTTATCTAAATGGTTTCCTTTTATTTCAAACCAACATAAAAAATTTTAAAAATATAGAAATAAAAAACAAAAAGTCTAATACACTCCGTAATGATATTTTTATTCAATTTTGAGTAAGTTATCAGGGAGTAAGGCTTTTGAATTTTCTTGCCGGATTAGACTGGGAGTTGAAAATTAACACAAATCAAAACTCAAACATCAATCCAAAATGGCTACCAGGTATTATGACTGTGACATGCATGTTTGAAATTTTAATTGTTAATGGAACAAAAAGCTCCCTTTGGACTTCAAAATAATCAAACTACATGTAATCTCTTTTTCATAATTTAATGATCTTTTGAAAATTTAATGTTGAATTCTGCAATCTACGGCGTTTAATATTTTTATTTTTGTTTTTCCTTTGGTCATCTATGGAGTTTTATTAGTAGCTCCAGCATCTCACGTTTACATGACTCACCGTATACTAGATACCCACCACTCAGATGCTATGCAATAGACCTATAGATTGTTTCGGCTCTATATGGGCAATAGTTTGGTATCAGAAGCCACGACCAAATTTAATTAATTACATATTATTTTGGAGTTTGCTTTTTCTTGAGAAAATAATATTTTTTTTGAGTTGATCGTAAACCGCAATTAGACTAAATAAATTACAAAATATTTTGGAGTTAATCATAAACCAAAATTATAATGAATTAACTACATAATATTTTTTATTTTCTTGTAGCTATTGGTTTAGGATTCCAATTGTCACGACCCAAAATCCGGACCAGTGGGAATTTCACAAAGATAGAAAATTTTTTGATTTATTTAAAAAGTGTCAAAAGTTCTAGTTTTTATAAAACGGTCCATTTGAATAAAACATTTAGAATTTCATCCCATGAACCACTCTCACAGTTCGTATACACCATTAAACATAGATTGAATAATTATTTAAAAATACAAAATTAAATATAAATCTAAGCATTACCACCATCCACAACAAATGTCAAATACCAGAATGGCATACATAAGTTTGCAGACAAAATAGAAAGTAGTAATCTTGGTTCAATACTAATACAAAACTCAAATAGTCCAAAGATATTGACAACAAATTCCTAGCATTACCAAGAGACGAATTACAATCCAGATGACCTCTTACTCCTCTTGATCACCAAGATCACACTGGATACCACCTAAGGAGGAAGGTAGGGTGGATAAACATAAAATACCCAATAGGAAAAACAATTATCCCGATCGAAAATATTTTAGTAATGGAGAATTCCTGCATGGTTAGTTTAGTCCAAAACATACATATATATATATATATAATCCAAACCGGAAATCCATATATATATATATATATATATATATATATATAAAGAGCAGTGTAATCAAAACCATTCAATTCATATGCACATGACACAAATCAACTCATACCCATGAGCTCTTATCCTCTCATCTGTGGAAACCCAGGATGATGGCACTAAGTATGCCTAAAAGCCTGCCTGACACCTAAGCCCATACTCGGAGGGGACACCCATGTGTCGCCTACCAAACCTGGAGGGGCAACCGAATTATCTACGCCTGCCAAATGGGGAGGTAATCAGAAGTAACAAGACTTCATGCGAGTTTACGGACTTTCACCGATGGTGGGGCACACAGCCCCACACTGTAGACCTACGATGCTAACACGGTGCTCATATATGATCCTATGACACATACAATATAAAACTGAAGTGTAAAAATAATCGTACTCTTGTTTTTCAGTAAAATCAACATACTAGATTTTTATAGAAAAACGGGCAACATAACGGCCATATTTTTAATATACCCAAAATAACCTGCTCTCAGAAAATTCCCAGAGCAATACAGTATATATCTCATACAACCAATTCCCATCACAGATATTTAAATAGTTTAAAAATCACGTTTATTCTTATATGTTGCAGAAAGTAAGTTTTATACGAAAACGATATAAAACAGAGATAATTAAGTTCCTACCTCGCTCGAATAGCGATACCATGCTATTAAATCCTCTAGGTATTGTTGACGATCGTCTGGAAGTTCGGGAACCAATTTCAAGCCTTCGATCGTCCTCTTGCGAAAAACCACTTTTCACCAGAGCTTCAATTTTACAAACGGATCTCTTCACTGAATTCCTAGCACCCAAAATAGCTAAGTTAGATATATAACTTGTCCAATTCGGGTCCGGACCCACACCGGACCGGTTGCACGTAAAACAAGGCAAATCTCGACTGTCCGATCTTGATTTTTGTGACTGTCACCAAACAACAAAATATATATATATATATATATCAAACTTCTCCATTTTCCGAGTACATTCCAAAAATAAACTCAAAAACACAATCTAACGGCCGGATCAAAAACAATAACCATAAATTCAAAATGCCCAAAAATGGCAACTTTTAATCTGGGCAAAATGGGNCCGGTGACGAAAAGTCCGAAACGGCCCCTTTCGTCTTCTCCGGTGACGGCGGCTACTCTGGTGGCTAGCGACCAGCTCGTGGTGGTGCAAGGGAGGCTCACTAGCGATCTGCTCAGCCGGACAGAGCTTGGACGGCGGTACGGCTTCCTTTGGCCGAGAGAGTGAGAGAGACGAGGGAGAGGGAGAACGGCTCAGGAGGAGAACGAGAGGGAGGAGAGAGAGAGGGGTTTATATATATATATAATCTGATTTTTTTTTAATTCTGGTCAAAAGACCATTATGCCCTTGCAAAAATTGGGTTTTTACATTCTCCCTTCTTTATAGGAATTTCGTCCCGAAATTCAAAATACAAGTTAATGTTTACATCACAATACAACTTGCTTGAGCAACATTGTGATTTCACCATCTCTTCTCCAGACTGTCCAGCAGAGTCAGTGGCAAGACAGGGAGTTGAAGACAATCTGGAACCGGCTTCAAAATGGTGAACAGTTAGATGGTTAGAGCACTAACAGAGAATGATTTTTGCTTTTCAGTGGAAAGTTGGCTACAGCTAATGACCCTAATATTCGAGAAACCATTCTAACTGAGGCTCTCAAATCAAGGTTCGCAGTACATCGAAGTAGTACCAAGATATACCAGGACTTGAAGCGGCAGTATTAGTGGAAAGGTACGAAGAAGGATGTAGCTACTTTTGTAGCTAAGTGTTTGACTTGTCAGCGAGTCAAGGCTGAATAACAGAGACTAGCTGGATTACTTCAGCTGTTGCCAATTCCGGAATGGAAGTGGGACAAGATCACGATGGACTCCGTGACCAGTTTACCGAAGACCTTGAGGAAGACGATGCAGTTTAGGTGATAGTCGATCAGTTGACGAAGAGTGCTCACAATACAACCCCTTCATATACTCAACCCATCTTCGCTGTCACAAGTTCAAATCCTTTTGAGTAAAAAGATTCTTCAAACTATTATGATCGGAGAATATGTCGAACTTCACACCATACAAGTAATATCGCCAAATCTTCAAAGCAAAGATCACTGCTACAACATCGAGATCGGACTGGCTCGTGGTGGCGCGGGGGAGGCTCGCTAACGATCTGCTCGGCCGGATGATGAAGCTTGGACGGTGGTGCAGCTTCCTTTGGCCGAGAGAGTGAGAGAGACGAGGGAGAGGGAGAACGGCTGGGGGGGGGGGGACGAGAGAGAGGTTTATATATATAATTTGATTTTTTTAAAAAAAAAAAACTCTGGTCAAAAGACCATTATGCCCTTGCAAAATGGGGGTTTTTACACCACGCGCCACCACTCGTGCAAGGTACATTAATAATACCAAACTCTTTATTTATAAAAGTATCTCTAATCAGGACTAAAGTGTACATATATAATTATTGGGTCCAGAAAACTACAATGAGTGATCTACCACCCACTTAGTATAGGAATTAGGAAATATAATGATATATAGATGAAAAATATATAATTAAAAATAGTGACATAATGTAATGGTTATAAGATTAAAGATATAGGAGAGGAATAAAAGAAAAGAAGAGAAAATTAGTGAGTTCCCACCACGAGCAATGTCTTTGGCATATTAAGATTTTGATCGGCAATCACGCCATGTTCATCGCAGCAACTCGTGCATTTGACCCATTCTGACCCAACCATATCTAATGTGATTCCATAGTCCATCCCTGTGTAGCTTGTCTCTCTCTTTTTTTCTTTTTTCTTTTTTTTTAATCCTTTTTTGGTTATTTTTCGGTTTTTTTGTTTTTGATTTTTTTGGGCATGAGGCAAATTTTAATTGTCCTTACTATCACCGATTCTGCTGTTTTGGGCCAGCATCCATAGTGTTGTAGCTGATGGATGCTTTTTGTCCTTTTTGTATCATGGTGGATTGGATTTGGAATTGGAACAAAGGAGAAGAATGTTTTTTTTTTTTTTTGAAGTGACAGAGGAGAAGAATGTTGGTATTACTTTTTAGGTTGTTTGTGTTTTACAGTGGGTAAAAGAGAATAAAAAAAAAAAAAAAAAATTTGGTGACTCGCCTCGATAATCCAACCCTAATGGAGCGATTATTCTTTGATATAAATGGTTTGGGGTAAAATCTCCACTTAAATAGTTGGGATTGAAATTACATACCGCATTATATATTATCATCTATGATATAGTAACTATAATTATTAAGAAGGAAAATATTACATTTTGAGATCGAGGCTTAGAGTTTCGTTTAACTAAAATTGAGAGATTGTGAAGGACTAGTTTGGACTGAAAATAGTCGATGGGATGAAAGTTTGAGAATTTAGAACCCCTATCTCAATGAGAATTTTTTGGAATTGTCCCCACACTAAATAAATGATTAGCGCTGCAAGAATAGGATAGATAAATGATAATAATAAATCTTGCCTGCCCGTTTATTTCCCTAGAGGGAGAGACAACTTTTAATCAGCAATATTATATTTGTACATTGTATATGCATTTTTAAAATTTTTTTTTTTGGCAATAAAATACATTTCACCAATTTTATTTTCTTTATCTAAAGTTATTGTTCATTCGAATTCAAATTCAATTTAATTTTATCCCCAATAAAATCTTGTTGCTATTTGCATTCAAAAAAAATTATTGTTGTTATTTTTTTTTCATGTAATTTGATTTTGTTTTGAATTATTTAATATGTTATCAATTATCAATAAATACTGTACAAAATCTATGATCAATGAAATTCAACTAAGTGATAAGTTTATTTTTTATTGGAAATTGGAACTTTTTACTAGCGTATTTTTATACGGGCATTTCTCAAAATAAATTGTATTACACACTCAAAAATAAATTTACAAGCTTTTAAACGTATTTTTATGCCAAATTTTTAAATTATTTTTTGAAAAAAAACCCCTTATACCGAAAGGTATTACTAGCAGTGTAGTTCCATTCTCGTATTTTGCTAACTATGACTAAACTTTGAGAAAAGTTTAAATATCTGTTTTTTTAAACATATTTTTGTGAATATTTGGTTTTTACTTTTATTCCATTAATACTAATTTTTATACTTGTCTTTTAAGATATGTATATCACAGGTATTTTATACTTAAAATGTATAATGTATACTATATATATTCTATGAACAAAAATTATACCTAAAAATTGGCCTTATAGATTTATGACCAAATTTTGAGCCCATTTTAAATAAATATTTCTTTGTCAAATATTATAGCAAATGTCCGGTATATGTGTTTATATATCAAGTGTAAAATTTTATATACTAAATATAAAAAATTATATATCTAGTACATTTCAATACAGTAATTAAAATTAATAAATATAAAATATCTATCAAGTGTAAAAATATATATACTTGGATATTTAGCAATAAAATTTAAAAAACAAACGTCTACTTAATTAAATTTAAAATATTACTCATCTACCTAGATTTCTCTTGAAAATTGGTATACATTTCAAAATATATAGCTAATAAACTACTTTATCTCAATTTTCTTTAAAAGCATGTACTTATTTGTAGAGTTTTAGAAACTTTGAATTACTTTTGTCTTCTTATTACAAATGTCCACAGGGTGTAAGTGGAACTGTCTTTCCCTCTAATCTATGTCCATAAAAAGAATAATGTTATCATTGGCGACAAGGGTTTGTAAAAGGTTGTTTAGTATAATACAATCCTTAAGTAGGAATGAATATCTTAATATATTCTCTTGTTTGGTAATTTTTTAACCTTAGTAAATAATCTCCATGGAAATCATATCCTCTCACTCACGGAGGGTGAAATAAAAGTCACTAAAATAGGTGGACCCTCCATCATAACCCCACCCTGAAAAGAAAAAAAAATAAAAGAAAAGATAACACGATGAAAAGAAAGGTACTTACTAGTCCTACGTTCATGTTCTCTTCGCTGCCACTAGTCATCCATAGTGTTCATCTTCGTCGGTCATCTTTGTTAGTCGCCACCGTCGGCCATCACTAAAGCCGTTCTCTTCTCCATAGATTCGTCCCTAACTTTCATCTATTTTGCTTTACCTTTTTCTCTCAAATTTCTTGATACTTCTTTTGATTAGAATGAGTTGAGTAAGATTTCTTCGTATTTGAAGCTTGGGCATGGAGATTATGGGTCTAGGAGTCTGGTTTTGAATTATGGGGACTAAGCTTCAATCGCGTTTATTTCTTCCCCTCCCCACTCCCTCCCCCCCTGCATATTATGAGATTATGCTTTTTGGAGAAATGGTGTTTATGCTTTGACAGAGCAAAATGTAAACGCTACTTCAAAATTTGTAAATCTTTTTTTTCCTAACAAAATTATTAAAATTTCGTAATATTTCATCAATATTTTTTTTTAACATGGTGAAAGGCTGTGTTCATCGTCTTTTTTGCCTTTACAGAAGTTGCTTTTAGCGTAAATACTAGTAATGACGAAGTTCTTTCATATTGTATTTGTTTTTTTTTTGTTTTGTTTTTGGTTTTTTTTTTTATAAAATATTGTTTCTTTCATAAATCTAATAATTTATATATATTTATCAGCAACTAGACTTTGTAATTTTTTTTAAATGTTAATTTATTAAAAAAAATAATTATTTAAGGTATTTATGAAAAAATAAAATCAGTATTATGCACAACCAAATATAGATTTCTAATATACTCAATAATTATGTATATTATAATCATGTACAGATTATAATATACAGCTGACAATTACATCACCATTTTCAGTATTATTATTAATCTGAAAATTTTATTTATCCCATACTAAACGGTCTCTAAATAAGTGTGTTTATGTATGTAAAAAAAAATTAAAGTACATCGGCCTTTAATTTAAATTAAACAATATACAAATATGACAATTCAAAAATGCACCCCAAATTTTTTTTATTCACAAAATTTCCTATTAGATGCATAAGGATTTTGACATGTCATCACACGGTAATATTTAGTCACTATAAGATGACGAAGCTTCTTGTTTTTGACGGGGAATGCAATTCCATCAATAATGCCCCGTGGAAACAATAATAGAGACCAATCCAGTTTTTTTGTTTAAATAAATTGAAAATAAAAGTAAATATTTTGTTTTGGTTTTCAATTTTTATTAAAAAAAAAAATATGTTTGGTAAACTTTATTGCACTATTTGTTTCTAAAAATCATAAAGTGCAAATAATGAGAGAGAAAGTCATATGGACTTATATTTATATTTTTATATGTATATACATATATGTATATATGTACTTGTATACTAATATTTGTATATTCTTTTGTTTTCAAAGTTTATTCTAAAAAATAAATGTATTAGAAATTTTTTGTTACCACTTTTTTTTGAAATTTTTGCTAACAATTTTTGAAAACAAAAAACAAAAACAAGATTACCAAGCAAACTTTCATAAAAAAATTTATTTTTCTATTTAAAAAAAAAAAACAGAAAACAAAAAATGAAATAAATCCAAACAAGCCCTTAACGGACAAGCCCAAGCAAACTGACAAGAATACGAAAAGCTTAACCAGAGTATTCAATTTCTTTTTTTTTTTTTCCTCCTAAAAATATATTCAAGTTCTTATTTGTATATGTAGAATAGATAATATTTGAGGTATCAACTTTTATACCAAAATTTTATGTAGCATGTAATTTATCATTATCTAATTATTGATAATATTTATTTTATTAATGATATATATTAACACGGAGATAACTTATATACATATACGTTTTTATAAAAAAAATTGATAATGACATGTAATGCTATCCTTGTAGAATATAGCATAGAGAGAGAGAGAGAAAGAGAGGTTCTCAATTATTTTACAACCAACCTCTTCAAGTCCTAAAAGAACATCTTAATAAAAAAACAAGGCACAAATTTGGTTTGCCTTACCCCTTCCATTCTTCGATGGAAAAGAATCTCTTAAATATATAAATTATAATATTCGAATAAATCTCTCATCTCGCTGAGAACATTTTTGTAGTCTCTGTTCTGGAATTATTTTATCTTATAGTTTGAGATATTGAATTCATAAATTGAATTGGAGTTGATCATCTTCGACTGTGAAATCACCTCATTTCGCGGGTGCAACTTTTCATGATTTGACAAATTATATGCTCTTCGCATGGACAATAATAGACTTCGTTAGAGAAAAGTTTGAAATATCATCCAAATCTTAAAAATTTCTCAATTGCCAGTTCCATGCAAGTTGTCGGTTGTCAAGTCCATAATTGAGCCATCGAAGCATTAGAACCGAGCAAGTCTTTGTAATCCAACATTCATAGGCAGACGTCGTCTAACCACATATGGGAAAAGTAAAACAACCGCTTGCAAATTATAATATAAAGTCACAAACAAAAGTCTCTCAACCGAAAAAGAAAAAGAAAAAAAAAAAGGCTACAAACAAAAATACACCAAACTACTTAATTTTGGCTTGTGAAAAATAACTTGAAAACAAAAAACATATATATATATATATATATTACACAAACAACAACAACTCTTCTGAAAACTAAGACAATAATATATGAACAACTCGCAGTTGATAGAGAAATAATTACGTACCAAGCTTGTTTTGAGAACGGAGTACAAAGACAGTACCTCCGACAGAGCTTGTGTTTCTAATACAAAACACTCCGAAAAATACCTTAGAATCGTAGTAATATGGTGCTTCATGAGGGTACATTGAAGTGGAAGAGCCACGAGATGACAAAGGCGAAGACCATACAGGCTAACAAGAAGTTTAAGAACCTGTGGCCCTGCCAGAAGTTCCGGGTCTCTGCTGGGTGGACAGGAGGGGCTGCAGGCGTTGTTGTCGCAGTATCATTTGATTCGTTCCACTGCTCCATCACCTCAGCTTCACTAACACCAGAAACATTAACTGCGGTTGATCCACAGATTTCACAGGTTCTGCATATTCATGTAAAGAAGATCAGCATAACAACATAAAATAGGAGAAAAGAAATCTGTAATAGTGAAGTTTTTTTCCCCCTTTTGAGCAACAGAAGGTACAACCAGATCAGCCTAAACTAAAACCAACTTCAGGTCAGAGGGATTCTATTTCTTATTCTAACTATGGGGTTAAGGTAACACCAACCATTGAATGTAGAATGCATCAAATTATAGACATTGTTTCGATGCATCAAACACTTTACATGCCGACTTTATAATATTTTGCTGTCCATATCCTAGTATAGCAACTTGCAATCATAAACATTTTTTTCGATGCAACATACGTTTGGGAGACATCTATAGACCTCAAAGTTTTATATCTGACCAGAATTCATAATTATCTATAGACCTCAAAGTTTTGTATCTGACCAGAATTCATAATTTAAACCAAATCAAGGCTAAACATTTTAGGGGAGGAAATATTAAAGGAAAAGCATTTTTTTGTCATTCTCAGGGTTAACTTCAGGATATCAGAATATTTTGGACACCATGAAACAAGTTAGATAGTACACCAAAACCATGATCTACGTATTTAACATTCGTTTTACCCACCAATTCAGATTGGCATTTCATTCTGCCATATTTTCCTCTTTAAACATTGTCTAAGAGATTCTAAAGCATAAATAACATGAAAAATATCAAGATCAACTAATATGGTGCTCGTCTAATACAAAGAAAGATTATAAATTAATGACAAGTAGAAAGTAGATACTGTTTCATGNTTCTTTAAAAAAAAAAAAAAAAAAAAGCATGTGACGAGTTATTTTATTGATATAATTACTGTTATTATTATTAAAACAAAAAGAGGAAGAAAGAAAGACAGCTTGATGACTTCTCAACTGATCCTGCCAAAATCATACTTTTCTCAATAGATAAACAAACTAATTTAAATGACTGTGTCTCTCCTCACCCTCCCTCTTTTCCTTTTCATTTGGAATTAACATGATAAAATCACTTTACCTACTCACACTTGAATACTTGATATACATATCTACCCTAAGCATTAGAGGTGGATGCCAATATCAGACCTAAAGTCCTCAATTTTATTAGTCCAGCTATTGTAAATTTCCTTCTCTCAGATTTAGAGGATGAGTAAAAGTTAATCATGTAATTCAAAGAACTTCCAAAAATAAAAGCCAAATGATACTAGTACAAAGTTATAAACATGTAAAACATTTGATATATTCTATTCTATATTTCAGATTGTTTTATACCATCCAGTCTAGATAAAGGCTTGCCATTAGTTACAAAATGAAATGGTTTGCACTTGTAATTTCTGGGAAGAGGAAGAAATGCTCCCATGCCAATTTCACCAAATAAATGTCACAACTGTGAATATGTGATTTTAAATTCTCTAGTTCAACTATCCACTTCAAACATCCCTATTAAACACTCTGTTCTTTTCATGTGTGCATGAATCCCTGTACTAAAATGGTAACCAATTTCTGTTTAAACTTATTCAAACATGTTTCCCTTGGGATATATTAACATAAATGTATCATTCAAAAAGTAGAAGAAAACTCTCCAAGTTAATATCAGATGTAATTTCTCAAATGCTATCAAATACTAATAAAGATAGGCAGAAATATATCACTTAAGACTCCATAGCAAGATCATTACAAATAACTAAATAAGACTAGAAAATTATCTACCAGATACGATATCAATCAATCACTGATATTGAATACTGTCAAGACCTAAAGCAAAAGAAATTGATATGGGGGGTTTCATAGCAAATGACTGCACAAAAGGGCAATTACCTAGAATTCCTCACTTCCAAAATTGTGTTTGGAAGATAAAATTATGATTGAAGTTTTTCCCATTCAAGAATCAAAACCATGAGCTTGAAATTCACTCCGTGTTTTATTTTTAGAGGGAAAACTAGCTCTAGAGGATATAGATGCATATAGTTGAGAACAATAAAACAGAGTATAAAGATAAGGATGCTCATCATCATCTGGAGCAGAACATTCTTGAAAGCACCTAAAGTAAACAAAAATTCAGAGTCTGGGAACATGTCGACAGTTCAAGAGACAAGAAAGGATGCTTGTCATCTAGAGCAGAATCTGCACTGAACCTAGGTCGTAACACGAGGAGATTCAGAAGAATATGGTGAAATAACAAATGTTGTTAAGAAACTTTGTGCCTTCCTACATGAATACTGCAGTATATAGATGGTAAATCGAAGACAAACGATAAAATGAAAAAGTCTTGAAGACAGTAGCTAAGGTCAACAATAATATGCCGCCTGCATAGCTTCTGCTTTTAGACACCTCAAAATGCTTAATCACAGAAATGACCCAGTAATTGGACTTGGCAAAACCCAACCAAACTTTCAACAAATTTAGAGACTTCTTCCTTTTTAATAAGAAAAAGAAATATACAGAGAAAAAGCCGAGACTTTGCCACCAACATTCCACCATAGACAAGAGTCTTATAAGTAAATATTACTTTTTTTAATCCTTTCTTTTAGGGATATTAGTTGTATCCTTTTGGTAAGGGACCACTAACTGTCAAACATATCACCCGGTCGATCCTTATGCACAGAACTGCATCTTGTTAAAGATACTGTCCTTGCAAGAAAACATGGATATAGGAGAAAACACCGCATTCCCCCAGAGACATCCATCATGAAAGTAATTTACTTGGAATAAATAGATCCGAATATTATTAGCTAAAAGAAAACCAGAATCAAAGTTCCCTTATACAACATATGTTTTCAACAATGCACGAAGTCAGTAACCATCACTACAATAAAAAATGTATCACTAAATGTCCATAAAAAAAAATCAAAAAAAAAAAAGAAACCAGCTTATCTCAAAGATAAAAAGGGAGTTGGAACAAGAAAGAAAGATGCTAAGGGTGGCTCCAGGGTTATTATTTTATATCTCAAAATGAATAATTAGGAAGAATCATTTTAGTTGCAAAATTCAAGAAGTACATCGTGGTGCTATCATCTTTATTGCTTTATTTCGCTTGATTCTCTTTCATTAGTGTGGTCTACTAGCAACTTTTCTTTAATATTCAGAACTAACAGTGTTTATTCGAAACTAAGCTCCCATTACCATGTTCCTTGCATTAAGCAACCAACTTTATCCATATTCCCCCTGAATAATATTCGTCTAACTTTGTTCTCAAAACGAATCAAACCGAAAAAAAAGTCAAAAACACTCCAAAATTATAAGATTATTGGACAATCGCAACCTGAAAAAAGAGCCTAGAATCTTAGTCTTAAAAATTAAAAAAAAAAAAAAAAAAATCATTCCAGCAGTTTCCCCGGAAAAATCCAGTGAAATGTAATAACTTGATTTAGCAGTTACCTAAGAAGACAACCCCAAATTACTTTTAACCTCCAAATCTTTAGGAACCTACAAAATGGTTACTTACTCAACCTAGCCATAGACTAAAGATAAATACTTTGCTTAATAAATCCCATCAACATAAAATCTCAAAACATGACACAAAATAACAAATGGGCTGGTCTCAAAAGCACAAATTTTAACATTCAACAAGTTCTTATATGGGAATAGACTTACTTGTTACCCTTGATCTTGAACCAAGCCTCTGCACACTGCTTATGGGCAGCAGCCAAATCATCCTTACAAGAACATCCTAACTCGAAGGGAATCGCAGACTCATGGTTAGTTGTGTCCAAGCTCAGATGACAAATCCTACAGTCCCTCTCTACTTTGGCCAAATGTACCTTAACTTCAGGCTCAAGCTCCCCACATTCCAGATCCAACTCCACAGAACACTCGGACACAGGGGAACCCTTCTCCACAATCTCAGTCCTCGACTCACTCGAGCTCCTATGCTCCTCCTCTGACCTCTCACCTCCGGTCACGGAATACCCATTTCCGGCGCCGGCTACGGCGGAGCTCCGGCGACCCCTTTCCTCCTCCACATCAAGAACTACAACATTGGTTATTTCTATGGCTGCCATTGGTTAGACCCAGAGAGAGAATCCTCATGTAATGGCCCTGTAAGGCTGAGATCATGAATGCCCACAAAAGGTTAAAGAAGGTCTCTCTCACGAGTTTTCTCAACCTTCGTTTAACCACAAAACATATAACTTGAGTTATATATATATATATATATATATATATATGTAGATATATAGTATGAGGAGCTGAGCACAGTGGTGTGGTTAGGCGATCTTTCTCTCTTGTGTGTCTTGGACAGCAACCGGAGGAGAGAGAAAGATCTGATATATGAAAGAGAACACCGTATATGTTGCAGAGCGTAAGGGGCTTGTATCTTTTTATTCTATTGGAGCAACATAAAGCTTCTGTTTATGCTATTATCTTTATGTTGATGGGCTTTTGAGTGAGATTTATCAAATTTTTTTCTCTCATTTTTACCACTGAGGGGAAAAAAAAAAAAGAAGAAGAAGAAGAAGAAGAAGAAGAAAATCATTTATGAAAACAACAAGGGGAAAAAAAAACAATTAGTAGTATTTTCTTTTTTTTTTTCTTTTCAGCAGACATCCGAGATAAAATTTAAAAAAAATATGTGTCAAAAGTAGATTTCTTCTTGTCCTTTTTGCTGCAACTTTTTCCTTTCGTATTGGCACTGTTCTAATTGCGTCAATGATTTGAGAACCCTTGGCTTTTGTTTGATGAATGAGTTCGCCCGGTTTTAGTTGTAAAAAGTCATATTGGTCCATGCTTTTTACTTAAAAGAACGTCATAGTATATGATATATGGGTAAATTTGACATGAAAATATAAGAGAATTATCTCTATTATAAAAGCAAAGTATTGTGCTTATCAGAAAAGAAAAATAAAAAAAAAAATAGTAAAGAAAGTGTGCGCATAAATAGGATGTTTTTCATCATTATATATGATTTCTTTTTCAAGGGAAGTAAAACTAGTTTTTTACCCTATGGTGTTGTAAAGGCACAATCCTAAATTTTCACTTTTAATCAAAATTAGACAAAACGGAGACTGACAGAACAGCAGTCAGAACAACATGCAGCTTATTATATATTGTTAGATAGATTCTCTTCGATGTAGTGATAGTATATAGATTTTTTAGCTGAAGGAAGAATTAAAATATAGTACATTGAGGCAATAGATTTATTCAAGAAAAATCAAAAGAGAGCACCTTAGAATTAAAAAATAAAACTTTTAAAAAATGATAATAATAGAGCAAACCAAGCCAGCCACCCGAAGTTAGGACAATGCTACTTATTATTGTCACACAAATGTTTTTCATTATATCGAGTATGTGCAATTATTGTTTAGGTAGGTAAGAAGACCATTGAAGAAGAAGTTGAGTCCAAATTAATGATTCAATTCAAGTGTAAGTAATTAAAAGGTCTCCGTGTTTTTTCCAAAAAATAAACAAAAGAAAAATGAATTACTTCGTACAAAATATCTTTATGAGACAGTAGTGACCCCACTAGGACATTATATGAACGTCTTCATGTTAGTATGTTACCTTTTGATCCTCATATCATAGAACTTATTTTGTCTTTTCGCTTTAAAGAGGTGTGTTGTGTTATTGTAAAGTGTAACGTAATTGTTTGGCTGTGGACAGCCAATTCATGATTCGGGTTTCCTTCGGAGGCAGGTATTGTATAGCGTAACTCTAATAATACTTTGCTCAACGTCTAGTGGAAAGGTTAAAAATCATGGAAAAAACGTAAATGATGTCAAAAAAAAATGTAAAAGACGATTATGAATTATACAGAATTGCCCATTACATAAAGTTGATCAATGTGGGGTCCATGATATGACTCATGTGACCTACCAATACTAACCAAATGTTATAAAAATAAAAAAATAAATAAAAAGAAGGAAAAAACAAATTGATTTAACACCTAAAAATCTTCAGTCACGTTGATCAAATTAAGAACGTTAAAGGCATTTGTCAAAGATTTTTGCTGTTTGTTTCCAGCGTGATCTGGTGGAAAGCTTCTTCAAGAACTTTGTCTTTTAGATAAGCATTAACGCAGCGTCATTAGCATCATAAAGCAGATACAACAAGAAGCTCTTAACATGTATAAGAGAAGTCTGATCTGATTAAGCAAAAGCATAACCATTCGTACAATGGCTATGACAAAGTTTCTTTTCTATGGTATGCCATGTCTAAATATAATGTCAGATCTCATAACCATTCGTACAATGGCTATGACTAAGTCTGATCTGATTAAGCAAAAGCATAACCATTCGTACAATGGCCATGACTAAGTTTCTTTTCTATGGTATGCCATGTCTAAATATAATGTCAGATACATAACTCAGAACTATGCAAATCAAATTCTCATTTGATCTTCTCAGCAGCCAAATCAGAAGACGTCTTCGTAACAAAAAGCACGTATCATCGGCCGATAACTTTGACAACTCACTGAATTATATACCTTTCTTCCCACGACAAATAACTTAGAAAAGGAAGAAAACCAGCCAAAAGTATTAGCTCAAGCCCTCAACTTCGGCTGGCATTGCAAAACTTCGTCCAGGCACCTGGGATGACAGAACGTCTGTCATCATGCCCATCAACTTGCTCCGTCCTTCTTCGAAACGCATATGGCCATTAACTTTGTTTTGTTTCAATAATCCAGCTTGTGAGGTAGAGGAAGACCCTCGAGAGACTTCTTGGATTGCTGCATGATCTGGTATCCTGGGACGCCTATTCTCGAGGACACTTTTTATCCAAGCTATATTGTTCAAATCTGTAGTAATGGAGATTAATTCATGGCTTGAGAAAGAGGGTCCCTCCTCATACTCGAGAAACTCAGGTCCCAGTAACGAGCTATAAGATTGTCTTTGACTTGAATTTGCACAGCAACCATGGCCACACTGAAAAGGAACCATAGGCTCACTATGGGCATCTTCAAAAAGTTCAGAGACTCCGAGTTCTGATTTGGAAAATTGAAACAAAGGCCCACAAGTTGGCACGGTCTGTGGAAATTCAGAAGAATGTGTCGGCCGACTTAAAGGATTATAGGCCCTAAATGCACTAATTCGTGCAACTGGACGAGTAACAGTAGGATGATGTTCTGCTTCAGAAGCAAGTTTATGATAATCTGTTTCAGCAATGCAACCCTCATTTACTTGAACTCTGTTCTCATACTGGATCGGTCTATTGTCCACTGAGGTATCTCTACCTTCTAGATTCTTTAATGGATTCATAGTTTCCAAAGACAGGGTTTCTTCTGAAGATGCCCTTTTCTTGTCAAGGCTTCCATCAATCATCATATCACCTGGGGCTGTTTCAAACCCCCCAAACCCAGGGTACTTCCGTTTTAGAGTAGAGTTCCAGTGGTTCTTAATTGCATTATCAGTTCTACCTGGCAGAAGTCTTGCTATTGCCGCCCATTTGTTTCCATGCGCAGCATGGGCCGTAACAATGATACGATCTTCATCCTCTGCAGAAATTCAAGTTCCATAACATGGCAATAAATATGAACAACTTTAATGACCTAATACAAACAACAAATAATACATATTCCAGCATTCCAAAAAAGGGGGGAGAGAGAGAGATCAGGGAACAGAAGGTATGGAATCAGAATCATCCGTAAATGGCAACATATTATCAAAAGGATAACGTTCCAGGTAGAAGAGAGAAAATAAATAGACTTCAAAATGAAAGATTAAGTCAGCTAAACCACACCGGGGAAAGCGAGTTTTAGCCATGCGTGCTATCAAGTCAAATATAGTATCACAGATATCAAGTCTCAACAGAAATGAAACATGTCATAATCATGGACAACAGGCTCCAAAATGTAAGTTCAATTGAAACATAAAAAAGATTATGTCACTAATTGCTATCAGGACATACGATATGTGGTAAACACCATTCAGAATAAATGATAAATTAATTTTAGTATCTACAATACGGGAACCATCTAGAGAAGTCTTAATCCGTAATAGCAGCTGTTGTTTCCCTGATACAACATTGTACCAGATTCACAAGATATGCACTTTCTATCGCTTTTGTACCAGTATTCTGTGGCCAATATGAGCTCAAGTTGCCAAAACCAAGAAAAAATCAACAGCTCTCACAGAGATTACCAAACATATGCATGGCTTTTATGAAACTCATACGGCCTTGCATTAATCCTTAATCCCTTGGTTGTCAAGAAGTGTGTCAGAACATCCAGATGAAATAGGCTCAATATGGTGTAAGGATAGAAAAAACTAGTTAAACTGCATCTTTAGAAAAGCTTGTTTGCATCCATAAGAACTTTTAGGAACCTCAATGTTGGCCTTCGAACCTTTGATTTGATGGATAAATGATTTAAAACAAGCCCAACACTATTCATTTAAGATATCAAGAATCAATCTTACTAGACTCGTTATTGGTTTTTTTAGGGGCTTAGTTTGACATGGTTCTAACCGAAGGTAAATGTTCTTTATCTAACCAAAAAAAATCAATCAATAGTTTAAATGAACTCAACATGAGCAATGACAAAACTTTTAATAGAGTGAGTAACTAGACAAGTTAGAAGAATGAAAGCAAGATCAACAAATGTGAGTGTGAGGATGTGAGAGGCACAAAGGCAAGAATAACTATGAAAAAACAACCAAATGCGACTTAAATGCCTCTGCATATACAGGAAAAATCTACTAGGTGCATATTTGAAAGGTTAAAAACGAAAAACATTACAGGGCGTAAAAAGGACTCAGGTGGAGTTTCCATTTCCATCAGAATGCAATCATCAACTAGAAATGTAGCACTATTCATCAACTAGAAATGTAGCACTACCATACGCCTTATACAACCCAAACCCATAATTCAAGTGAAGGACAATACTTTGAGAAAGCAACGCAAGGAGCCAATAGAATACAGAAATTAAGGAGTCAAGTTACGCATATGATATTCCACAGAAATGTCATCTTTCGAGTATTGCCAGGTATCTGTAGCACTGTACTTAGTCTCGGAACCTGAAAACTCCAAGAGCATCCAAGCTAGCAAAACACAAACATTTCGGTCCGTTTCGGAACAAAATGACTATGATTGTACAAATGACTCTTCTCCACTCCATATTCTACTTCTTACCTTCACTTCCTCATTCAATTTTTTAAACTCACACGTAAAAACACAAATCTGCAAACAAACAATAACCCAAAAAACCCAGTTCGTCCCATATACGAATACGCAAACAACCCCAAAAACAAAAAATCAAACAATCTAAGCTAAAACCCCACATTCCAAAACCTCCAAAACCCAAAAAGGTAAAAACCAACAAATTCCTAAATCAAAACCCAAAAACCCAAATACAAACCAAACACACACAACCAAACACAAAGTCAAAACAATCAAAAGCACTGGGGTTACAGTGAAGGCAATGGCAGTTTGGTTTACCAGTAAAGGGTTTGCGCTTAACACAAGGGTCGAGCTGATTACACCACCGGAGCCGGCAAGACTTCCCGGACCGCCCGGGAATTCCCCGGGCGATCAGGCTCCAATTCCTCGCCCCGAACTTGCTCACGAGTCGACTCAGCACTGCGTCCTCTTCCGGCGACCAGGGTCCCTTCACTCTCGCACCTCTGCCGCCACCACCACCACCGCCGCCGCCGCCGCCGCTCCCTTCTCCCAATTCCATCAACTCAGCTTCACCTCCACTACCTCCTCCGGCGCCGAGTTCCAACTCGTCCGTACGGTCATCGTCGTTGGAAACGGCATCGTTTGGAACAGTCATAATTCGGTTCGGTTGTGCTGTGCTGTTCTGTTTTGGGGTTTTCTCTATTTTTTCTGACGAGAGTGACGATGATTTTTATCATTACCTACCTGCCTAACTGCAAATCGGGGTATTTTGGGAATTCCGTAAAATGTTTCGGATTCTTCTCTCTCCTTTTGCCCCTTCCGCAAGGCGGGTTTTTTCCAAAATGACCGACATGTCCTTTTCATGGTGCTCTGTCGGAGGTGTTTGGACAGTGAAACGACGTCGTTTTAAGACTCTTCAGGTGCTAGGAATATGTTTGTGGACTTCATGTTGACTCGGCTAAGTTGGCTTTAGACTATTAAAATGACTATAATATCCGTGATTAGGGGCTCGGGGCAGTCTGTGTGGGTAGCTATTTTACAAAATTAGCCCTGTTATTGGCTTAGTTAACGAGAAAAATGATTGCTTTTCGTTGTAAATTCGGAATTGGTTTGGGCAATTCGGGAAAGTTCGTTTAGAGAGACGAAAGGAAGAAAAACCGCCTTGGAATTTTTAAAGTTTTCCCTTTTCTTTTTGGTTTTGTTTTGTTTCCATTTATTAGAAAACCTATCATACTTTTAGAAACTGGACTTCCTCTATTAGGAATGCTAATTACAATATAAAGTTTCAATATGCCTTTCTCCTTAAGTATTTTTGAAACAACAAATTTTATAACAACTTCTAAATAATATTTTCAGCAAAAAAAAAACTGAATTAATATAATGCTGTTACAAAACAACCCAAAATTGTATCCATTTTCATGACATTTTGCCTCCAAATTTTAGGGGGAAAAAATTAAGACCCTCTAATGGGTTTAGCAAAATACTAGGTGGAATTCCACCATATATTTTCTGAAATACAATATGTATCTATCAATTTGTTAAATTGATTCAAAATTATTCATTTCCGATCAATTTCCATCGACTTTGATTAACTTTTTATCTGAAAATAGCGAAAGTATAGTCAAATAATCAAAATATCTATTCATTTAAAAAAAAAATCAAATTATCTATCACACCTAAAACCAAATAACTTAGATATCAAATAGTCGAAATTTTTTTTGAAAAAAATTATATACCATTTTTTGAAAAAAATTAGAAAATTGTGTTTTTTTTGTGGAATAAAGGAGGTAATTAGACTATTTAATTTAATTCGACTAAGGGTATTATTGTTATTTTAGAATATAATTTTGACCAGACTTGTCGCAAAATATAACTTTAGCCCAATTTTGACAAAATCAAGGGGATATATTTTGTGTATTAAATCATAGGTGGAAGCTAGTAATTTTCTAAAATACAGGAAGATTTTTTTGTATTTTTCCAATTCAAAATATGAAATAGATTTTGTTTGATTTATAAAATATTTGAAAATGGTTAGTATCTTTTTTTTCCCCCAAAATTAAATCTTTTAAGTATGGACAACTTAGCCAGCCACAAATAACAACATGATCAAAACAAAGCCTATTTTTCGGTTTATAATTACTCCAAATGGCGCTATGCCGCTATTCTTTAGGTCGATGAATTCATAACCTACGTAACCAAGCCAACATGAGTTTCCTACGTAATAAAACAAAAAAGCTCTCCAGTTAGCTTATACTCAGAATACATTTGCTAGAGTTTATATTTAGGGTTTGTAATATTTTTACCTATAAATTAAAATTACAAAAATACGGTGGTTCAATATTTTTTTTCTCAATTCTCGTACTATTTTTTTTGAAAAAATATTTAGAAAAATATCATTTTTAAAAATGATTACCTATGAAAATTGTTTGAAAACAAGTTACCAGTTATAAATACTTTTGGTTACTAACTACTAGTGCTTGAAAACTGATTACTGATTAATAGTTATTATTTAAAAAAATAATAGTTCTCTAAAAACTTTTTTAAAAGTGGTATTTTTGTAAATAATATGGTACTAGGTCTAGAAAAAACTTAGCCCACTATAAATTTACAATTATTGTCTAAAATAGCCATAGATGTCCTAATTTTCTCACATATTAATAGTAACTTTTATAGAGTTTTTAGCCAAATGACCAAATTTTAGATTATAGTACGCAAAATGGTCGTTTTTCAAATACCACTAAAAGTGGTCGAATTTTGAAAATTATTTTAAAAATGGTCATTTTTCATATTTAGTATATCAAAATATATTGATTTATTTTTTGAAAATTGATTCATTTTTTTAATTTGATTTACTTTATGAAAGTTTATTTACTTTATTTAGCATATCAATATATATTTATTTATTTTTAAAAAATTGATTACTATTTCAAAAATTGATTTAAAAAGTAGATGAACTAAAAAATGACTATTTATTAAAATAAAATTATAAAATAGTCACTTATTAAATAGGTGTAAGAAAATGCTATTTTTAAAATTGTTGCTGAAAAAAAAGGTCATTTCTTATAAATTATTTTTTATTTTAAAGCCCAAATTGATTAGAAGAAACATGACTCATATTTTTAACATCAGTTTAAGATTCAAAATAATTTCTTAACAGGTGAAAGCTAAAAAGGAAAAAATAATAATAATAATAATAATAATAATAAAAGAAAAAAAATCATAGCGCAACTGAAGCTTATTTTTTTAACTAAGCTCAACCCAAACTAAACTAACAAAATTTCAAGTTAGAGAAATTTAGGTGTATGACTAATATTTTAAATCTAATTAAGTAGATGTCTAATTTTAAAATTTTATAGCTAAATGTCTAACTATATATATTTTTACACTTGTTAGATACATATATCTACTAATTTCAGTTAATGTACTAAAATGTATTGAGTATATAAATTTTTATGCTTAGTATATAATATTTTACACTTGTTATATAAATATATATAGTACATATTTTGCTATAACATTTAAAAAATGGACATTCATTTAAATTGTGTCCAAAATTTGATCATTTAATTATAAGACCCAAATTCAGTTATTGCTTATTGGGCCTTCTATAGCAACTTTGGGTCTAATTTGGAAAATCTCGAATGGTTTACTTTTATTTTTTTAATCTCAGTTTTATTAGAATAATACTACCTTTAAAAGTATATTTATAAAGATACCACTTTTGTCACCTGATGGTACTTGGGTAAGCCGTCTAGTTACCTGAGGCAACCAGTTGAATCACCTGAAGTAACTCGTTAGATTACTTGGGTTTAAGTAGGCAATTATAATTTTTTTTCAAATGTTTAATTAAATTTATCACCGCTATTAGATTCTACCACCTTTGAGAGGAAATTAGTCAAGAATCTATCAAAAATTCATCAAGAATTTAACAAGATCATTGTGCTAAGAATCTATCAAGATCGTTAAGAATCCAATAAAATCACCACTGACGTCAAGAATCTTTCAAGAATCCATCATTCGTCAAGAATTCATTTTTATAAAGTGGTATAGTGGTAGATTTAATAAATGAGGGAAAAAAAGTAGCGTACAGCTAATTTATTTGATTACTTGAGGTATCCATTCCGTTATTTTTCAAATAAATTTGGCCGTCCACTTTTTACTTAAATCTAGGCCTATAGTCTAAAAATTTGAAAAATATCAAATGGGCCAAAAACTTTGAGAAATCTCCGATTTATTTAGAAAAAATACCACTCTTTAACAATATTTAGAAAAAAAACTATTTTTTAAAAATTTGTACTTTTTAAAAGTATTTGAGATGATCAATCAAGCTACTTGGAGTAATTAAGAGTTATTTGAAGTAGTTGGTCCAACTAGTCAAGTAACTCGGTAATATCAATTACCTCCAGTATTTCATCAATTAGTAATAAAATGATATTTATATAAATATTTTTGAAAGTAGTATTTTTTTTTCCCTAAATATTTCTGGAATTTTTCAAAAACTGGGATTGTCAATTTTTTTTCCCTAAAACTTTACCATAAAAACTCAAATTTCCTCAAAATGTTACGAAGTTTTGGACTTTGGACCTGTATTTTTGTTCCCATTGATATCAGACCTAGCATTGTGAACTGGGCCAATCTCATCTCCAGCAAGTTAGTGCAATTACTCGGCTCTATAACGAAGCCCAAGGAGATGACGGACTGGATCTGAAAAAGCAGTGGACCAGCCTTTACGCAGTCTGGTTCTTTATTCTCACCGACTTTTTCACAAAAATAATGCTGAATACAAATTAATATTCCGTATTGGCCATAACTTTAGATTTAAAAAAAAAATGGAGCGAAAAAAAAAAAAAGAATTAACTCACTGTTAAAAAGAAAAAAAAAAAAAAAGAAGCTTTTTCTTGATAATTTTTTCTCTTTTTAGCTTAGTAGTTCTAGAGCAGCCTTTAGAAATAGGTTTCACGTAATGGTTAATGTACCTGACCTTACAAACATATTAATGCAAAAGTTACTTCAAACACTATATGTACCAATATTTCTTCTACCAAAATTTAAAAAAAAAAAAAAACCATTATTTCACTATATATAGACAGAGCTCTCACTTGCAAATGCATAGTTAATTACATAGTGCATATACATTAGCCTCATAAAAGTGCATATACATTAGCCTCCTTGTACCATAGATGCGAATCATGGCAGCGATAGTGGGTGGAACATATGGGTTTATGCCATACAATGATGAAGATCGTACATTAATTTGCTTGGCTTTACAGTAGCCTGATGGTGATGACAATATATATATATATATATATATATATATATATATATATACAGTGCTACCGTTACATACATACATGTCAATTGTGGTTGTGGAGTGGTACTACAATAGAGGCATTAAACTTGTTATTTGTATCTTATAAATAAATGTGTGTATGTATAAACATATATGAAAGACAGTCAAGGATGGAGGCCCGTAAATAAAAGTTGCTCCTTCTTTAGGCCAACACTGAATCATGGTGGAGAAATTATTGCTGTGTTTTGATACTAAATCAAGGAGGGTTCGAGGCATTATTTTTCATTATTAATTGCGTATGTTTTTCTTAATGTAACAGCTTCTTATCTTTTTCTTTTTCTTGCTTATACATCTTCTTATGAACAGACTTTGCTGCTTGCATAATTAAGAATTTGATAGTGAAATACCTGAGGCCTCTGTTTTTCATTCATTACACCAAATAGATGGGAAAAAAACTCACATCACATGCAAGTGGGTGACCTCCTTTTTTAACCTATCATAGCTTTAATTCCCCACTTCTTTGTCCCCTCTAGGACCTATAGTTACTAATCTTATCCTCACTAACTTAAATGCACATACATAAAATTGATTATTAGAGCCTCTTTCATTCCAGAGAGGCAGACAGGGAGAAAGAGAGAGCCCAAATAGCTATATACCTTATTTATAGAGGGATTCAATTATTGATGGATTATTGTCTTATTAGTCACTTATTAATTAGAAAGATGTTGAGACTTTGTTCCTCTTACTTGGATATACTGACCAAATACATTTTGGCAAACTGGGGATTGAAGGGAGTAGCCCAATAGATATTCTAAGTCAAATCCCTAATAAGGGCTACTAGAGTTTAATGTATAATGAGTTTCTATTGGGGTGGAATTTGTATGAACTTTGCATCGAAATTACTTGTTAAATAGTCATATCTTAATTTACATCTAACCACTCAATATTTGATATACTATTTAAAAATAAAAAACAAAAATAGAATCTAAAAAACCGAATAGTTGAAAAAGAGTTAATCCAATCCTTATTTTTAAGATTTTAAATTATGTATCAAATTTTGAGTGGTTAGACATAAATTGGGACATGATCATTTGACACGTGATTTTGATCCATGAAATCTATATTAAATTCAGTAGTGTAACACGTTTAAGGTTCATACAACTCGTAAGATAAAAAATTGAATCTTCATTATTATATAGTTTAAAATGGTGGAGATTTAAGTTGGTAAATTAAATTAAAAGAAAATACAATCTGGGGAGAGAGAAATTGAGAGGAAAACTCTGGAAGAAGCATTGAACATGCAGATTGTTCGATCTTGTGCTACAAATGGCCATATGTTGCACTTTTAAGCTGATTGTCGATCGATGTTTTTGGTTCGTTTCGCTTTTTGGAATATAAATAAAGTTATATATAAGAAATCCAAGCAACAAAAGAGTGCCGATTAATCCCTTTGGATGATGGCACAAAGGGTGACACTTGGGCAACGATGACGAGGATGAATATATACACTACTTGGAAATTTATAGATAAAATTCGACAAACCAAAAAATAAAAAAAGAAAGGAAAAAAGGAAGAATTTTATTGCAATTTTGGCTTTTTGAAAGAATTATACGACATTTCAAAGAAAAAGTGTCGTTTTCCTAACCTGTTGCATGATCAACCATTAATTTAGGTATTAGGTCCCTTTATATTTCTGAAAATCATTATCAACCCAATTTAGATTTTGTAAGACATGACACGTACAAGCTTTAATCTTTACACAAAAAAAAAAAAAGGGAAAAAAAGAAAAGAAAGAAACACCATAAGAAAATGATTATCATGATATAGCTATAAATACATAGAGTAATTCCTTCAAAATGGGGCTTTATTATCACTATCATCATTATTCTTATTTTGAAGGAATTAGTATTATTATTTGTTGCGCTAAAAATAGCTTCAAAATGGTGAACATAATTATAAGCGGACGAAAAGGAGTCAAAGTATAACCGATGATAGACAAAAAGCATATCCGATCCCACCATGGCTATCAACATGAGAATAAGTTGAAGTCATCATTAATAATTAAAAAGGAATAATTAAAGAAAATTCGTCTCTAAAAATTTCAAATGGTCCCCCAAGACTCGTAGCTAGCAACATATTTACCCTGCCGGTCCCTTGATTCTGATTTTGTTCCGAAATTTTTCATGTTTGGCACAAACATTTTTATGGAATGTAATCTTTTTTTAAAGCTATAAAGAAGATCATATATCAAAAGGCAAAGATATATAAATAAACAAGTTCACTTTAGATGGATTTATATAACGAGAAGAGATACAAATGACAACACAAATTATATACGAAAGAAAATGTAGATATGCATATTTTCCAACCAACCAAAGTGCATGGACCAAGTTATTTCATTCTCCTGGCCAAGGGCAACTAATTTCTGTAAAATGGACCACGCACATATCAAAGTAGGTGCACCTAAGGCCAATATTCATCCCTTTTTCTTTTTCTTTCTTTCTTTTAATTTTGTTTTTGGGTTCTTATACGGACATGAATGTCCCGAAAATATGCATTCTTGAGGGGAATTGGGGGACTGAAATTTATGGTGCTCGATCTCTTTGACATGACTCAGATTTGCACAATTTTGAGGAAAAATGATGATCAGAAAGACAGAAACCAAAATGAGCGTTTCACGCCCCGTCCATCGGCTCCAAAAAATTGTGGTTGTAAAACTAGGACTAATATTAGTCTCTAACTACTAAGAAAGACTTTCTTTCGGTTTTTAAACTTTAGAATCGTATTGGTATTTAAACTTCAAAACTATTCTCCTCCATTCATATTTATCATTTTATATCAAATTTTTACCATAAAGAGACTAAAACGAAACGTGTTTTAAAATTCAGATAGGGAGCAGTACTAAAACTAAAGGGATATTGTTAGGGGTAATTGGCAAAAGAGCCTATCTTAAAGCATATATTTATAAAAAAAAGTTTTCTTAATAATATTAGACTATACTCAACTATATATTCGATTACACTCAATACCATACCCGTAAAAAGATTTATTTTGCAAAGAGTTTTAAAATAACTTAAGCCTTTATTCAAAATTAGTTAATTCCTCCAAACTTTTCATATTAGTTACTCCATAAGTGTAAACATCATCAGTGCAATTTTAATCTCTATGGAACAATATGTAGGAACTCGTTAAGTACGTGGTAACTTTTAAAGGATTCACATAATAAATAGTATATGTACAGAAACACAGAGGACAGCTGTAAAGAGCTACTTAATTTTTTGATTGAACTTTAAGGATATATTTCGTATAGACATATATGATACATGTGCACATTGGATATGTCTCCAGCTAGCACCTAACATTGAGTACTACTGAATTTGAAATCTGCTTATCTAGGGCCAACCCAGAGCAGGACGTTGGAGGGAAACTGCAAACACAAGACTGCTCAGTATAGCGTCTACGTATTTTTAGCATAACATATTTCTGAATAAAATAAAGGCCTAGACAAATAGTCCAAAGAGGATTAATTTTTAGGGTCTCCTTCAATAAAGTTTTGCAAATCCATGTACTAGGCAAGTTAAAAAAGACAATGCACCCCATTAATGAGAGTGTAAAAGAAAGAAATTAAAAAGTTCAAACGAATTAATTTATTATCAGACATGCTCATATAATTAATCATCTACATGTAGAGGGTCCCAAACTTTGGCTAATTCCTTATGAGGCACCATGTGTCCCACATCCTTACACAAACCAGATTGAAAGTTACAGACTTTGATGACAAACAAGTTGAGGCAAGGGGTAGAGGGTTGTGGGTCACTAAAGGGGTGTCCCTAAGCACTAATTGAATTGTCCTTTATCGGAGACCCCTCCTAATTGAGTCCATGTGACATTGAAAACCCCATGTGCTTATGGTGAGAAAACAACAGCCGGCCGTGTACCTTTGGAGAAACAAAATTAATAATTATATATATATATATATTATGATCCCCCTTTGGATTTTTCTTTAAGAAATAATTTCAAAAATTTTCCTTGTCACGTTATAAAAACATTGATGTGTATGTATATCTAGCTAGCTGTAACGAGACCCATTAAAGGATACTATTTCAAATTTGAATTCCCTAAACTCTTGACACTCCATGAGCCTAATGATCATAGTTTTCAATTTTTGTGATTAATTATTTAATTTTTTTGATCTATTATTTAATTTTTTTGATCTATGATGTATCATGCAGGTTTGAAATTTCTGCTTGCTAGCTAGCTCCATATCTTTTCAAATGTCTTGTATGTTAATATTCGACATTAATATGTATAGTTTATGAGCAGTAGATAATAAAATACTTTTACATGGTCAATAATATAATTTCCAAATTCATGCCATCTATAAATATATATACTCGCTGTTTGCATGTTGCTTGGACTTAGGAAGTGAAGTTAATGTAAGTGTTTTTATAAAAAAAATTAAAAAGTGTACGTGATCGGCAGTGGGTCTTGAAAACTCACTTTTTTGAGTCATTTTAAATTGGAGCCACAAGACTGAGTCGGAATAAAGGACTGGGTCATACTGGTCATATATAGATGTGGCACTAATTCACTAAGTCAGATGTACACCATGGAAAATATATCTACAGATATATATATATATATATATCTATACATTCATGATCAAAAAAACAATATGGAACTTTTAAAGGGTTATAAGTGTCATGATATCATCTAGTATAGCAACTCAACCGATGATTCCATTCTAACCCAAAATCCAATGTAGCTAGGTGAAGGAGAATCCAAACAAGTAATAACTGTAAAGTGGAAGTCGTGGAAGTCGGCACTAAGTGAATCACATATAAGAAGATATAGAGACATATTCACATTGAAGATATATAAGATCATATAGTGAGCAATATATACATATAAATATATATATATATATATATATGCATATATAATGAGATGAAAAACAGATGGCAGGTTCATTAAGGGTCCTTCGTGCTATACTAGATGGGTTACAAAGCCTGGGTGAAAACAACATGTTAGTCCTACAAATGCAAGGGAAAACATGTCCTCAGAGGTGACAAACCCTACTTTCATATCACATCAGACAGAATAAGCCAACCCACAAACCATACCCCACTATGCATTATGCGTGGGAGAGAGTAAATATGTTTATGTGTGTTTATATCGTGGTTAGTGGGGTCTGTATAGCACCACACACACCCAGAAAAAATAAAAAAAATAAAAAAAGCACCTAATGGATCACTGTACGAGCTCGTGGTCCATCTGTGCTTCTCTAGTGTGGACAAGATCTAGCACCATCCATCATGATCCGGAGGAGTCAACTACGAAATCTAGTCACGACCCACCAATCCGACGGTTGAGATTAATTAACTTCTCTATAGAAATTGATCAAATCTTGTGTCTAATTTTAGTGTTCTAGCGATTCAACCTATAAATTAATGTCATGATATAAAATTAAAAATATATAGTTTCAATTTGGTCGAACATAAATATAGAACATTAAAATTAGATATGATTTGAAATATTTCTCGAGAAGTTTGGGCAACAGTACTATTGAACTATAATTTTGTAGTTTCAGGTGTAATAAATTGGTCAATTTGCATGGAACAAGTAATTTTCCTCGCGACTTTCCAGTTAGAAACTAACGGGAGTGTCGAGAAGTGATCTGCAAAAGGGATTGGTACTTGAAAAAAAATAGAAAAAAATATTTTTGGCAGAAATCATATGTACGTGATGTGCAATTATAAATTTACAAGTAAAGTTTAAGTTTTTTTAAAGCTCACGATCATGATAATACTTGGGGACCCACGTGTTCGTCCACACAAAGTAAATGAACCAAGTTTTGAAACAACCGAAACCAAAACATCAACACTGGCCACTGAAGCTGCTATATATGTGTGTGTGCGTGGTTTTTTTTTTTTTAACACCAATAGTTTCGATTTGGTAGGTGGTCAAAATTTATGACGGTTCATGATGATGTACTAACATTTATAGCCAGCGTGAGGATTATTTGTCTGTTGGGAAAAATGTACTTAATTATGACTGTAGTGGTACTTATGGAAGTTTCAATATAATATTCCATTCTTTAACTTCATTCATATAGTACTACTGCCCCTCAAAAACAGCAGCCTTGCTCGTGACTAAAATTCACTCTTGAGCCCCTCCACCGTATAATATTTCTCCAAACTACAATTAATTATTATTAGGGGTTAGCGTACTATTTCATTCTTGTGGTCTAATTTGATCAATTAATGAATATTAATGTCAACACCTACACAAAATTAAAGTTCATAAATATAAGAATATTTGTTTGGCCATATATATTAGTAGGCACGGCCAAGCATCCTTGTCGATTAGATAGATACCCTGTTTAGTGGTGCCTCCGCATGTGCACCATTTATAGGCTCTTAATACAGGAAGCTTAAATGGTCCTCACTCTTTTGGGCTATGAGATAAAAAGGTAACAGAGAAAAATGTCTCATTCTACTCTTCTCGCTCCCTCTTCTATTGCTTTTACTTAAAGGTAAATTACATAAAGTCCTTTTAGTAGCGCCAAAACAATAGAACCTTGTGTATTATACTATGTTTCCTATGGTTATGAATTCAATTTAAAATTGTAAGAGAAACGAAATAATATAGTAACATATTTGAACCTCCTCCAATGAAGCTTCTTCTTTATATAAAGAAAAAAAGAAAAAAAAAAAAAAGAGTTACACCATGCTGGTTTGACAGGTTAATAATTTCATGAATCTTCTTATACCGGTATAAGTCACATTTTCACAGATTTGGATCTTCTTCCGATACTATTTACATTTCTATTTCATTCAAACTTAGGATCATATCATTGACTACTACATTGACCACATAGAATTATAAATAAGTTTCATTATCTGTTTTCTAGAAATACTAAAGGTGTAGGGAAGTTTTTTTATTGCATATATCACATATAATAAGTTTCTTCTATTTAAAACATGAAAAATAAAAAAGAGTTTGGTGTGCAAGAGGAACATGGAATGGGTCACAAAACAAAACCTCTACTAGAAAAAGAAAAAGAAAAAGAAATTATAAAAATATACCGCTACCAAGTTGTTGGGGATTTCTAATTAAGGGATAGCTTACACACTACTGGTAGAGACCTTTTCCATGTGTCTGGTATGTAAGGGGAATGGGGTCTACAAATAAAATAAATATCTTTGAGAAAACATTTCCTAAGGATGAATTTTTGGTAACTCTACCCCCCCCCCCCCCCCCCCCAAGAAAAATAATAATAATAATAACAATAATGACANCAAACCACTTTCCTCTACAGAAAAGAGAGAGAAGGCAAGGCAGGCAGGTGGAGGTGGGTGGTTGGTGTCACACAGACACTAAAAAAAAAAAAAAAAAAACTGCAACTAGAGAAAGCATCCAAAGGGATCGCATTGATCCTAAGTTACTCTCTCTCTCTTAGCAGCTCCCATAGTTTCGGATCATGCTATCCCTTTGGATTCCTCCTTTGGTCGCTAAATTATTCATTTTTACTACTACAATTACCTGTCTCTTCTTCTTCTGCTGCTGATTTTCATGCATTGATATATATATATATATATATATATATATATATACACTCATTTGACTATATATATCTATTCATCTATACAATTTTCCCACCGGAGAAGACTGGCGGATCGCGAACGACGACATATGGCGGTTATGATGAGACAAAGTACTTGTAGTACTACTACTATACTCATTCCTAACTTGGTTCAAGTAAGTTGTTAATTTTGTTAAATTACTCTTTTTGCAGCAAGGTAATTTGATGACATGTAGTGTGGAATTAACTTTGCATGAATTCATGAACTGAATAATGAAAATTTAAGGCAAAATGGTGAAACATGTAAGAGCTAGTAGTACTGGCCAGGGTTTGGTTTTGGTTTTTGAATATTTTTTTTTACTAGTGGGATTATGAACAGTTTTGCATATTATATGTTGGAGATCGATACTCTATCTTTCTTTTCTTTTTCTTTGTTGCTATATCTCTGTCAATTTTTTCATAAAAATATAGCTAGCTGATTAGTTTGTGTATTTTGTTTTGGTTATAAATATGGATATGAAAGTGGTAATAATCATCCAAAACCCGAAAATAAAATAATGAAGATATTGGATCTGGTCTGGCGATCGAGGATATATGGCTCGGTCGTAAGCCGGAGATCGGCCCCGGAAAACGTTCCAACATTATATATGTATATATAGATCATTGATCACCTCATAATAGTTGTTTACAGTTGTCATGAATATCACAATCTTAATTGCATATTCATATATATGCAGTATAGACACATAATGACAGTCGAATATAGCTAGATTATTAAAAGGGTCAATGACTCAAACAAGAAACATTAATCTATATATACTAATCTAATCTTATTATATTTAGTTTGATATATGTGGGTTTTTTTTTTTCATTTGTGTGGCTTTGATTTTCATATGTAATTTAAGTTTAGTTCTTTTCTCCTATCTATATACCAAAGGCTATTGGCTTAATGCTCAATGAAGAGAGAAATTATTCCGTTGACTAGGACTAGTAGAATAAAATTTCTGTAATATTTTCCTGCTGAGTGTTTGTGTGTGTGTGTGTTTCTTTTTATTTTTATGTTGTTGGGAAACATTTTGTGAATTAAGTTCCTTGATGACTAATAATGATTCTGTACGTAGTATTGCATAAGAAAGTGGAAGCTAGCTATTAGTGATTCCATTAACATTAATAATAATGCGAATAAAACAGTAGTAGAAGTACTACTGCAAACCTGCTGGTGAAGCTAAAAGATAATAGTTTCAAAAATATACATGCCATAGTTGACAATTTTATCCCCATTATTATCGGAAGCTTTTTATCATTACAAGCTTCCAACAACTTGATTTCACCTTTTGTGAAAAGTAACTTTAAGTAAATCAAAAGTTATCTCATCACACCAAGAACAAAAACATTAACCAGTCAAACACCAAGTTCTCTGGTGTGTGAATAGATAAACCAAATTTCTGCTGACATTATTACTTAGACATTAATATTCTCTTTTATTCTTACCATAAGATCAATACATAAGCTATATGGTGGCGGTGCTAGAGTGGCTGACCGGGTCAAATGTGTTATGCATTAATAAATTATAACAAGTGATTAGCATGCTAATTCATCTGTGTGGTGGCCCTGAAACCCCAAACACCACCCCCCCCCCCCCCCCCCCCAAAAAAAAAAAAAAACAAAAATCACATGCTTTGAAGGGACTTTAATTAGAATCCAAGGCAGTGAAAGATGATGATCATAGCTCGTATATTTGACCTTTGACCTTTTTATTTGGTTGGTGCATGTGTTTTCCTTGCCCAACTTTGGCCCTCATATTGAGTGTCCCAAAGGCAAAGGAATCATACACGTGATGAGACCTTAAAAAAGAAGGAAGTCTAAACCACTGCTCTAATTTTGAAATAAAGGGTCTTTTTTGTCATACCTCATATGGGACATGAATCCCAACATTCAAGCTATATGTGTATATATTTACACTCATTTGTGTGTGTATGTATATATATATATATATATGGAATGCCCTTTTGTCACATGGCCCCAACCCTTGTACAATTTCGTTCCATTTTCTTACTTTCCTCTCCCTTAATCAATTATATTATATAGGACATCTTGAATTAGTAAACTATATCTGCAATGCACTGTTGGCCATTTCCCACTAGCTTTGTCACATTTCAGTAATCTTTGAATGGTAGAAGGCTTCAATCTGGCAAACCCCTTTGGGGGAGAGAAAATGATCAGTGCCGGACCTCAGATATAAACTAAGATATTGTTTGCATATGAGCTCTTAATAAAGATAGAAATGAACTTCTTTCCACCCCTTTTGTTTTGCAGAACTTTTCATATAATATGTCGTAATGGTGATTTAAAACCGTTTAAGATTAATGCTAATGTGTTTTTGTTCGTTCCTCATTATCTGCTTGGCTACTTAATTAATTTTTTTTCGTGTGCAAATTTCCCTACTTAATTCTTATATTATGTTCTAATTTAATTTATTTTCACATTTGCCTTATATTGGTGGGAGATATATGCATGAGTTGATAATTAATGTGTAGTTTGGAGATAAATGCAGGGCAACATGGTCATTTAAAAAGATTCACTTATGCTTTTTGACATTATTTCGAACTCAAATAGTTCTGCCTACAGAATGAAGAGGCAAATAAACTATAGATTATACTTTTACGTAACTTTCTTTCACGATACAAATGATTTAACTCATGTAATCATTTCTAAAACTACTAACCATTTCATATTCTATTTACTTTACTAAAGGAGAGATACTTGTTGTATCTATCTTTTGGAAAATACAGTAATTAAATTAAGGAAAGCTTTGGGTTGTTAGAACTTAAAAGTTCAAACAGATTAGTAAAGCTGGTAAATATGCTGGTCAAATGTGAAAAATTGCGAGTGATTACTATATAAGGTAACTGAAACAAAACTTCAAAAAAGGAGAATTTTATATATGCAATTTTAGTATTTTGGAAAAGCAATATATAAAAAGAAAATCCTTGATTTCAGAAGCTTCCTAAATCTATAGAAAGGTGGGGAAAACCATCATCAATTACAGAGAAGAACATCTCACATATCTGTTTATATGAGCTAGCTGTGATCATTTTCCCGCATTAATAAAATAAGATAAGTTTAATTCCTTGTATGAAATTAATGTAATAGAATCAAGTGATGTATAAACATGGGGTCCAAAGCTGAGAGAAGAATTTCTGGGCACCAGAGTACAAATTGTCTTCAATGGTGACAAATGTCCTCCAAATGTTCCCCTCTTGGGCTACACAGGCTTTATGAAAGAAGCACAAACTGCCAAAAGAAAACACAGATATCAAAATTTTCTCCAATACACAGGGGATTCAATGCTTTTTGGGCCTTGTGGCCCTTCACTTGACCCGCATCCTCCAAAATTCAAATCCTTAATAGTACTCCAATTTCGATATACTCTAATTTTGATATACTATCTTGATACTGTTTAATTTTGTAACGAAAAATGCCTATTATTCAAAAGTATTTCTTTATTGTAGATTTTTTTTTTAAAAAAAAAATTTCGTAATTTATGGTGTAATATACCCTTTATTTTCTATCCGGGATTTTGATTTAGATGTTTATTAATCTAGACATTAGCTTAAGTTATGTAATGCGCCTAACTTTTTGCCGAGTTCAAAGTGATTACTTTAATCTACAGGTTTCAAGATAACAGCACTAAAGAATAAAAAATGTTAAGAGATATCACGTGATTATGGAGAAGTAATTAGGTCACATATCTTTAAATTGACCAATTGAATCATTGAATATTTTCTGACATTAATTATTGAGGTTTGGGTTAAAGGAACATGATATTGAAATTGAATTTTATGCTATTATGGATAGATGATTAGATATATCTGTCCAATTATAACCGTATAATTATACAAGTTATACTAAGATTCACATAAGTACTATACCACATATCAATACATAAACACGATATAATCATGTCTGTTGCTAGTAAAACTCATATACAGGTGAGAAATTGACACGTTGGTAAATGCCTTTTTAACTGTCTTTAAATTTCCCTCACTTCTTCACGTTTCGTCTTTTCTCATTTGAACTTTATTCTTTATGCACTTTTGCTTACCAGCTTTTAATCAAGTTAAAAATAAAATGACGATTCCCTGAACTTTGTCGGGACGTGACAATTATATCTTTTGTGACCTATAATAAGAGGCGCCTAAGTCTTAATTGGGAAAAAGAAAACCGTCACATGCAGAACACTATCCCACATGCTCATATATATTTCTTTTTAGAAAAATAAAATAAAATTGCCACGTAGGAACATTATAAGGTTTTCAATAATCATATCGTCTCCTCGAATATTTAATTACATGCTTATAATATAGAGACTTGGCCTTCTCAACACTATTTTACATAAAAAGATGGACAATAATACTTTTTTGTTTTCCTATTCTTGTACGTCCTTTGTCTTTCTTACGTCTCAAGTCCTTTTAAAAACATGTATCTCATCCTCATTTTTCCACTCTCATGTGATAATTAGTTACATTTTTTTGACAAAAAAATATATTACTTTTCTTCTTTTTTATTCACTTTTTTTTTCCTTCATTTGCTTTGGGAATTAGTTCCAGCTACACATGCATTTCCTTGTCTTTATATTTTTTTATGTTAGGAGATCGACTTTGTGGAAGCGATAACACATAGTTAAAATATGAGTTGAAAAAATTTGGGTAAAATGAAAAAAAAAATAAGACACACAAAATAATTAACGTAGTTCACCCAATTTAGGCTACGTCCACGGATAAGGCTGTGAAGAATTCCACTATGAAAAGGAGATTACAACTCACTTCTCTCTAAATACAAGGAGAGAACAAATGAACCTCTCTCTTTTTTGAAATAGGAGAAAACAATTTCTCTAAATTATTTAGGAGAAAATAAGTGGGACACTAAGAGGAATTTCTAGGCTTGAATTCTCTCTTAGAAATGAAGAGGATTTAGAATGAGATGCTAAACAAATGATGAAGTCCTCTGTATTTATAGAACTTAAAAGGTGGTGTGAACACTATATTTTACTATTGCTATTACGGCTGCTCTTTTCACTATTGCTATTATGGCTGCCTTTTTTACTATTCCTATTGTGGCTTCCTTTTTTACTATTCCTGTTGCGGCTGTCTTTTCACTGTTCCTATTGTGGCTGGTTGGTGAGCTGCAATTGTTGATTTGTTCAACATTCTCCCACTTGAAGACTTGATTTTAATCATGTCTTCACACTTGATGAATCTCTCTTTTCTTCCATTGTCAATTCTTCATGCTGTTTATATTTCTGCTAGGCCATATAAGGATCTACACCATTGGAACTTATCAGTATTGATTGATTTAGTTAAAGCATCTGCTAGTTTCTCCTTTGTGTGAATCTTCTTCATGTCCACACTTCTATCTTCTACTAAAGTGATATTGAACGCCAATGTGCTTTGTCCTCGAATGAAAGGCTGGATTCCTTGTAATGTGTAAGGTACTCTGACTGTCACAAAATAGAGGAATCTTTTCTTGTTTGTGCCCGAACTCCTCCAATAACCTTTGAATCCAAATAGCCTCTTTACAAGCTTATGTAGCTGTCATGTATTCTACTTCTGTTGTAGATAAAGCCACAACAGTTTGCAGTTTCGAAACCCAGCTTGCAGCTCCTTTTGTAAGAGTAAACACATAGCCTGTAGTAGATTTTCATTTGTCAAGATCACCCGCAAAATCTGAACCAACATATCTTCTGACAGTAAATTATGATCCTCTGTAATATAATGCAGTATCTGAGGTTTCTTTGATGTATCTCAGAATTCTCTTCACAGCATTCAAATGCTCTCCACCAGGATTCGCCATATATCGACTAATCACTCCCACTACTTGTGTAATGTCTGGTCTTGTACATATCATAGTGAATATTAGGCTTCCCACTACTGATACATACGGTACTCGAGACATCTCCATCCTCTCTGCTTCATTGCTAGGATACATCCCAGAGGATAACTTGAAGTTAACAAGAAGTAGGGTAGAAATTGACTTACAATCTTGCATATTGAAGTGGCGCAAGATTTTCTTCATATAATTTGTTTGAGAAAGCCGAATCTTCCTGTTACCTCTATCTCGGTGAATTTGTATCCCTAAAATCTTGTTTGCTGGTCCCAAGTCCTTCATATCAAATTCCTTAACTAACTGTGCCTTCAATTCTTGGATTCTGCCTTTGTTGGGGCCCACTACCAACATGTCATTTACATATAACAATAAGATAATGAAGTCACTATCTTCATCAAACCTCCTGAAGTATGTGCAGTGGTCTGAACTGAGTCTGTTGTACCCAAGGCTTATGATAAAGGAATCAAATCTCTTATACCAACACCTCGGCGCCTGTTTGAGACCGTATAGAGATTTGTTCAATCTGCAAACTAAGTTCTCTTTACATATTTCAGCAAAACCTTCTGGTTGGAACATATAAATCTCTTCCTCAAGTTCTCCATGAAAAAAAAAAAACAGTTTTCACATCTAGCTGCTCTAGATATAGGTCAAACATAGCACACATCGCCAAAACCACTCTAACTGTTGTCAGTCGAACTACAGGTGAAAATATCTCATTAAAGTCAATACCTTCTTTCTGAGCATATCCTTTTACCACCAATCTCGCACGATACTGCTACACTTGATCATTACTATCACGCTTGATCTTGTAGACCTATTTGTTGCCAATAGCCTTCCTTCTTTGTGGTAGCGAAACAAGATCCCATGTCTTGTTCTTGTGAAGGGTTTCAATCTCTTATTGCATTGCTGTCATCCATTAGGATACATCCGGGCTTTTGGTAGCCTCATGGAAAGTTGTTGGCTCTCCATCCTATGTTAGAAGACAGTATGCAATATTGCTCTCAGTGATATAATCCGAGTGCCATACCGGTGTTCTTTTCTCACGAGTTGACCGACAAATTTCAGAAGCCTCTTCCTCGACTGGTTCTTCTACTTCGTACTCTGGTGCTACTTCAAAAGAATCTGAATCTTCAATATTCTTTTCTACCTGGACTGTAGTAGTTTCTGGTCTACTATCGTCTCTATTCTCTTGCAATTTATTCTTTGCAAATATCACATCTCTACTGATGACAACCTTATGGGCAATGAGATCCCATAAGCGATATCTCTTGACTCCATCAGCATATCCCAATAGTACACACCTTCTGGACTTTGAATCCAGTTTTGTGATTTATTGAGCATTGTACATCACGTACACAGGACATCCAAACATATGTAAGTGAGAATAATCAGCTGGCTTACCAGTCCATATCTCTATCAGTGTCTTTATATCAATCACTGTTGATGGAGATCGATTAATCACATAACAGGAGGTTTTGACTACTTCTGCGCAGGATGTTTTGGGTAAACCTGCAGCTTTCAATATTGTTCTTGTTCTTTCCAATAAGGTTCTGTTCATCCGCTCTACCACTCTATTTTGTTGAGGAGTATACGCCACTGTAAACTGCCTCTTGATACCTTCTTGTTGACAGAAGTTATCAAATTCATTGCTCGTATATTCTACTCTATTGTTCGTCCTTAAACACTTGATCTTTTCTCCAGATTCAAGCTCTATCCATGCTTTGAATATTTTGAAGACTGAAAACACATCTGTCTTCCTCTTGATAGGATACACCCAACATCTCCTAGAGTGATCATCAATATAAGATTCAAAGTATCTAGCTCCTCCTAGGGACATTACCGATACTTGCCAAACATCAGAGTGAACTAAGTCTAGAACTATTTTACTTCTAGAACTGGATATACTAAACTTTAATCTATGCTGCTTACTTGTGACACAATATTCACAAAAGGGTAAAGATACATTTGTGAGACTAGGAGGCAACCTTCGTTCAGAGAGAATCTTTAAACCTCGTTCCGACATATGGCCAAGCTTACGATGCCACATCATCGTTGATTCTTGTTCAGAATTTGTTGAAGCAACTGATGCCTCAACTTCCATCAGTGTATCTCTTTTAAGCATATATAGATTCATTGCAATTTTCTCCGCCTTCATTACTACAAGCACGCCCTTCATAATCTTCATGATCCCATTCTCGACACGAGTTTTGCAACTAAGGTTATATAATATCCCAAAGACAATAGATTTTTCTTCAGGCCCTTCATATGTCGCACCTCTTAAATAGTATGATAAGTGCCATCGTACATCTTTATCTTGATAGTACCAATCCTAGTGATCTCTAAGGCATGATCGTTACCCATGAATACAGATCCTCTAGAGACAGGTTCATATGTGTGAAACCATTCTCTGTGAGAAGTCATGTGCCATGTTACTCCTGAATCCACTAATCAAACATAAGTGAGCTGCCGTCTGTCCTTAGAAATTATTGTTGCTTTACTATACATGATTTCTCCATCATCTGAAGTATTTGCAATATTCCCCTGAGCATTTGATGACTCGGGGTCCTTCTCTCTGGAATCTCCATTCTTTTTGAGTTGCCAACACTCTCTTTTGACGTGCCCTTTCTTGCCACAATGATAACACTTGATATTTTTCTTACTTCTTGACTTTGATCTACCATGACTCTGACTCCTACTGGGGCCACATTCTGTTGATCTCCCTTTTTTTGTCAAAGCCTCTACTTACTGTGAACTTGCTAATCTATCTTCCTTGTTCTTACACCAATTTTCTTCTTCGAGAACAACAGCTGTAAGATCATTGAAAACTAGAGTTGTAGCATTGCTGGTCACATTTATGATGAATTGATCATACGAATCAGGTAGACTCTGAAGTGAGATTTATGCACGTTCATTATCCTCTATTTTATACTCTATTATTGTGAGCTGTGAGAATAGAGTGTTAAGAGTGTTGATGCAGTCGGTCACCATTATTAATTCCGCTATCCGAAGGGTATAAAGCCTTCTCTTCAAGAAAATTTTGTTGTGAAGCAACTTGGCTTGATATAATTTTGTCAGTGTATCCTGTATCTCCTTGGCTGACTTCTTCTCCTCAATACTCGACAGGACTCCATCTGCTAGCACCAGATGTAAGTTAGCGACAACACTGCTATCTATGTCGTCCTACTTTTTATCATCAGTAATCTCAGCAGGCCTTTCCCCAATTGCTGCTAGGCAATTATCTTTTCTCAAGATTACTTTTATCTTCATTTTCCACAAAGAGAAATTGTTCCCATTAAATTTCTCAATATCAAATTTCGCCGCTATTTTTGTTCACCACGATTTGTTCAGTTACCACCGTTTTACTATACGTGAACAGTACCGTATGCATGAACAATACAGTATATGTGAATAGTCGTATACATGAACAATACTCCAACTAATGACTCTGATACCACTGTTAGAAGATCGGCTTTGCGGAAGCGATACCACACAACTAAAATACGAGTTGAGAAAATTTGTGTAAAATGAAAAAAATAAAAATAAAATAAGGCACACAAAAGATTAACGTGGTTCACCTAATTTAGGCTACATCCACGGATAAGGCTGTGAAGAATTTCACTATGAAAAGGAGATTACAACTCACTTCTCTTTAAATACAAGGGGAGAACAAATGAACATCTCTCTCTCTTGAAATAGGAGAAAATAATCTCTCTAAATAATTTAGGAGAAAACAAGTGAGACACTAAGAGGAATTCCTAGGCTTGAATTCTCTCTTAGAAAGGAAGAGAATTTAGAATGTGATGCTAAACAAATGATGAAGCCCTCCGTATTTCTTATAGAACTTGAAAAGTGGTGTGAATACCATCTTTTACTATTGCTATTACGGCTGCTCTTTTTACTATTCTTATTGCGGCTTCTTTTTTTACTATTCCTATTGCGGCTACATTTTCACTGTTCCTACCCTCTATTGCAAAGTTTACTTATACTAGACCATATATAACATCCAGAAAAAGATGGAGTTAGACCTTTGAAATTCATGGATAAAGATGGAGTTAGACCTTTGAAATTCATGGATGAAAATGAACGGGATATATATATAGTTCACAGTCCAAAATTAACTCATTTGAAAGTTTATGAGCCAAATTGGAACGACCCTCTAATTTGAAGGTTAACCCCCCACTTTTTTTTTTCTAGTCGTTGGAACAAGTTAGCACTTTTATTACTTATAGTGGAAATGTGTGTGTGTGTTTTTTTAAGGAAAAAAAACGGTCCCCAAGGTGAAAAGCGTGGTAGGATTCCATTCCTGTATGGTCTATACTGAAGTTTGAAATAGAGTAAATTTGAGATTCCTCGATCATTAATGACAATCTTGCAATTATAGTTTGTTGACCTTTGAGCAATTAATTATATATTGCAATGGAACGAATAGAGGGTAGGGCAGCCTAAATGTTGGGAACTTGGTGTAACAAGAATCCCAAATAAGTTGATGTTGTTTTCCACGTATGCTGATGTGTCCAATCACAGAGGAAACTTACAATTGTACTGACTGCCTAGTTTCTCTCCTTTGTGGAAACACAATCTACATTTGAGTCTTCGGCACCATCCAGAATATTTGACTTCTTATCCAGAAAAAGAGAGTTAAGAGGAAAATAAAAGGGGTATATTTGACTAATTTGGCTGAGAGGTCCCAGCCAGCACCATAAGACCTGTAATTACAAAGACCCGTTCCCAAGACTTTTGGCTAGCTAATGGGACATATGATCATTGTAATCTCACTATGAATCCATATTTTAAGGTACACTCTCCAACAGTGCTTTTTATTGAAAGCATATTTGACAAATGACAACTTAATTTATGTTTTCTTTTTTTTTTTTTTGTTTTTAATAAGCAAAATTTATGAGAGAGATTTCCCATTCGAACAACATTTTTAGAATCATCATCTCTTATTTTATTTTTAGAAAATAAAAAACATAAATATTCTCAAACAAATTCGAAATATTTAAAATTTGTTCTTGAATTTGTATGAAAAAATGGTAATGCATAAAGCTTGGTATTAGTTCTTACCTAGAATAAAATACGAGGAACTATAGCCTTCAGGTAATCTTGAAGACTTGGCACTGGTTTCCATCCAGTATTAATCATTACCATTAGCAAGTTTTACAATTATTAAAGACAACGGTTATGGAACTAATGAAAATTAGGGATGAGAATTCCAAGAGCGACTCCAACTAGGCCGACATGGCGTGGGATTTGTCCTTTGGTGTTGGGTCTTGGCCCAAACCAGTGCTATTTCTCAACACCAATTTGATGTTTTGGGCCACTGGTGAACAGTATCAGATTAAATAGACAATTATTATTATTTTTAAATATTTAATTAAATTTACTATTAATAATAGATTCTACTACTTTTAGAAGGAAATTAGTCAAAAATCTGTTAAGAATTTATCAAGAATTTATCAAAAATCATCATGAATCTGTCAAGATTATCATTAACGTCAAGAATCCGTCAAGATTATCAAGAATTCGTCAAGAATTCATTTTAAAAAGTAGTATGGTGATAGATTTTATTAATGAAGAAAAAAAGTGGAATTCAGCTAATTTATTCAGTAGTGCCACAATAATTTTAGCGTAGTATTATTCACAAACGCTATTTTAAAAAAATTCTTTTTTATTTGTAAAAAAGAACACAAGTGAATCTTAATTTTTTTTAGTTTTGACCATACTTTCATAGTTTTGAACAAAATTAACAATTTTTGGTACCAAAAAATTAAAATTTTCCTTTTTATGTCTCATATATTTATTATTATTTCATAGTTAAAATTTATATGGAGTAAATTTAATATGTAAATAAAATAAAATATTAATTCACAATGTATTTATATCAATATATATTTTTTCACATTTGGTTATTAAATATAATATTTTGGGTTCAGCACAAAATTTTCTTAGTGTAATTTCACTTTTGAAATAATATATAATTTTATAAATTGGTACTTTTAGTTAATAAAATATAATTTATTAATCTATAAGTTTCTACAATTTTGTTAAATAATAAAACATATTATTGGATCAATATGTTAACAAAATTTGAATATGGGCATTATTGGTTAAATTGATAAATAAAAAGTAGATACAAAAGAATATACTAAGAATATTCATTTTGGTATTAGAAATAGAGTAATGGATTGGAAATGAAGAACTATTTGGTATGAAATTTACGAGGGGTTGGAGATGCCCTAAGTCGTTTTTTTTTTTTTTTTTATTACAAGGATTATGGAAATAACGGATGAGAATTCTAAATCCTTTTTGTGCTTTTGATAAGTGGATTATGTGGTACGGACAAGACAACTTCATATTTCTAGATGCATTTCTAAGTTGACTCTTCAGAATCATAAAAGAGAACTTGCAAGATTTCATTGAGAAGCTGCAATGCAATTAATGACAAAGATGTTGCTTGTAAACTGGCATTATAATTACTAGATCTAGTGTTGGTGTTTAAAGAAACTGAGAAAGGAAGCATGATGACTCAAACAGGCAATTTTGATGTTTTAAATATGATAGACTTATATTTTGAAGCATTATATACATGCGCCTCTTTTGCCTTCTTTTCAAATGCAAAGATATACAAGCTCGTTATCCTCGTGCTGAAGATCTACCAAATGTCAGCCTGTAATTATTTCGAATATCAGTGATCTAGAGACTTAATCCAATCTATATCATCAGCACCTCAGGTAAAACCACATTCCATAATTAATATAGGAAAAATAAATTGACATTTCTTGATTTATTTCGAACTTATAATGACACATCTAAACTAAAAGTCTAAAATTACTTATAGTTATTCCCAAGATTTTAAGAAAAATTACACATGACTAAAATTTTACTTTAAACTATTAAATTTCATTTAATTACTGTTCCTATTAGACTAACAATTAGTTGGAACAACATAACTAAGTAGTTAACATTTCATTTCGTTTTTAGTATTTTCTTAGCTCATAGGGTGTCACCATAGTTAATTTATCCAGTATCACCATAATTTTGAATAAATCAAAGAAGATCTAAAGATAACAACTTTATCTACGAAATCCATTTACCGACAAATAAACAGGTCATGAACAAATACAAGTTTTAAACCTAAATTGGGTAGGGTTACGAAGGTGTCGGACCCAAAATGTCAAATACATTGATACAATATATTTGGCATGTTATCAGAGTTAATTACACTTTTATACTTTATTTGTTTGATTTATATTTTTAGTTTTGATTATTATTAATATTAACTTTTATATTTCAAAAGTTGTATCAAATTTATACCTTTTATAAGTCAAATACCTATTTTGACCAAGAAAATTACTAAAATACCCTTACAAAATTTATATATTTAAAAATCAATCTAATTTTTTTTATAAAATATTAATTAACAATTAACACAACAAATATTAAAATGTTCTAAAAAATTTGACTATTAAAAGAAATATATATATTTTTCTCTTTTTTAAACCTTTTTTTTTTAATTTCGGTTATTAGTTTTAATTTCCAAAAATGTATTATTAAAATCCTAAAGAGTATTAATTGTAAATTTATAAGTCAAAAATAGTTGTTAACTTATAAAGTATATGAATATGTAAGAAGTTTAAAGTGCGAAGATTATTATTGATAATACCCAAAACTAATTGTATAAATCATACAATCAACTAAAATATATAGTACAAATATATAATTAACCCATACTGTTAGTTGTGTTAGATTTGGTACCTACTTTATTTTTAGCATCTCGTACACTTCATTTTTCATACTTCTGTCTTTTTTAAAAAAAAAATTTTGCCCCTTTTTCCATGGTCATTATTAATTGGTATTGATTGGTATGACTATCTGCTCCATGGTAGGTGTCATATGGATCATGCCCTCTATATGAATATGCCCCGTGTGGCACCTCGCTCTTCGGGCTAACCCGCTTACCAACAACACGCATATAGGTAATATCGACTAGTTTCACTCAATTTGGGCTCATCATGGGAATAATTTTAGCTTCTGACCAATTTATGAAGGAATAGCCTAGCCCCAAATAGATCATCCCATAGATCTCCCGCATATACCTTCAAAGTTTTCTTGCCCAGTCAATAATGCCTACGCAAAGTTTGTCTTGCCTCTCATGTTGTAGAGGGTTACAAATCCTCCTCTACCAAAAAATATGTACACCCTCGTACATGAAACCATCACGCTGAAATGCACCATCCTGCCTATCATTTCACTTAGTGCACACACTCATATGCTAGGAAATGCACCAATGCTAGTACTTGGCATAGATATAGTTTCCTCACGGCATTACATTTCGTTATGGCCTTAGTGAGGTTTGGTTACCTATTGGTGATCTCCATTTTATGGAACACAATAATATGTCTTGTCACATCTATCGCTTTGGCTCTAATATCATTTGTCGCAGAGGTCACACCCTCTACATGAACACACCTCGTGCGGCGCCCAATTCCCTTGGCCATCCCGCTCACCAACAACACGTATAGGCAACATTGCCTGGTTTTGCCTTGTTTTGGGCTCATCAGGGAATCAACTCCAATTCTCGACCAATTTATGCAAGATTGCCATAACCCTATATAGATCATCTCATAGATCTCCCGCGCCCACCTTAGTCAATAATACCTACGCGTAGTTTTACTCACCTATCACCTTGTAGAGAGTTATAGTGGGAATACCTAAACTCACTTCACCCGATAAATGGAAGCAAGACAAGGACAAATAGTATTTTTTTTTCTCGTCAGTCATGGCCATGATAGCCATATATACCGACCATGCTGCCATTTATATGGTTAGTATGGTTTTGATATATATTTTTTTTCATTTAATCATACATATCTATATCTTGATGAACGTGTTCCTATCATATTCTTACATCAAACATTTTTAAAGAGATCATTGTAGTTACGCAATATATAATAATTGAACTTTCATAACTCAATTTTCTAAAGTGTTTTTATTTGTCGTTAAAATCTAATTAGATGAACAAATGAAAAATGTGTGTAACTATAAAAAAGATTTAACAACAAAACTTTCCTCTTTCTCTCTAACCCTAAGAAGCCTTTTTGCGCCACTTTAGAATTATTCAATTAGTCTATTTGATTTGTGCAATCAACCTCGTTAAGTCTTAGCAGTTCTTCTAACAACACAATAATCCATCCAAAGAGCATTCAATAAGCAAGAAAAGGAGGAAAACTAGTTTTTTTGTTACTCACCATCCATAATTTCTTTGGTAGAGGATAATTACATCTATTATCATTTTTTTTTCTTCTTTTGTGTTTTTGAGCAAATTTCTTCTTTATTTGTGAAAGTATGTTAGAGTATTGTTGTCTGAATTGTTAGTCTATTTTTAAGTTTAAATACCTAATTCATATATTGAGTTGGATTTTGTAATGTTTTATGTATGATTATTTAGTCTTATCATTCAGGTTATACAGTTTGACAAAGTATTTTTAGGTAGAGACTAAAAAGACTACTTAGATTAATAATAATAGTGACTCATAAATTATACTCACTGTACCACACCGTCTCTTCTGAATATTCAACTAATATAATAATAACTTTTGAATTATACAAATGTTACAACAATAATTCTTTTAGTCACAAATTATAAAATATTGAACATAAATAAATTATTATAAAGCACATAATTTAATAATTATGATTAAAAAAGAAAATTTAAATTTCTTATTTACATAATAAATTACCAAGAATTATATAATTTTTATAATAATAATAATTTTTTTTACAAATTATTAAATTTTTAACAGAATTCAAATATAATTTAATAATTTTAACTAATAAAAATAAATAATAATTAATTATACTTTATTTATATTAAAAAAACTAACAACTTACGGTAATTAGATAATATAACAATTATATAATTTAAGAGTCGTTAAGTTAAAACTTCTAGTCATTATTATTATAATTTTTTTAAAAGAGTCGCAATTTTTTTTTTTTTTTAAAAGAGTTACGATTAAGTCACGATTATTAACCCTCCTACTGACTACTCTAAAAATAGTAGGTTTTTTTTTTTTCTAAAAAAAAAAAAAAATGGAAGATCTTTGCGTGCATACCATACTGTAAATTTGAAAGGAATTCACAAAGATCAGTCGCAATCCATTAACTACGACCTGATTTGGCATTTTTTTTGCAACAATGGCCGAACTCACCATGTTAAAGGTACTTCTCCTCCTTCTCCTTCTTCGTACTCTTATTCTCTTCCATAACCCTGATTCTCAAGCCATTTCCTCTTCCACCATCCAATTGTTACCGGCCAATCCTAATTTCGAGCCCTAAATTGCTGTAATCGGTGATGCCGAGCTCGTGGATGACGGCTCTACATCAAATTGACGCAACCCTCGTTTTCGAGCTTCGGGCATCTCCTTGGCCAGAAACCCTTTAGGTTTCTCAACCTAGTGAGTAGTAAGCCGGTCTCGTTCTGCACGGAGTTCACATTCTCGATCTCGCCCGGGAATAGCGAGGGTCTCGTGCTTGTTTTGGTCTCCAGTGATTTCGGATCCAGATTCTCTGGTCGAGGCTCATTTGGGCTTTCTAGGGAGAAAAGGTTTCTGGGTGTTGAGTTTGATACTGCAATGGATGGTAATGTGGGGTGATTTGAATACGAATCACGTCGGGGTTGATGTGGGTAGCTTTGTTTGTGTGTGGCTGTTGTTAATGTTTCTTCGGTGAATTTGGTGCTCAGCAATGGGGAGAAGTTGAAATCTTGGATTGATTACGATCCGCGTTCGAAGAGATTGGAGGTAAGGTTGGCTAGATTGGGTGGTACGAAATGATGAAGATTGGTTGACTTTTTGACTTGACTCGAGAATTACACATCCATTCGCTATCATAACTTACATATTGAAGCCTATAACGATTGTCTAAGTAATCCATATGTAGAGCTCTCCCTATGATTGTCTAAGAAGTAATACCCTTTAGCAAGTGCAAAGCTTTTTCACAGTTAATGGTGCCAGCCGCAACTTGCTCTCTTTTTTGTTTAATGGTCAATAATTCTTAGAATGGCATAGCTTTAACTTCATAGATGATGACAATGAAATAATAATTGGATTTTGTTGCTCTTGGAATGTCTAAATGAATAGAAACCATCCTTTACATTGTCTATTTCTTGGTAAGAATTTTTTGAAAACTTGTATAACTATGCATCCTTTTTCGAAAACCATCAAGAACCTTGGTAGGCCTATGTTCTTTTCTTTTCTTTTTTGCTTTTCCTGACAGTTGGCAAAACGAATTCTCAGTAGTAAGTACGAGTGTCTCTTATGTGCTTTGGCAAAAATTTTAACTGCCTTGTTGCTGTAAACCGTGATTTTAGTATGAAGCCATTTTTTGTGCCTTTTATCTGGTATTCTAGCAAGTAGAGAATCCCATAGTAGATTGCTGATCTCTCGCTCCATCATACCCTCTTTTCTTCTTCCTTACTTAAAACGGTTATGTGTGCACTATGCTGCAGTTAATTAATAAAAGCTTTGCTAGACTGAATGTTTGATAATGTGTTAATTCCAACAACATGAGCTTGTCAAACCTCTGCTTCTCTAATTTATCTATGGAAGATGCATTTCATTGTTTTAACTCTGTTTTCTGCTATGAATTACCCCCCTTACTGTTTATTGCTCAACATAAATTGTCAAATCATTCACAATAGTTTGAGGCATATTAAAAGTTTTCTCTTCTATATTGCTTTTGATTTTACAAATCTAGATACATGTGGGAATGTACTCACACACACACAATGCTATATAACTACGCATCCAGGTCATTATAGTTGCACATATTTGGTGGCCGCCATGGTTTCTAAACTAGCACAGAAGTTGGTTTTCTAATTCTATAACTGTGTATTTCATATTCTTGTTTTACTTTTCGGTCATCAACTTGCTGGGACAAAAGATTGCTGGTAGGTTCGGTATGTTCATTTGGTAGGTTATGAAATTGGACTCTTCGGTGTGATCTTGGCTTTCCTGCGCTATCAAATTGTAGAATAATATTTCCACTTCCCGATTTAGTTTTGGAATGTTCTTTTGAATATCATCAATTCCACCGACTACAGGTGCTTAAAAATCTTCTCTGTTGTTTGTATTCGAACTTTAATGAATAATATTGCGTTTGATCGTGATAAAGTCATATTCGGCAAACAACTTTCGCAAAAAGGTGCGAAATTGTTGTAAACTGAAGCTTGGGTGTGGAAATTTCTTAAAAATTGCAAGAGCAATGAAAATTAGCACAAATTCATTTTTCAGTATGAGACTGATATTATGGGCTCAGAAAGAGCTTTGCTTTATGCAATGGACTTGCTTTTTGTACCACCAAAAACTATGTTAAACAATTATTAAAGAATCTTAACAAAAGAAAATCAATGATTAAAGTGACCTCACTATTGTACTGTACAGTGGTCCTGGAATAATCCATAATCCTCCGGGTGTGAGCATAATGTTAAGGGCCCCAATTTGTTCCCACTACTATTAGTTTTCAATTTTGTATTGGTAGTGGGAACAAATTGAGCGTGAACAAATTTGGTGGTCCTCGTATCTTTTTTATTTTTATTTCTTTTCTGCGGGAAAGTTCATTTAATTTGCAAGAAATGTCACCAAAGATTATTATTATTTTTTTAAGTCAAGTTGTTATTTGTGCTATTGCTTTTGCTATGTTCTAGTTTGAAACAACAAGAGAATAACACTATTTTATAGAACCATACGAGTGAGAGTTTTGATCTAATTATCCCCGAATCATAATGACTGACGTCATAAATATGATTCTATATTTTGTATGAACCATATATTTAATCCCTAGTGTATATTGAAAAAAGAAAGAAAAAGGTTACTTTATGCTATTTATAACTTTGGTGATGGGAGGTCACAGGTCACTATTGTAGTCAATAAAGATGAACATTTTTGTTTGGTCTAAGCCTCTATGGTGCAAAATACATGTATACACAACTAATTTTAGATATATGATGAGTTAGTTTTGAAAACATGCAGTGATTCTCTTTTTTTATCACCCTTGATTTATAATATTTGTACTTGTGATATCAAATCGATTAGTTAACAAAGTGGCCTGGAAAGAGTTACTTTGTTATTTTTGTGGTGCAGGTTTTATGATGTGAACATTAACAAATATCATATATATGAGTTTATGATTCTGATTTATATTCGAGACTTCAAGCCCATCATCCCAGTCTCCAACCATCAAACTATTTGCATAAACTTTTTGTTTGATATCATCACAGACAAATCTTACAGATGTTTTGGTCTTCCCTGGTCAACAAGGTCTTTTTTTTTTTTTTTCTTCAGATAATGTTGAAAAAATTATCAAGTTTTGAATGTTCGAGTTCTTTCCGAATTGCAATAGATGACTGTTTTTGATTCTAAAAGCCTTGGATAAACATATGGATAATAGAGGTGTTTGATATTGCTCAAGTATGGAAAAGGTCAACGTAGACGTTAACTTTAAAAATATAATTTTGAATAGTTTAGGTCACAAATAGGATTGGAATTTAAATTGTTTTTTCAATTATTTTAGTTTACAATTATGATTGATAAAAGCCTGTGAAAATACCTTTAAAAAAGAAAAAGAAACGTGTAAAATATTTTTCATCTAATAAAAAATGTTCTAGAAACTTTATTAGCAATGTAAAACACAACAACACACCAATATTTACTAAGTACTTTAATATTATTTTTGCAACACATCATAACATAGTAATACTAAAATGGGTCCTTAACTTTTATAAAAATAATAATAATAATAATAATAATAAAGAAAATATGAGAGGTTAGAAAGAGATATGTAGCTTTTTTTGGTGAGAGCAAAGAGAAGTGTAGTTTGTAAGTAACGAATTGGGAGACAAACATCGTAAAAATCCAAATTATTATTCTAAAATTTTAATACAACTCGATATTTGAGTCATTATTGTATAAAATTTAGGTACTATAATTTATCACATATAACTCAATAATGTTCAATAATTAAATAGTCAAAGCTCATGTTCCACGTATATATATATATTTCTTTTTTTAGAGAAAGACGATCATATAATAAAAAGAAAGATCAATCAAAACGAACGAAAAAGTAATCAAAGGCATACAATCAATCTAGAGCATATATCCAGCATAACGAAAAGCCAAGCTGACTAAACAGTGGATCACTTTATTCTTATTTCTAAGAATATAATAACAAGTACCATACTTAATCAGACTATGTAAAGATTTAACATCAAGATAAATAGGAGTAAGTGAAACTAGAGGAGAAAATAATACTAGAACCTGAATTACTCTAAGAGCATCACATTCGATGATGAAAACTTGAAGATCGGATCGATAGGTATAGAGGAGACCTTCGTGGAGGGCCATAAGTTTTGCAGCTTTCATACTCAGTCTGTCAGAAATTCTTCTAGACAATGTTGCTAGAATGTAACTGTTGTGGTCTCGGATCACTACCACGTACTGATATTAAAAAGCCTTGAGATAAAGTTTGGTACACGCTAGTATTATTCCATTAGCTTATAATCCAAAATAAAAGTATTATCTCTTTTTTTTTTTTTTTTTTATAGTTAGGGATCAATACTCTACTTGTATTTCCATAGACCATAACACTACACTTTCGTGGCACTTTCTCATCTGTCTATTATGAGCAAACATCAAATTCAGTACTAAAAAAAAAAGGAAAATCCACTAAAATAATCATGTCAAGATGTTATCAATATCACAGGAAATTATCTACTAAAGTTAGCCCACAATATTGACATACGAGCACAAATATATTCACTAATTAGCTTAAACAAAAAAGAATATCAATCATTATTGCAATTTGCAATTGACTTGTTCTCTTTTTCTTTTTTTTTTTTTCAATATCGACTATTATGAATTACGTGTACTAATTTGTTGAAATAAAAGGCATAAAACAACCAACAATAATTTATTTAAGCTTAAAACATATTCAAAGTAAATAGACATTACTTCTATGTGGTGGGCTGAGCTATTAACTGGCTACTATTCTCTCCAGCACCTACAAGCCGCGAAAACTAATGAAGAAGGATGAGGATTATGGAGTTCAACAATCGTTGGCTCCTCTTGAGGTCTCAGCCGAAACTTACACAAAAAATGAGCTCAATCCCTCTTCTATGCCACAAACTAGTCGACGACTAGTTTTTACAAGGTATGGGCTGGTGGGCTTTGTCATATGTGTAGCAGATCATACTCTTGGCCTATTAGGCTGGTCAAGGTATCCAAAGAGTGTGAAATCATGGACCTTATACATATTAAGATGTGTAGTCCATCCTATTATGGACCAATTAGCAATACTATACAAAATCAATAATATATACAAATATAGTTGTTCTTAATATGTTTTAATTAAGACATAGTGAGTTACTAGTAATTATACTAGTGCATATAAAATATTCTAACATTCTCCCACTTGGATAATATGATCATACAAAATACTCATTTAACTATAATATGTCAAAATACAAGAATCTCTTACGAATATGAATAGCCAAAACTAATAATATATAATACTAGATTGATAAGATACAAGTATCATATACAATTAGGTGCTAGAGATTCATAAAACATGCCGATAACTTTTATATATGGATTCACCAACAAGACATATATTGAGACTAAAAATAGATATCTCTAATTGCATGTCACTTACCAAATAAACATGTATGTATATATCACAAAAATGACTAAGATCCATATCATATATGTATTACATAAAAATAAGCGATTCACATTAATTAACAATATGTTATCATATCTAAATAGTAATAAACTCTTACTAATTCAATACAACTAAGACTACTAACAGTATTTCATGGGATGTGTGTTCTCAAAATATACAAAAAGTTAGTCTTTCGCTAGTAATTTTTTTAATATGTTATTTATATGCGTGTTCTCAAAATAGAAATAAGGGTACTACGACTTTCTCTCTAACAAATAGGAACTGTATATCAATAAAATTAGAGCTAATAATGCTCCTCAAGTTCTAATAGAAAAGATAGAGTTATGGAATCATAACTATAAAGTTTCAACAACCTCAAAATAGAGTGAACTACTCTAAATACTAAAACAAGATTCTACAACCTCATAACACGCCACAAAAAAATTCTATCTCGATGGGCGAGGTAGCTATAAATGTCCAATTGATATTAAATCCTAAAACAGCTCAACTGTAAGTGTCTAGTTGGCACAAAATTACATAATAACACCTCTTACCATCACCATAATATACATATGGATAGACTTTTATCATCTATGCAGCCCACAATTTCGACGTCACAAAATCTAACTATATCATGAATGTTAGTCTACTGATGAATCAATCACAAAATAAGATCTTAGGTATCCAAAAATATCACTGAAATACCTAATAAATATGCCCAAGATAAATACAATATTATGGTACGTGTGTACTCGAGTATACATATATCAAGCTGCTAACAGTAGACGCATAGGGACTAATCTTATATGATCTCTCTCAAAAGACCTAATGGACTTTTGGCCTTTCATAATTGTCACATTTCAAAATTAGTGCTTTCTAGTAAGTATAATAATAATATCCAGGACTGGATCTTTGTAAAGAACTTGATTAATATAGATTCTTTGAGACAAACCAAAAATGTCATTAGAACCATATGAAGAATCTATATACCTATAACATACGAGGCTTTTCCAAAATTCTTCATGTTTATATGGCTAATCTACAATTATTTATCTCATATATTAGGTCAGAATCTTTAAATGCGAGCATAATATCTACAATATATAAAATCATGAATATGTAGTCGTTCGTATTAACCTTTACATATACACATTGATCAACAATGTTTTCCAAAATACACTAATGGTGATACTCTCATCAAAATTGTAATACTACTATATTGATGCTAATTTCAATCCATAATCAACTATGAATCTAATAAAGTAGGTGTTTATTATCAAATATCTCAAAGTTATTCAATGTAGCCGTGCACATATGTAAGCTTCATTCAAAAAACATAGTTCTCACATCCACTTAATGAAGTTCCAAGTCAACACAGTAATAACTACCACAAAATCAATAAGTTATCTTTACTGGAAACTTATGAGAAGGCATCTCCATAACTAATTATTCTCATTTCCTAAAATATGATGTCATCTATAATAAGAATTAATGACTGCTAATAGCTCACTGGCAGATAATCATATTAGAGGTATAATTAATGTCAAACTTCTGTTCCTACCAATAAACTATCAAATCTCCAAATATTGCAAGCATATCAAATCATCATGATCTTTTCAAAAGATACATATCTCTTCATTCACATATAAAGTCATTAAGTATAACCAGATTAATGGATATAACACAAGCGACTATATATTTCTGGTCAATTGTAGGGCGAATAATCACATCGAAAACAACAAGAATGGAGATAATAACACATAATATTTTTCATCGAAAAAAATCTCCCATGGCTCCTGACTTATACCAGAAATATCAATTAAAATGACAACTTCATCTGACTCAGTCATTATGGTGGTATAAGATTGGTGATCAAATCTAGAATTCTTTAATCACGTATCAATCACTATAAATCAATCCTCAAAAGATATCATACAATATCAAAAAACGTATGATTTATATCTTTTTACAATACTATAATGTCTAAGAGATCCAATTTTTTATCTATAATACTAATCAATATCATATTCTTGGAAATATATTACAAAAGGTTTAGGATTATATTCCATCTTATTGTATCTCTCACAATAACCATCATATCAGACTTGATTACTTTAATTCATTTATCATGAGTTAGACCTTTCGAAGAATAAATTCAATGTGACTATAATAGGAGTAGTTAGTCAAAAAGACCTATAATCATTTTTAACCTCTTATAACCTGAGGAATCAATAGTCCAAAAATCTCAGTATGGATTAATTCTAGAGAAATCACACATGTCTCAATCTTACTCTTATAACTATGATAGTTTACTAATCATTGAAGTAACAAACATGTGCATAATAATCCTGAATGAGAAATTTGTAATACATTATATGAATCTTACCACTGATCTTTCTTTTTAAAAAAAATAGAATTGTAATCCAATTCTTGTACCATAATACGTAAGATTTTCGTCTCTCAAACATTTAAGATTATTAATGGTATAATTAACTTTTCAATTCTGAAAGAAAAGTATATCTCAATTATCCAAAATAAAAACAAGCTCCTCCAGGACAAGAGAAAAATAGAAGTATATGTAACCCCAAAAGAATATCATAATCCTAGTCATAATTTGACTATCTCCAAAGTGTCAACTTTAAGATAATATTCACCATTAAGTGCATATGTATTCCAAGACCAGTTGGAACTTAATCTCCATCAATGATATTTTATCCTTTATATCATTCTCTTCCCCAATAAATATTGTTGTCAACTCATCAAAGTCGATTACTTCTCATAACGGTCAAGACTTATCTCTAATTAATTACTCCTTCTGAGCATCATGACTTAATGCAATCGAAACAAACTATAGATGAAAGAGTTCTCTCAATAATCTATACCAATTCTTATGAGCTATAGTAGTCAGAAAACACCTTATTAATGTGATCTTATCCTCACAAACTGTCATAACCAATTATTTCATAAATATCTCATTAACCTTAAAGAACATTTTTTTAAATACTCCTACTCATCATGGAGTTTCATGACATCAATTAACTATAAATAATGGATTTAAAAGTTGCACTAAACCCACAAGACTTAGTCCATTTACTTTATCGTACTCGGTACGAGATCTATGTCATCAAATATAATAGTTTCATTCAGTGTCAAAAAAGGTAGAGATACAAGGATTGCTTCAAGCTAGAGGAAATAACCAAGAGTAATATTACTAATATGCATGTAAAACCAAGATCATGCTATTTTCTCTTCCTCTCAGCTTTCTCAATGATCCAATCAATAACGTGATCATTGTATGCTAGAGTCCCTTAAGCAAACAAGGACTTATTCACAAGTAATACACTAAAAGCTACAACCAAATACATCAATCCACTATCGACAGAATAGAAAATACTATGCAATTCATGATATTCAATATATTTTCGTCACCAATCTAAGAATTCTACTAAACAATAAAATTATCGACAGGATAATTTAATTATTCGTATAGACCTTAGTATTAATTTTGATCAATCAGAGGAGAATAAACAACAATAATCACAATTTTCTATCAATAATTTGACATGCTCAACTTACGACAGGTAAGTATAGAAACAGTTAAAATCGGTCAAAATCTCACAAAATTAAAATAAAGTCAATTATGCATTTATATTATCAAGTAATAATAATCACAGAAATACACAAAAATAAGTAATAATTTATAAATTATCTATATAATATGCCAAAATTTATTTGTCATTTATAATGAAGTTTATAATAATAAAATATAGCATATGATAGCAAAATATAGAATAAAAAAATATACTCAAAATTGGCCAAAAGTGAGAATATAATAATTGATGCAATCATGTTCCACAACTTGACAAGTTTAGACTCACAATAAGTTAGTATATAAACTCTCACGATTGTCACAATCTCACAATCAATTATGCCACAAACTATGAAAATTTTCAAAAATGAAATTCAATGCATAAAATTATCCAAAAATATGCGTATACTCATAGGTGGCATAAAATTATAAAAAATATGTATATAATCATGTGTAATGTTAAATTAAATATATTAATATATAACTAGACATGCTCTAAGATGGCTTTAATATGTATCCAATAATGCATAAGAATTAATTTCATACAAAATTATGAGATTTACTATTTAAAACGATAAGCAAAAATGTGTGATAATTTAATAAAACCTTTTCTAATGGTCAAAAATAACAAATAATCACACAAATAATTAAGAAATAAAAAATGAGTAAAATTTCAAAAACAACAGACAAAAATGAACCTTCACGCGCCCACACGTGCCAAGAAAGAGGAGTTTTTTTCCCCTAAGATCTAGGCCCAAAATAACGACATGTCATTTTGGTCTTTAGGCCAACAAAATGACGTAGCATTTTCTCGAAACAGCAGCTAAACGTAATTGTAAACGACATGTCGTTTTTCATGTAAATCAAATGATATGTCGTTTTTGTATAAAAACAACAACTAAGCATAACTATAAACGACATGTCGTTTTGCTTGTGCATCAGACGACATTTCGTTTTTGTACGATGACAGCAGCTGACCCTTTAAACAAATAACATGTTATTTTCGTCTGACAGAGACCAAACGAGACATTGTATGACATCATCTTTGACCTCTAGCCAGGTTCGTCTAACCCAATTCAGACTTGGGTGACTCGATCCGGCCATATCTTGGCTTTTGGTACTCCGTTTTTGATGATTTTTGTGGGTTTTATTCCTAATTTTATTTTCATTGGTTTTGTAACATTTATTTGGCAAAAAACGCTCCAAATAACTGCAGCAAATCGATAAAAGACGACTATTTTCAAACTTTTAACAGTTTAACAAAATTAAAAATAAGGCGGCCAAAGCAAGTACAAACATCACGAATATGATGTCCATAATACATGTTTGTCATCAATAGCAAACAAAAAAAATGATTGTTTGTGCTAAAAAATAATTCTCAGAAAAATGGGTGTATATTCAAGAAAAAACCCAAAAAAATTCTAACAAATTAAAAAAAAAAACAACCTACAGAATAACTTTAAGTTAAATGGTCTAGCTCTAATACCAATTGTTGAAATAAAAGGCATAAAACAATCAACAACAATCCATTTAAGCTTAAAGCATAATAAGAGAAAATGGACATTATCTCTATACAGTGGGCTAAACTATTGATCGGCCATTGTTCTCTCTGGCACCTATAAGTTGCGAAAACTGATGAAGAAGGATGAGAGGTTATGGAGTTCAACATTCTTTGGCTTCTCTTGAGGTCTGAGCCGAAACCCGCACCAAAAATGTGCTCATTCCCCCTTCTATGCCACAAATTAGTCAACGGCCCGTTTTTATAAGGAAAGGGCTGGTGGGCTTTGTCATATGTGTAGCAGATCATACTCTCAATCTAATGGGCTGGCTAAGGTATCTAAAAAGTGTGAAATCATAGGCCTCATACATATTAAGATATTTGGTTCATCTCATTATGACCCAATTAGTAATACTATACAAAATCAATTATACATACAAATATAATTATTTTTAATATATTTTAATTAAGACATAATAAATTACTAGTAATTATATTAGTCCATATAAAATAAGTTAGAAATGAACGTGCGATTTTGATGGACTTGCTTTATAAGATAGAGATGTCTCAAAATAAGAGATAACATAGGATGGGATATATTGTTGCGCGACAAGTCAACCGATCAATAAAAAAAGAATAAGGGGTCCGCAACATTAGCACATTGAACATGAAAGGCACTAGTTCAATTTTAGAGCCACACAAGTGCAATAAGGCTAAAAATTCATATCTCTCCCATAAGTGAAATAGAAAATCAAGGTTTAAGCCTCCAATAGCTTTTTGAGAGATCCACTTAATGACATAACAAATTAAAATCTTCTTTGTAGACATAAAAATTACAACCAAAGATTTGTGCAAATAGATGAACAAAGAAATTTAGGATCATAGTTTAAAAATTACATAACTTAAAAAATAATTTACTACAAATCAGTCACAAAGACTTGAGGTAAACGTGATACGGATAAGGGTAGGAGTACTTTGGCTAAAGTAATCTATTTTTGACTCTTTTCAGGATGATTTTTTAGTAGTCAGAAACTCTATTTTATGTAAATCCTAAAAATATCATTTTAAAAAGAAAAAAAATCCTAAATTTATCCATTTTTGTTGATGAATCAGCTTTAAAAATAAATTAAAAGTCTTCAATTGAGGCTAACTTAGCTAGTTCAAGATTTGAAGAATATGTACGTGAGTTTAGGATCACGGTTTCAAACTTTAGAAATGACGGATGTGTTAATTGAGACTAACTTAGCTAGTTCAAGATTTGAAGAATGTGTACGTGAGTCTAAGATCACGGTTTCAAACTTTAGAAATGACGGATGTGCGAGTTATTTTCTTTTTATTTTTGTAGTAAATAGTATAACTCACTTAAAAAAAAAATTAAAGTAGAGTTCAATCCGAAAACACGAGGACGTTAGATTCCAAGAACCCAAGGTATTGTCGTTGGCCAAAAGCTTCGTGCGGTTGGCTATTGAGCTCAGAAGGATTGAGTTCCTAGAAAGCAGTCAAAGTCCATAGGCAAAGGAGAACCTCGCAGATTCATAAAGATGTCGTAGAATAACCTACGAGAACTATGACTGATTCCAACCCTATATGTATTTCGATTTTCTTCAATATCCTTTTTGTCGACATATCATTTGGCACAAATATTAAAGTGTGCCTCTGGCATTACTTTTTCGTAAGAAACTCTTCTACACATTTGACCATATTGAAATTTTAAGAAGTGAGCTCCATTGCTTTATAAGTGAAACCGGCACCGTTTGATTAATTCTCTATTGACGGAAAAAAAGATCAAGCCTTATTCCTTATTCTAAAAGCGCCCAAGATTTTAAAAACATGTATTTACTGGAACAGTTGTTTAATATACCTCCACTACTCTTTTTATTTAAATAAAAAAACATACGAAAACAAAAACAAAAAGGACTCCAAACAATCCGGTTATCTATTTTCTATGTCAATGAATACACAAGTTATAAATGAGGTTTACAGTCACACAAATACTAATAAATGGTACAAAGGATAAACATATTGTAGTCACAATCAGGATAAATAGTGAGGAATGAATGAGATGTGAATCTTTATTTTGTATTATAATGTTACTTAAAATGATAGGAAACAGCTAAACATTGCTAGAATAGTAAAAAAAAAAAAAAACGCCATTTATGTGTTTCATAATAAAAGTATTCCAAATTTTGCTGAATTGCACGTTTAAAAGTATGCATATTCTACTTACCGCGAAAAAGGCGGTTTTTTTTTTTCCAAAAAAAATTATGTTTGCTAACAATAGCTTTCTATATAAATCTTATAAGAGATTACTAATAAAACAGGAAAAATGACACAGCAACCATTTTTTTTCAACAATCAAAGTATGCGAATTTGATTTTTTTTTTTAACTTTCTATTGGTAAAAAAATTGTCTTATCATTCCTAAAAATTAAGCAAATACTAAACTTTATAGAAATTTTCAAAGAGAAAAAAAAAATCTGTAGAAAATTTGTCTAAATTTATAACTTAAATGATGTAACTTTATATATTTAAGAGAGTTAATGAGTGTGATAGAAAAAACACATACAAGATACATAGAACAACAACAATAATAATAATAATAATAATATTTTGTCATAAAACATATAATGCTAAAAATCACAATTTTTATCCAAATATTTTAATATAACTTATATGAATATCAGTTTTCACAATTCAATTGGTGAAAACTAATGTCAACTCTCTTGTTCCTTAAGTTTGTATTGAAGAAAAATGTAATCCAATACTTACCCCATAAACTATTAAAAAATCCCATTATTTAGCCACCTAAATTTCACAAGATCTTTATTTTGGCACAAAATTTTCATCTGTCATTCCTCGAATAAGAGCTCGTCTTCGAAGAGAATTAGATTAAGAGATAATATCATTTTTATATCTTATATTCTAACATTTTGTTCAAATTATATTTTATATTTTAGTTATTATCAACATTAATCCTTAGATTTAAAATTCATTACAAATTTATACTCAGATATTAATTTATCAAAATATTTTTTAAAAAATTAAAAATAAATTGTATAAAAATTTATTCGAGAATAAATTTATTAAATTATCTGAATAAATTAACTATTCTAAATTAATATCAAAATATAAATTTGTAATAAATTTTAAATTTAAATTTCAATATTAATAATATTTAAAATACAAAATATAAATTAAACCAAATATTAAAATATTAAATATAAAAGTGAAATCATTCCGTAAATAACAAAAGAAGAAGTTGTAAGAGGTAACAACATAAGAGCACCGTAGTGAACCTAGCCCAAAATCGAACCCGTAATAGAAAAAAACATATCTTTAATAGTGGCCGTAACCCAATAGGAAGAGGGCCTTTGATGTTGGGAAATGCACCCTCACACAGGCACTGACTCTCTCTGCCTCTAACATGACCGACACGTACCGGACTTGTGAGCAATCAGTGAAATAGTGTGCGTCCCCTAAAATAGAGCCACTCTCTCATTGGACAACACTCTTTTCATTAGAGGTCCAAACCAAAAGTTGCAGAGAAACACAAACCCCCTTAGATATATTTTTTTTTATTTTCTTTATTTTAAATTTAATATGCTATAATTGGGACCTTCTCTGTCATTACTTCTTTTGCTTTTTTAATTTAATTTTTTCTGGGGGAAAATAATTAATTCTTTCTGGGGTCCTAGATTTTAGGGGAGAGAGGGAGTTGTACCACACCTCTCTCTCTCTCTCTACGCTGGCTGTGATATATATATCATCTTCATTACGCTGGCTGTGATATATATATCATCTTCATACTCTTCGGAGGAGGAGGAGGAGGTAAGGGAAGAGACCCAGTTGCTCTTGGGAAGAGGACAAGACTTCCCAGAGCTTACTATGGACGACCATGGCGGTGAACTCGACCCTGTTTCTCGAAAGGTCCATGATGAAGAACATTTGGGTGTGGAAATTCCAGAAACCGCGCACCAGATTAGCAGTGGTTCATACCCATTTCCCCTTTTTTTTTCCTTATTATATTTCTTTTTTTTTAAATATATTTTTTATGGGGTTGTTTTCATTTTCGTGTTGCCCATTTGGATTTTGACAAACATGAAAACAACCCCAGATTACAATGACTTTTTTTTTGGTTGAAATTCTAATTTTGGGTTTTATTGTTTTATTTATTCTTTTTTTCTGGGGTTGTTTTCATTTTCGTGTCATTTGAATTTGGTGAAAATGAAAACAATCACAGATTACAGTGACGTTCTCAATTGAAATTCTTATTGGGTTTTTGTTTCTTTCATGTGCCGGCTTTATTTAATTATTGATTTATTCTTATAGAGATTAATTTACTAGGCTGGTTCAATGGTATTTGCTGAAACGTAGCGTGCATGAACGAGAATTTATAACACGACACATATAAAACCATATATGCATGCTATTTACATACGTATATTTCACAATGTTAATCCAAAATATTCTTCTAATTTCAAAGAAAATGGTTCTTGGTTTCTGAGACTAACTAAAGCTCAATGATTTTGATTGCTCTGTATCGGAAAGGGTCTTAACTTTTGTGGAATTTGTTTATAGATTCATGGTTTCAAGTGGGATTTGTCCTCACAACCGGTATCAATAGTGCATACGTTCTGGGATACTCTGGGACCATCATGGTTCCTCTGGGATGGGTGTTCGGCATTGTTGGTCTTATTTTAGCCACAGCTATATCATTGTATGCAAATTCTCTTATTGCCAAGCTCCACGAATTTGGAGGGAAGAGGCATATTAGATACAGAGATCTTGCAGGATTTATATACGGTATGAGAAAAAGAAAAATCCATAAGAAATGAGTTGAATGCTTGATCTTTTTGTTAAAATTTTCTTATTTACCTTTGTTGGGGCCTTTTATTTACAGGTAGGAAAGCTTATTCTCTTACTTGGGGATTGCAGTATGTCAATCTTTTCATGATAAACACTGGATATATCATCTTGGCTGGTCAGGCTCTCAAGGTGAATTCAACTTTAAGAAAATAATTTTCAAGTCGAGTAGTTGTGTTTTTTGTTTTTCTTTTAGTATATCGGAACTTCATTCTTCTCCATTTCTTTATTTTAATCTCTTCATATCACTGTCACCGCTGGACTATCTAAATAAGAAAAGGATTGTTGCTTATAAATTTATGACAAATACAATCTTAAATACACATGCAGTTTTCATTTTTTTCCCCCCTGAATCATCTTGTCTATGCATTTGCTATGCAGGCTGTGTATGTTCTTTTCAGTGATGATGGTGCATTGAAACTCCCATACTGTATTGCCATAGCTGGGTTTGTATGTGCATTGTTTGCCATAGGTATTCCACACTTGTCAGCTCTGAGGATTTGGTTGGGATTTTCAACATTTTTCAGCCTAGTATATATCGTTGCAGCATTTGTGCTCTCCCTCCAAGATGGTAAGCAAGCTTTGATCGTTTGTGCCAGATTTTGATTTAACATATTGTCTACAATATTATTGGTGCTTTTTGGCTTGGTTCCTTAGTTAAGGAAGACATTAGTGATGTTAATAGAATAATAGACTATATCACAACCACTTTACTTAGAGTTTCTCTCGCTAAATTGACCAGGATTTTTCTCCTTTTTTATCTCAAAATGCAATTTTGGTTGTCTAGGCATTAAAGCACCCAAGAGGGATTATAGCATCCCAGGGAAAACAACGAGCAAAATATTTACAACAATTGGTGCAGCTGCAAATCTCGTTTTTGCATTTAATACAGGAATGCTTCCAGAGATACAGGTAGGCCAGAACTTTATGTCAAGTTTTGAGAGAACCAAGATTTGGAGCTTAGAATTGTATTTCTTATTAGATTCTATGTGGCAGATATGCTTTTTGGCAACTTAAAAATTTTGGAAAATTTGTGCCTTCTTGTGTATAAGCAAAGAACTTTTAAGTAAATTTCTTGTTTGTCACTATGAGTCAGAGGGAAAACTGTGTTCCTTAAATTTTTTCATGCTTGCTTACTAGAAATATCGTGAGCACCATATGTTTTTAAGCTTTTCAATACTTGTATCACTCCCCTATCATTTCAAAGTGCAGGCATCACCTTGCAATTAGAATCTACAAACCCTTAACCCAAAGTCCTTGCAATACTTTTCCCTTTGCCGCTATCATTACTATCCCAAACTCACTTCCGGTTTTCATTATGCTATTCTTACAGGCAACAGTGAGGAAGCCTGTCGTTGGAAACATGTTAAAAGCTCTATACTTTCAGTTTTCAGTTGGAGTTCTTCCCATGTATGCTGTCACTTTTGTTGGGTATTGGGCCTATGGATCTTCAACATCATCTTACTTGCTCAACAGCGTTAATGGTCCAGTTTGGGTTAAGGCAGTGGCCAATATTTCTGCCTTCCTTCAAACAGTCATTGCCCTGCATGTAATTTTCTCACCATCTGGTTTCTTAATTTTTCTTGTCACAACTTGTGATAACATTAACTAACTTTGGTTCGCCTACCGGTTGTAGATCTTTGCTAGTCCAATGTACGAGTATGTTGATACAAAATATGGAATCAAAGGAAGTGCCTTATCGATTCGCAATTTGTCATTCAGAATCATGGTAAGAGGTGGCTACCTCACCATTAACACGTTGGTTGCTGCTCTCCTGCCTTTCCTTGGAGATTTCATGAGCCTCACAGGTGCCATCAGTACATTCCCTCTTACATTCATCCTTGCGAATCACATGTACTTGGTGGCAAAGAAGAACAAACTCACTTCTTTACAAAAGCTTTGGCATTGGATCAATGTTTGTTTCTTTGGTTGTATGTCTGTTGCTGCTGCAATTGCAGCCTTAAGGCTCATTGCCGTAGACTCAAAAACCTACCATGTATTTGCCGATCTCTGATGTTTGTTTTCAATTTCTACAGCAATTTTGTTTGCAATTCCTGATTTGAATGGATATCTTAGCTTTTTCATTTAGGTCTTGGCAAGTATGGCTCATTTAGCCAACAAAAAAATAAAATAAAATACTTGTAATATTCTCGTGATATCTATCGTTCATCCTTCAACGGTCTAGAAGAGCTAATTATTATGTTTGATGCTGCATCATAAAAGATGAGAACATTCATCAGGGTAGAGAGTACTAGAAGTGTAAATATGATTTCTCTATCATTATTTTGTGTATATGTTTCATAAAGTGTCTTTTTATAAGTTCATGCTAAAAATCCAGACTAACTCTGTGCAATACAAGAGATTAATGCTTTAGGGTAGTGCTTAATGGGAAAATGAAGATTGGTATAAGGTAACCAATTCCAAGCTTTTTACCCTGCATGGACAGAGCAGACTGAACATTTTTATAAGGAAAGAAAGACGATGACATAAATCACCTTCAACATTTCCTAAGTGGTAAAAAAGACAAAACAGAACCACATGCGACGTAAACAATGCAGTGAGAGTATAAAACGACAAAAGTGAAAACGACATGTTTCTTAAGTAACAAACAACAATCAAGGAAAAAGCATGTGAATAAGTGATTAACATCGTGTTGAACTACCACGAACAATCAAGATAGGTCATAATCTCATAGACCACATCTTGGTTGAATCATATACGTATTACCATGTAGACCAATGTGACTAAAAAAAACTCAATGTTTAAAAATCCAAAACTAACGTTGGGAAGCGTCATGCATACAAACGAAAATAACAGAAGATTATCCAGATCTTTGCTTAATATGAACTGTAAAAGTAATTACAGAACTTCGAATTACATTTGATAGTCGTATATAGGATATAGAGGAATTGCCTGCCTAACTAAATTTCTCTCCATATTCAACTTTAATAGTTGATTTTACATGTTGTAATGGAATAACTGAAAAGAAAGAAGGAAAAAAAAAACCCTAACTACTACTCCAAATTCCTAAAAAAGACTTTGTATGGCTGAAACATTTACAAGTTGAAAACCTAACTTCATCTACTCAAAATTGTTTCTTGTTTCTTGACACTCCTGTACACCTTCTTGCCTATGCTGCTGCTTCTCTGTCATTATAACTTTCTTTTCTTTTTTTTACAAACGCAACCTGGTAAAGGATTTGCATAAAAGTTCTCCTCTAGTTTTGGGGTTCTTCGACTACGCCTAGGATTTGGTCCTCCAATCCTCTTTTCATGTAAACTCTTAACCATGGACGAAAACTTTTCTGTGGAAATGGTACCACTGTCAAGCTTATCAATCAATTTCACTAAATTTTGCCTGCATACATAGAAAAAAAGACATGGTTCCCATTAAGCATAACTTAAATGCCAAATAGATTTCGATATAGAAGATTTAAGTATAGGGAAAAATTACCTATCAGGGCTAATGGTTTTCCTGAAACCTTCAAACATCCTATGACCTTGCAACGCTTTAGCCATGTTTCCATCATAAGAGTAAACAAAGACATCGCTACGTAATGCCACAACATAGTCGATAGCCGCAAGCTGATTCTGGGAATTCTTGAAAGGCTTCAACTCTTCCTCTGTTGCTAAACTAAGCTTAGTGTACAGATTCGGATACTTTTCTTTCAGAGATCTAATCCCATCTCGACCATAAATCTCGCCTGCAACTATGTAAATTCTTGTATCTGAAGGATATCCAAGCGCTTCAAGAAACAAAGCAACTTCTCTTGGTGTCATGGGACAATTCCCATGGAGTCTTTGGACAGTAGCATCGATAACTTTGTCCTTCCAATGCCTTGTCTCATACCTCATTTTCGTAAGCTCCTTGTGTTCGTGTTCGCTAAGATTGTGACTACAGCCTGTGAAAGCAAGCATATCCTTTTCATATCTGCAAATAGTTTTTAAAGATATGATGTTCATTCATTATGACACAATCATTTCATTGAGTCATAAACTTTATTTATGATCATGACAAGTTTTAATTAACCACCTTAAATGGAGAGCAACGTATGGAGTAGCACTATTGTAACTTAATCTTTCAATCAACTTTTTCCCAAGCTGTTCGATTTCTTTTCGAAACCTTAGTGCCTCATACATTGCGCGACATCGAAGCCTCTGAGACGAACCAGCTACATTATTAGCAAGCCGGGAATTTGCCTGTCTTAACTTGATGACTTTGGCATTCTTCAGTTGTTTTTGGTGCATATCTTTGTAGTAACTGAGCTGCAAAAGGGTAGTCACACGCATTTAAAGAATACAAATCAAACCATAAATTGAAAACATTACATAAGATTAATACATTCTTCTTTACCTTTGACCAAGAAACTGGATCCTTATCAAGGGAATTCACTGATTCATATTCTGGTGGGAGTGCTTCTACAATGTTTATGTCATCCTTTAAAACTTCAATGAAATTCTCCCAATCAAAAATGTCTTTAAAATCACTGGAGCAATCGAAATTCAAACAAATAGATTAGTAGAAGCTTTAACTATTTTAGCTTGTTCCACTCATAAATATAAATATTTGAATTAATAATAATATTAATCCTCACCTGGAATCATTCCAATAAGAAGTATGATCTAAAGAAGGCAAAACCAAAGTAGCATTCATCACTTTTGCTATTGCAACCATGTCACTTATCTGCATTAATAATTAAAAAGTTCATCACTAAGATTAGGAAAACCAAATAAACATACAAGACAACTTATTATAACAATTCATGACATAATTACTTAGAGAATTACCCCAAGTTTCATTTGATTCAAACCCCCGTTGGCATGAAATAGGATATAGCCATCGGTTGCATTCCCTTTCCCTGCAAAATAAAACGTTCAGAAAGATATTGCTTGAGACTTGGTCAATGTGACATGTCACATTAACTACATGCATATTATACTATTAGCTACAAGTTGTGTAACGCTATATATATTCTTACTCGTTTCCTTCGATGATCGATTAATGCATTTGTGGTAATTTTCACTCAATGGTTGCCTCCAAATTTCAGGATCCTGAATCTAGGACAAACGGAAACATTTAGTAACATTTAATATGTAACATAACATTATGTAAGGAGCACTTGAACAATTTTTGGAAAATTTTTATAATTAACTGCTATAATACTTGTTATGTTTTTTTGTTCTTTTTTTAATTATACTCTTTGAATCCCTTTTCAATTAGGGAAAAACAGCAATCAATTAATAAATTAAAAAAAAAAACAGAAAAAAAATTCAATCTCTAGATTTTTTTTTTTTTTTCCCATTTTGGTTTTTCAAAGACAAACTATAGAGTTCACATGTAGAAATTGTAACGTTAATTACTCTTACCAAAACCCTTCGGGCTGCATCATTCTCCACATTAATATCCTTCTCTTGGGGCACTCTCGAAGTGGTGGCCTCTTCAAACGCCGTACTAGTACTCGTACCAACTTCAACAAAACCGTTGCTTCCTGCCCTACTACTTGGTAGGATCGTCGTGCTATCTCGAAACGACACCATCATTACCAAAAACGACGTGAAAACGAACGCGACGAAGGCCCCGAAAAGCCGTCGACGTCGCATCGGCCACCGTATCAGCCGTTTCGGCCAGCTAGGCATTGATGATCTTCGTCGAGCACTTATAGACATATTTTTTTTCTCATCACGATGATCATTAGTTCGATCAGGTAAGTTATAGTAACTATATATATTAATTTGCATGACACACACAGAAGAAAAAAAGAAGAAGAAAAAGGAAAAAGAAAAAAATTGGAGAAAGAAAAGGAGAGAAAAGAAAAAGAGTCAAGAGAGAAAAAAAAAATTGAGAGTGAAGAGAAAAACACGGAGCTGTATTACGAAGGTTTGTTAAGGTTTTTGGGATAGTAATGTGAATGTGTGGCGGAATAGAAGGCGAAGCAAACTGATGATTTGGAGTTATGATGTGTTTAATGTGGTTGTAACGCGAACGTGATATATCATATATATATATATATAGTGTTATGTTTGATGTTACATATTTATTTATATAAGCTAACACCTTTTAGCTATTTTATAACCAATGTAGGATTAGATTGTTCTTTGAAAGCATCGTATTCTATTCAATCTACATCTCTTTATTGGAGTTGCAGCACAAAACGAAACTCTTCATTGGGGTAATAGATATGGAACGTGGTTTTAAATTTTAAATTGTATTATTTATTTTGATTCAAAATTTTTTTATTATTTCCTTAAAAAAACATATATCATTTATTTTGTTACATACATATCCTTAAATAATGCATTATTTTAGATATGTTCATGTACTTATTGAAAAAAAAAACAGTCATATTACAGCTAAAATTCGAATTCTGAAATAAATAAATAAATAAATCTCCACATACTTTCAAATTCTGCATCTTAATTGCTCTTTTATATGTTGTTGAATTGACGAATGTATATTAATAATGTATATATTATTTTGTTACGTATCCCTAAAAAACGCGTTATTTTATTTTAGATATGTACGTCGAAAAAAAAAAAACCAGTCCTCTTACAATATAACTCTAATTCTTAAAATTAAATAAATAAATAAATAAAAAGTCTTCCGTATACTTTAAAGTTTGACCCTGCCTCTTTAACAAATAATTGACTTGCGAATATTCAATAATCATTTTATGCATTCACAGTCACAGATGATAATTACGTAACTTACATATTTCCTTATATATATTTCCTTTTGCTCGGCAATTTATTTTTTTGTGTCATCTCACATAGGTTATGGAACGATTAATGTATTTAATTTTAGTACACTCTTTTTTTAAAAAAAATCTATAAATAAGTGCATCTACGGTATTTGAGAGTAGTTTTTTTTTTTTTTAAAGAACAAACAAATTTGTTATTGACAAGTATAAAGCTTTACAGTAATACATACTATTAGAAGAAGAGCTTTTTTTTTTTTTTTTTTTTCCACTCAAGTAAGCTCATCATCCGCTCCTAAATAAACCTAGTATACAATATATGATTAAACATCTTCGTCCCAGAAAAAAAAAAAAAAAAAGCCCCAAAAAACTAAAAAAAGTCCCATGTGGTAAATTGTGGTTTAAGGAATTTTGATCCTTTTCCCTCTACATTTTTTTTTTCAATTCCCGAGTATTTTTAACTACAAACCTTCAAGTTTTTTTCTTTATACGGCATTATAATATTCGAGATCTAATAACGACTGTAGTTCTAATAATTTGTGACGTAATTAAAAACTTCTATACACCGTGAGGATATCTACATATTTTTTCCGATGTGGAAGACTGAAAGCTGTGATTTAATCCAAACTATCCTTAAGATAGATATCTCTAACTTATATATATGTATATATAGTCCCTGAAATAATTAATTTGTTCAAACAACGAGTATTCTTTTCATTAAGGGAAAAAAAAAAAAAGAAAAAAACTTAGTCCTCTTTTCCTCCAGTAGTTTTTTTTTTTTTTTTTGAAAAAAAGAAAAACCATTAGGAGGTTGGGCCTAATAAGGCCCAACTTTTACAAAGTTGGAAATAACGGGCAAGTTAAGCAGACAGAATAAATTGGGCCTAATACACTTAAGGCCCATATACTGAAACCCTAAACTGTCCATATTCCTTGATCGAGTCCAAATGCAAGGCTCTCACGGACCCAAGGCTTACAGATCATAATACCCATCTATAAACTCAACACTGTCTGTATAAATACCCTAATCTTCACATTATCAAATTAGGGTTTAGGGCTTCTGGTCCGCACGCAGGCGTCTCTGGTTGAAGATCAACTTTTCGAAGTAGAGAAGAAACCCCAAGTCAAAAATGGTGAAGGGACGCCAAGGAGAGCGAGTCAGGTCTGTGATCCATTTCATTTTCACCATTTTTAGTTTTTATATGATTCGCTTATAATATCTCAGATTTATGCTTATTTCTCGTTTTTATTTCTTTACAGACTCTATGTCAGAGGAACAGTCCTCGGCTACAAGAGGTAATTGGTTTCAATTTTTTTAAAAAAAATTGGTTTTTTTTTCACTGTTTGGCTTCTGAGAAAATCAAATAGGAAAGAATTTTTTGAGTTTGTGTGATTTGGGGTGAGGAAAGGGAAAATGGGGAAACTAAGATATGGGTTTTGATTTGGGATTGATTTTGGTTTGTGGGTTTGGATTCTGATGTGGGTTAGGTCCAAGTCGAACCAGTATCCAAACACCTCGTTGATCCAGATTGAGGGAGTAAACACCAAGGAGGAGGTTGCTTGGTACCGTGGGAAACGTTTGGCGTACATCTACAAAGCTAAGGTGAAGAAGGACGGGTCTCACTATCGCTGCATTTGGGGCAAGGTTATCAGGCCACACGGTAACAGTGGTGTCGTTCGTGCTAAGTTCAAGTCCAACCTGCCTCCCAAATCCATGGTATTGCTAATACAAAATGTTAGTGTAAATTTTAATATATTTTTGCTTCTACTGGGTTTCTGATTATGTACTTTTTCCGCTTTGTTTTGTAGGGTGCTAGAGTTAGGGTCTTTATGTACCCCAGTAATATTTAAGGTAATTTATTGAACTTTGAGTTCTCTGTTAAAGTTTTTATGATGTCTTTTGCTTCTTTTGTTGAATTTTTATTTGTGGATATATGGTAAATATTCTCTGCATTGATATATTGCTTCTATATTTTTCACTTGAATTTGTTTAGTTTAATCCTTGGTCTCACTCTTTGTTTAAAATTCTCTTAGTGAGCCTTAAACGCCTTGTTTTGATAGGTGCAAATTTTCATGAGTTATTGTTGTTTGCTTTTTGTCGGCATAGATTTGTAATTTGTATTTACCATTATGTTGCCTATTCTTAGATTTTTGGGTTAAGTTCGATCAAGTGTATCTGTGTTGAGTCTTGTTTATTAGTGTTCTTGTAGTATATCAGTCTTGGTTACTCATTAAGGCTAATGTGTTGCGTAATTATTAAAATTTTGAGCTTGTTTCAATGAAGAATATCTGTAAGTCTTGGTTTTTGTGTTTTGTAGTATTGTCTGATTTTATGTGACATTTTGCATTTGTTCTTCAGGTGATTTTCATTATTCTACATTTTTACTTTTACATTCCGTGTACTTAATTTTTTGAGTCTAATTAATTTTTTATTTTATTTTCTTTTGTTTCCTCAGGATTTCTGGACTGCAGTGGTTTGTCACTAGAAGCTATCTGCATTTTATCTTTATTTTTTTGAAACCAAATTTAAATGTCTTGTTTGTTTAGAGATGAATCAGTTTTGTTATTTTAGGATATGTTGAATGGAGAACGCTGAACTAATTTCATGTGGATTTTCCTATCTTCTATCCTTTAGTTTGGACTTTTCGTCATTAATGGAGTTACAGTTTAATCTGATACACTTACGTTGACATATTCTGTTAGCCATGTAGTTTATCGAATGATTTTCTTGGGTTTTGGTGCTAAAACTTAATTGTGATTGTATCAACAGATAGATTAGCCTGGGAGGAAAGTCTTTGTAGATCATCATTTTAGAACAATGTTACGGGGCATCAGCACTGTCTAACGCTTCTGTAATTAGGTTCTATTCTAATTAATAAATTGGATTCTATGGGTTTCACATTAAGTTACATTGGGCACATGATGCATGTTTAGGATATGATGATTGTTTGGGATATGTTGAATGGAGCATTGTTCAAAACTCTGAACTTATTTACTGTGGATTTTACTACCTTCTATTCTTTAGTTTGTTTTCGTTATTAATGGAGTTAAGAGTTTGATTGGATACAATTACGTTGACATATTCTGTTTGCCGTGTAGTTTATGGTTTTATTTTCCTTGGTTCTGGTGCTAAAACTTAATTGTGATTCTATCAACATGTAGATTAGCCTTGATAGAAAATCTTGGTAGAGTTGTAATGTGGTATTGTAGGACATGGTCTTTGTAGGGTTCTGTTCTTTCCCTCGGGGTTGTGGTGTGGTAGCCCCCAGAAAATGTCGTCATCGTAGTGTCCTGTTATAGTACATAGCCCCAACATAATGTCATCATCGTAATGTAACCACAAGAACCCTCGAAGTTAGTTGTTTGACATGCTTAGTCTACTCGTTTGGGTTTAATTTTACCCATTTTCAATTTCCTATTGAGCAAATGCTTACACCAACATGCTAATGGCGAAGATCAGTTGTATAATTTCTAGACGGATCTGCACACCTACACTTTGTGTCGTTTATATGAGTTTTCTTTCCTCTACTTCGAACCTTTGTTGAAATTCCTCAAATTCGAACCTTTATTTTAAACCCTGAAAGTGCATACGTTGGGTCCAAGTTTCTACTTTCCAGTGGCCTTGGGTGAGGACATTTATGTTGGATCCAAGTTTTCTGGTGGCCTATTAATCAGGGTAAGTGAGGACATTCATTATTTCAGGCCGTATTTGATATTTGATTCCACGGTTTTGCACCCATTAATCAAGTGAATAAAAAAACCGTTAATTCGCACCGAGCCATAAAGAATAAAAAAGGAAAAGAAAGCTAGGGGTTCATTACTTTTTAGGGCTATCTTATCTTTTGTTTTAAAGAATACTAGAAATTACCAAGACGTGTATCTCCAGTGCTTGGAGGGGTGTTTTTTTTTTTTTTTTTTCCATTGTTATATTGGTTCAATTTCATTGTTCTTTTTTTTAACTCTTCGGCTTGATTGGGAGCATTGTTTAATCGATAACCATTGCAGTTTCTACAATGTACTTGTTATACGTGATTGTGACTTGAGTTTAATTGTGATGGTTAAAATATGGATGAAATATTATAGTTAAATTCTACTCCAACTTTTAATGTGGGAGAGAAAAGTATGACACTTTATGGACTATTAACATTTCAATGTTTTTATTAAGACTGTTTATGGAATTTATTGTAAAACCTACGTATCATAGTTAGTTTCAAGTTTTTGAAATTTATGTATCTTTCAACTTACAAGACTTGTAATTGAGATTTTTGGGTCTTTCTTATTTATTACTTGAATTTTATATCTCATACTCCAAGTTTAATTTCAACATTCACTAAATTGTATTAGTCTGATTGTTGATTTCAAGTGTTCAAATAACCCAATTTATCCCCAAAAAAAAAAAAAAAATCACAGGGGGAAAAAAGAAACCTACACAACCTGCTATTAAATTGGATAATTATGGGTTGAACTTTTTCAAAAACTGCAGCCCGGTTTCTAACTTTCAATCCAGGAGGTTTGGACACATGAACAGAAAATTGTTAGTGATTTGTTTCATTATGCAATTTTATATCTAAAAGAGTTTTTCTTTTCCTTTACTTTCTTAATTTTTTTTTGGGACGTCCCAAGTTGCACTAGCCTTTCTATCCTTGTAAAAGATCTTAAATCCAAAGAACTTTTGTTGTTATTTGTTCATTACAATGTTAGATCTCAAATCAAATCACAGTTTTCTAATTTTTTTTCAGCTCTCAATATTATTGTCTCAAAAAGTTTATTAACCAAATAAACATACCACATAAACCGACTTGATTAAAAAGTTTCAAGTTGAATTGAAACTAAGGACTAAGCATCTCTATTACCATGAACTTAATTAACATGTGCAAGTCAGATTATCTTTCCTTCGAAAAAAGGCAATGAAAGACATTTTGATACTTTATTTGACCTCCAAGAGAATACAATTTTTAAAATTATCATCCATGACAGTTGTACATAATGATTTAGATCAAGGTCGTGGCTATCGCTATAACCCTACGAAATCCCCTTCCCAATAAAGTTTTGCTTTAAGATGAAAATATGTGGTGAAATATCTATGCATTTCTTCTTTTCTATTGATACAAGCAAGACTTGAAGTAGTCATTCATATGCACTTTTAGTAGCTTATTTTTAATTATTATCTTTTAGTCCTAAGTTGGGCATGCATGGACCGCGCGCATGGTACATGAACCTCATTGTTGAAGGAGATTATGTAGAAGGAAAAGAAAAAGATCTTCGTTAATAAAGTAGCTTTCTTTTAAAGTAATGTTAGGGACACTTTTTTAATATCATAAAAAGTTTATACTAACTGATGCGATAAATCTTGTGCAATTTTTTTCTACAAAAACCAAATATCAATAGCATTATTCAGGACCCATAGCATTAATCAGGATGAAACTAGTTTACAATATTAAATAAGTATCCCTAACAGTACTCTAAAAAGAAGCTAGTTTATTAACAAAGATCTTTTATTTATTTATTTTTCCTTTTACTTAATCTTATTCTTCTTTCTCCATGATTTATTTGTTTAATCTTGTAGACTTTATAATATCATGCAAATTTTAAGAGGCGTTTGGTTTATAATTTAAATCTTATTCTACAAATTCAAAAATAATTTTCATATAATATCATGCAACTTTAGGATGTGTTTATTTTAGGACGTATTTGGTATATAATTTAAATTCTATTTTATAAATTCAAAAATAATTTTTATATAATATCATGCAAACTTGATGACGTGTTTGGTATATAATTCAAATCCTATTTTACGAATTCAAAAATAATTTTTATATAAAAAGTTGTTAAGATAAATTATATTCTGAATTTGTAGAATAAAATTAGAATCATATTTGAATCATATATATTAAAAGTTGTTTATAAATTTGTAAAATAAGATTCTAATAATAATTTTAAAAAAAAAGCTCAATTAATCTTGTATTTATCCTGTGAACCGAACAACTAAATATACTGTTGTTGAGAAGCTTATATCGATATTTCACACAATTTTATATTCATTGACCTTCTAATTATTTCTTAATTAGAAAAATTAAACAATTATTGGAATGCATATATAAATATACTAATCTTCAAATTAAAATATACATACATAGTGGGTAGGTGTTAAGCCAATTATCCAACAGATGGACGTGTACGTGGACCGCATGCCTCACATGCTTACTTTTTTTCATCTTTCAAAAAAAAAAAAAGGAAAGCTCTAAAGATACTAATCAACGCAACAAGTGCAAAATTATGCAGGAATTATCGGGTAAAAGTGATCCCATTTTCAAGTATTGCTATTTGTTTTTTCTATGTACATATAATAGCAACAACGTGAGTAAATTACCTACCATGATCCAATATTCTAAAGTTGAATCACTGACTTGCCAACAAATTCAAGAATTTTTGGCAGAGACTATAGAAGTATCGATGTGTTGGCCGGTCAAACTCAAAATCGGTCATAATCAAAGTAAAAGAATACCAATTTTTAGACTAGCCTTCATTTTAATTGATATTATTTGTCTTTTTGTTGATATAATTTGATGTCGTTTTAGGGATAACTTGGACTTAAAAATATGAATAAGTAGAAAGAATAATTCTGGCCCTGAAGAAGACGTCCCAATGGCCAGTGCAGCCATTCCTAACCATGTTGTCATTGGGTACCGACTAGTGCGTAGCAAAATAAATAAATAAAGAACACTCCAAAATGTGGCATATTTTGGAAGATATGAATCTTAATTAACAAAATCTATTATTATAATGGATATTTGGTAACTGAAAATTTCGAATATACCGATGACTATGAATATCAGACTGTTCATTTCGCAAGACCTTTTTCTTTTCTTTATTGAATCCTTATTATTATTATTTTTTTGTCTTTATATGAATACAGTAGTTAGAAATTTTAACATAAAAGGGAAGTCTTATGGGAAGTTCAGCCGTTATTATATGACGTTGGACTTCGCATCGCTGCCAATTTCTGTCTGCGTTGCCAATTAAAAGAAAAGTTTAAAAAGAGAAAGTATTGATATTATATAACACAATGACTACTTTATATATATCAGACTGATAAAATAATTGAATTAAAGATTGAATAAAGCAAAATAATGGCAGGCAAAGAGACATAGATTATGCACGAGAAACTAATAATTGTAGAGCACAACAAATGTAGAAGAGCTCATTAGTTTCTTTACGGGTGAGTAGAGTAGAGTAAGTGAGATATTTTATATTATTATTTAATAGTAGTAGTCTTAATATCCCCGTAAGCTGAAAGTGTGTAAAGGGAGGACCTTTAGTTTGACTCGTAGTCTAGTAAAATGAGTAGCAGAGAGGAGTTTAGTAAAGATGTCAGCAACTTGCTCAAGAGATGGAAGGTGTTTAACTTTTAGACTGCTTTGAAAAACCTTTTCACGAACAAAGTGAATGTCCAATCCAAAATGCTTGGTCCTAAAATAAAATATTGGATTAGTAGAAAGATACACAGAGTTAAGATTGTCACACCAGATAATTGGAGTGGAAGGAGAGTAGATATGTAATTCTCTAAGAAGAGATTGAAACCATAGCATTTCGGCTATAGCATGAGCAAGGCTACAATATTCTGCCTCTATACTAGAACGAGAAACTGTGTGTCGCTTCTTTGAATACCAAACGACGAGATTAGTCCCTAAAAAAAATGCAAAAACTTAATGTAGATCGTCGATCAATGATGTCAGTGGCCCAATCACTATCGGAGAACACAATGAGATTATGATAAGAATTTGGAATAAAATGCAACCCATGATGTAGAGTTCCCTTGAGGTAACGAAGAGTTCTTTTAATAGCCTTCCAATGTGGTTCCAAGGGATTATGCATATATTGACACAGTTTGTTGATAGTGTAGGCAATTTCAGGTTATGTAATTATGACATATTGAAGTGCACCAAATATACTCCTATATTGAGTTATATTTATTAGAGGATCTCTAGTGGTGACACTGAGTTTTGGACTGCTAATCATTGGTATTGGTAATGGGTTTGCATTAGACATATTAGTTTGTTGAAGTAAATCTGCAATGCACTTGGACTGAGATAGATGTATATTACCACTTGAGTCACGATAAACTTCTATTCCAATATCTTCGAGGGAGAACTTACAATTCAGAAGATGAGTAAGCTTTGAAATCTCTGAAGAATTACTTTCGGCGATAAAGATATTATCCATATAAATAAGGATGAAGATGTAAGATTGATCGCTGATCTTTAAGAATAATGAGTGACCTAATTTGGTAGTAGTGAAGCCACGTTGTTGAAGAGCTTACTGGAGTTTGTCAAACCATGCTTGAAGAGCCTATTTTAGGCCATATAGCACTTTGTAGAGTTTGCAAACTAGTAGAGAGTTAGAGAATTTATCAAAACTAGAAGGTTGGCACATAAATACATCTTCTTGAAGATCTCCATTAAGGAAAGCATTGTTGACATCTAACTGTATGATAGACCATTTGTTGGAGAGTGCCACCGTGAGAATCACTCTAATTATTGTTGATTTTACTACTGGACTAAAAGTTTCAGTGTAGTCGAAACCAGCAAGTTGATCATATCTTTTGGCTATAAGCCTGGCTATATATTGAGAGATGGAGTCATCTGAATTCTTCTTGAGTCTGAAAACTTATTGACAGCTAATAAACTTTCTTTAAGAAGGCACATGAACAAGACTCCATGTTTTGTTTTTGAGCAAAGCATTGGCCTCTTCTTCCATTGCATTCTTCCAATAGAGATTTTGTAGAGCTTCTTTTTAAGAGATAGGTTCTTAATGAATCAAAGGGGTTGCTAAGAATACTTTAGGCTTACAGATCCCATGCTTAGACTATGTCATTATGGGATAGTGATTTGATGAAGTTGTATGAGCATTATAACCTGTAGTGTTAGTAAGTAAAACAAGTGTAACAATATCTAATATAGGCTATTCTTCATGTAATTCATTATCACTAAAAGTTGAGTTTGATAAAGAGATTGGAGTTCTTCTAAAAGGAGAATCATAAATGGAGTTTGGGACATTTGTGGGATTCTCTGGACTAGAAAAGAGACTTGACACATTTATTGTTGGAAGTTTTTTTGTGTGATCTAGGTTAGATAAGAACATAGGGAGAGGCTCAAGAAAAAGGGCAGGTGAGTGAAAAATGGAATTATTTTGAGCAGTAAATGATGTATCATTAGGTTGACCTGAGAATGGAAAGTGATTTTCATAGAATGTGACATGTCTTAAGATAAATATCCTACCATTTGGTCCTAAACACTTGTAGGCTTTGTGCTTGTTATTGTACCCAAGGAAAATGCACATAATTGATCTGTATTACATTTTATAACTATTATAAGGTCAAAGAAAGAGAAAACAAACACATCCAAATACTTTGAGAAAGGAATAGTCTGGTTTTAAGCAAAAAAATTTCTCCAATGTACATTTTTTTATGAAGTACTAGTATTAGCAGTCGATTTATAAGATATATTACAATGGAAAAGGCATTATCCCAAAATTTTAAAGGTAAAAAAGATTATGCAAGGAGCATAAGACTAGATTCCACAATGTGTCTATGCTTTATTTCTGTAAGACCATTTTGTTCAGGGATACATGGATAAGCAAGTTTATGATTAATTCCATTAGTAAGAAAATATTGTGTTAAGAGTCTGTAATCCCCTCTCCAATTAGTTTGAAAAGATTTTAATTTGTGGTTTAAATGTAATTCTGTGAAGGCTTTAAAATGAAGAAATATTTGACAAACTTTGACTTATTTTTAAGAAAATAGATTCATGTATAACGAGAGTAGGCATCAATAAAAGATATATAGTATTTGTGACCATTTGATGAAGTAGTAGGACAAGGACCCTATAATTCTGAGTGCACAAGTTGTAATGGTTATGTGTATTTAGTTTTGGATGTTGGAAATGGTATTTTATGGTTTTTACCCATTTGGCATGCAACATAAAAATTAGAGGATTCCTTTAAGGGAAGAGAAAAGTTGCATTCATTTAAAATTGTTCTTATAACTTTTGAGCCAAGATGACCAAGTCTCCTATGCCAAAGTTCTTAGAACCTACCAAACATTTTGTCATATTAGAAGAACATGTTGAATGACATTGAACTCTAAGAGCTACTGACAAAGCTATGTTGTTGAACTCAGGTGAGCTTGAATGTGCTTGTCTTAAAAAAAAGCTTGAAATTTTACGATACTGAGATTCTAAGATGGATGGCTTGACAATTGAAAGAGTAAAGTGATATAATCCTTTCTTAAGTGTCCCTTTGAGAAGCAATACCCTTATTCCTTGGTCATTTATAAGGCAAACTAAGGGGTGAAATTCAAAGTAAATGTTACTGTCTTTTGCAAATTAAGAAATACTTAACAGGTTATTAGTAATGTTAGGAATGTGAAGCAAATTTTTTAGTAAGAAAGTTTTTGAACAGTGTTTAGAACGCATAAAAGAGTTGCTAATATGAGTAATTTCAAACGTGCTCCATTTCGAACATGTAGCTTGTTGTTTCCATAGTAGTCTGTGGCTATGTTGAGGTTGGCAAGCTCATTCGATATCTGATTTATAGTTCCCGTATCTGGAAACCAACTGCATTCTGAGTTAAGATCATGTTGAACAATCATGGCTGTCATATTGTTGCTGTTGTTATTAGCACCACTTGTGTTTGACCCACTTCTTCTATAGGGAATGCTGTTGTAACCACTGAAATTAGAGTCAAAATGATGGTAGCACCTTTGAACAATGTGACCAAGTTGACCACGGAGTTGGCACTGAAATCGAGAGGAGATACCCCAGCTACGACTTCCATCTCAACCACAACCTTTTCCCCTATTACTTCCAGTGTTTTGATACTGACTCTTATTGTTGTTTTTTGGTTTTGAAGTATTTAGCATTCTATTAACAGAGAGATTTACAGATAGAAGTGAACCTTCAGTATTCACATGGTGTTGCTCTAGATGAATTTCATGGGCAAGAAGCAGGGCAATAACATCTTGAAGCTTATATAGCTCCACACAAGAGGTGACTGAAACAATTAGGGAGTCATAGTCTAAGCTTAAACCTGCAAGGATGTAGAGAATTTGTTCTCTTCAATGACAATATGTCCTATAGAAGCAAGGATATCAGCATAGGTCTTCATTTTGACCAAGTATTCTCTTATTGAAATACCTCATTTCTTCAAGCTTTGAATCCAAAGCTTATACAACATGATTTTTGCTTTGCACTAAGAGCTCTCAAGTGCTCCTCACACTTTTATAGCAATGTTGCAGCCTACCATTTGAGCAAGAATGCTCTTAGTCATAGATCCTAACAACCATGAAACTAAGAGTTGATCTTATCTTGTCCAAGTAGTGAACTCTGGATTCGAATTTTCTAGTTGGCCTTCCTTGTCAACTATAGAGTTTTCAGGTTGCTCCTATGTACCATCAATGAAGCCATCAAGACCATATCCTCGTATGGTTGCTAGAACTTGATGCTTCCAAAGTAGGAAGTTACCATCATCAAGTTGAATAGTAATGGCTTAGTTGTTGGAGCTAAAAACTTGAATATATTGGGCAGGTGCTTGAGATTGTGGTGTTGGAATATTGATAGGTTTGGTAGGAGTTTGTGATTGTTGTACTGGAATATTGATTGGTTATGGTGATGGTTGAGTTTGAGCAAGAGGTTGTGATTGAGCATCTGATGTGTTAGCTACCATAGATCAAAATAGGCTCTTGATACCATAAAAGAGAAGTTTAAAAAGAGAACATATTGATATTATTTCTTCTGCTATCAATATTACACAACGACTACTTTATATACACGGGACTGATAAAATAATTGAATCAAAGGTTAAACAAAGCAAAATAAATGGTAGACAAGGAGACATGGACCATACGTGGGAAACTAACAATTATAGAGCACAAGAAGACAAGCATGGTAAAGCCCATGCGTTTCCTTTATGGGTGAGTGAAGTAAGTGGGATGTTTTATATTATTATTTAATAGTAGTAGCCTTAACAATTAAGTTAAGTTCGGTGTTTTTTCCATTTATATATTGACTATTCAACTACAGAAGAACTTTATAATTTTGTCCATTCAATCAAAAACTAGTCTAATACAAAAAAATATATATATATGGAAATTGAAATAACTCCCAATAAAAAAATCAATTAGACCATTATATAATTATAACAAGATATGATATGCACATAAGCATGCATAGCTCAAACTTTTTGTAGAAATAACCCACTAATCTTGATAAGAATAGCTGACTCATCTGTATACCCACTAACAATGGCATCACCTTCGTAAAACCCCCTTATCGTGCCCTAAGCATCACAGGACCTACATATTCCCCACCATTGCCCATCTGTAAACCCACAACTCGAACAAACCCAACAAGCCTTGCTCTTCTTCGTCATCTTATTGTACCCCACAATATCCCTAAAACTCACCATTTTAGAAACCCTTGACTTGGCCCTCCTAATAGACCCAAAAGTCCTCTATTTGGATGACTCCTCAAACCTATCTAGCCAGCTCCAGTTCGAGTAAAGAAATAAACTAATCAGCTCCTCTGTCCATTGACGCCCACTAATTGTTTGTGAAAAATCCTAAATAATTTCCTCTTTCTTTGAACTCTTAAAATAGTTACTTGGCTCTATTTCTCATGGGTTCTTGTACATTATTTCAAGTTGTAAATGTTTGGTTATTTTTTATCTTCATGGGGGATGAGTTGTAAATGTTTGGTTATTTTTTATCTTCATGGGGGATGAGTTTTAGGTCACAAAGACCTCTTTTCATTTCACAAAAAGACACATTGTCGCTGTAGCTCATCATGAATCAAACGTAGTATCCCTTCATTGTTCAGGTTTTGGTCTTCTCCCAATTTTGACTCCTAAATCTATTTTGCATGGTAGTACTATATGTAAAGTTATTAAAGAGACTTGCTTGGGTGTTAATTTGGGAGGTAAACCTTTTTTACTTAAGTGGTTAGTTCCTCTCAATTTGATGTTTCTATGATGAATCTCAATGAGACAAATATGAATGGTCATCTTCCAAATATTGCTTTAGAAGTTTCAAAGCCTACTATTAATGGCAATTAAGTTTGTGTAAAAGTTGATGAATTAGCATTGAAGAAACACTTGGAAATATGTCAATATTCTTAATTAGTCGAGTATTTTTGTCTAAGGGAGATTCCTCTTGGAAACTTGTTGATTTAAGAGAAAAATTTTAGTCTCTTTGAAAACTATCATCTGTATAGCGTTTGATATCCCTTGGAAAAGGTATTTTTAAACATTCTCCTTTTTTCGAAAAAGGAAAAGAATAGAGTTTGGAGCTTGGGTTCTTTAATTCTGAAACTAGGGGTCCTTCACCTATAACCTTGATTACCAAAATTTAATCCAAATGCTCAAAGTTCTACCAGCATACAAGTTTGGGTTCGCTTTCACGAGCTTCCTAGGGTTTACTGGAAGCGTCAAATCCTTTCTAATTTGGCTCGTAGAATTAGTGCTCCTATACGATTTGATGAGATGATACTTAAAGGTGAGTTTGGCTATTTTGCAAGGATCCTTATTGATATTGACTTATCTCATCCCATTTCAGATTCTCTAATTGTAGAAGTTGATAGTGACTATTCTATATCCCTTTAGAGTACGAAGGACTACCAAACTTTTACTTTACATGTCAAACTATTGGTCATACTGCTACTTCTTGTAAGCGTGGCAATAAGGTTAGAGCCCCTATCGAAGGTGATTTAAAGATGACTTGAGGATATTTAAAATTCGTTAACAAGTTTATAGACCTATTACCAAGTCTCCCAAGGCTACAGAGGTTCCTATTTATATCATTCCATCTAATATTGTTCCTACTAAGGCACTAATTAATAATACAATGGAGGTACCTATTAAGAATTATTTTTCTTTCTGGTTAATACTCGTGGGATAAACAATGAGGTCGAGCCTGAAAAGGGAAAAAAGGAGATTCTGAGCATTGATGACATTAGTGAATATGGTTTATAGCAAGAAAGATGGGACAGGGGTTGATGTGGCTCTTTCTGATAAAAATGATGTGAATTGCTCTTTTCAGGAGGTGTTTGATGATTCTAGTAAGACATGAGCAATATCTAAAAGGATAGGGTCTTTGACTTCGATGTTACCCCCTTGGGTTACTTAGTGGCTTATTTCCAAATGAAGGTAATTTGTTAGAACTGTAGAGGTATTTCTAGTAAGAGTATCCAATTAGCACTTTGAGGCTTTTGTCTTCGTTATAAACCTAATTTGGTGTATTTAGCTAAGTTACTCTATCCTCTTCATGCTATTTCAAACTCTTTTTAGACTAGTCTTACTTTGTCTTTGGTTTGTACTAATAAGATGGACACCCCTACTATTTGGGTTTTTATTTCAATTAGAATTCAAAGTCTGCTCATCATTTGTAATCACTCTTAATATGTCTCTCATGAGGTTATAATGGGTATGTTAATGGTTCATTATTATTTTATTTATGGTACTTCTTCTTTTTCTTCTAAAAGGGAGCTTTGGAGTTCTCTTTTGGACATGGTTGCTCCTATTTGTTGTGTTTTGGATGATTTTAATGTTGTTCTGGGTTCTCAGTAGACAAGAGTACTATATACTCTACTTCTTGTTTTTACTTTGCAGGTTTTTTCAATACTTCCACTCTTATTGGTTTGGACACTAGGGGTGCTTTCTATATCAGGATTGGTAGAGGAGTGAGGGGTCTGGTTCTCTCCTATTTAGACAAAGCTTTATGTATATTTGGGTTTTATGTCTGGTCTAATTTGTCTTGTAGTACTTTGTCTTGTCTAAATGCAGATTACTATCCTTTTCTTCTATCTGGAAGGGATTCGAGAGCTATTTGTCCTTGACTATTTTATTTTCAGAATGTTTGGATGGATGACCCTACCTTCTTTGATTTGGTTTCTGGTGTCTGGACTTCTCAGGTTTCAGGTTGTCCCACCTCCTATCTTTTACAGAAATTAAAACTCCTCAAAGCTTCTCTTCCTGCTACGAATTGGGAATTTTTGGTAATTTGTCTACCAAAGTTACCATGACTACGGATAAAGTCACTGAAATTTAGAATAGGTTGCAAGTCGATGGCTTTTCCAGGGAGATCTTTCGGGAAAAAGTTGATACTTTGGCTACTTTGGATAATGCTTTAACTTTACGTGATTCTTTTCTGAGAGACAAGTGTTGCATTTGTTGGTTAGAAGGAGGGGATCGTAACTCATTTTTTTAGCATGCAATCCTTAAGAGATGTAAAGTTAACAAGCCTTTGTCCTCTTTGATTATTAATGATGAAATTAGAAATATTATTTTTGATATAGATCCTTCTAATGTGTCTAGTATAGCTAGCTACACTAGAAGATTTTTCCGTAGTTACTGGCCTATTGTGGGTCATAATTTTATCTTAGCAATCCAAGAGTTTTTTCGTATCAATAAGACATCCCTTAGTATCAATTCTAATTTTATAGTCCTTATCCCTAAGATTATAGAGGCAAATAAGATTGAGTAATTTCGGCCTATTGTTTTAGAGAATTTCTTCTTTAAGGTTACTAAGATTCTTACTACTAGGCTAGGACCTATTAGTTCCCAAATTATCTCTTCGAATCAGCTTGGGTTTGTGCAAGTTAGGCAGATAGATGATTGTATTTTGCGAGCCTCTGAATGTTTTAACTCTTTAAGTAATTCGACTTTTGGTGGTCATGTTGCTTTAAAGATTGATATTCTCAAGGCTTTTGACACTATTAGTTAGTCCTTTATTCTAGAGGTCCTCAAGTCTTTTAGTTTTTTGCCTACCTTCACTACTTATGTCTCAGCTATCTTAAGTTCTGCCCATATTTCATTCCTTCTAGATATAGCCTCCCATGGTTACTTTTCATGCTCTCATGGGGTTAGGCAAGATGATCCTCTCTCTCTCCTCTCCTTTTTTGACTTGCAAAAGACTTCTTGAGTCGTTACTTAACTCATCTTTTCAGTACGAGAGCTATTGATTTTATTTCTCCACCTCGGGGTAAGAGTGCTTTGACCCACTTTTTGCAGATGATATTATTATTTTCTGTCAAGCTTCACCAAAGAACCTGAGAGCTGTTCATTCAGCTTTTGAGTTGTATGGGTCTCCTTCGGATCAGTTAGTTAATTGAGAGAAGTCTAATATATATTTATTAAGGAAATTTCTACTGCCAGAATTAATAGATTTACCTTTCATTGGTGATATGAAGCGAGGAGGAGAATCGTTGCACTACTTGGGGGTTCCTTTATTTATGGAAACTCCCCATCGGTAGTGGTTGACTCCTTAGATAGATAGTTTTGTTGGGAATATACTCTAGAAAGCAGTTTCTTTATTTGATATTTTAAACAATATTTATTGGATTTAAATGTTATCTATTTGTTGTTAATAAATTCCATATTATATCCAAATTATATACATATGATATTTATGTTTTCTATTATGCAAATATCTAAAAGTTTCTATGACTAATAATGAGTAATAAAAAATTATTCATGTGAAATGTTCACATGTAGGAGACTAAATTCTTTATTTCATTATGTCTAAATAAAGAGTTGACACTCTGCAAATAAGATAGAATGCTTTATTTTGCTATAGAATGTAGTGATATTTATTTCAACAGGATTGATGAAGTCTCCAATCATCGAAGTGTTTGACTTCGAGTAGAAACTCTAATGCGTTATAAGAAAGTTATAAGTGTATTAAACTGGACTAAGTGAAAATAGAATTTGAGATTAAGTATCATAACTCAATATTCTATCTTTCACTAATCTAGCCCCATTACAAAATTATATTAATCCTAGTGATTGTCGGACTTGCTTTCATAAGTTTTATCTTTTTGACTTACTAAAGGACTAGTTCCGATCTGATTATATGGTTCAAACTCCGTTATCTTGGCAGATAAGATTTGTGAATCGATGAGAATGCCCTTTGTAATTTGGACACCATATATACAATGTCACTTTGAGTTTTTTCAAGGACATGGATAATAAAAAAACTAGGTGTCAGTTATTCACTCTGTGAATTTGACTATGTTTGTATGAGCAGTTATAAACATTGTAGTCAATTATTATCCATTAGATGAAAACTAACAACTCAAAAGTAAATATATACTACAGAGGCAATACGATAATTTCACCTCACTAGTACGACATTACATCGGGGGTATATCTGTAGGTATAGTGTATGTTCAATTGATCAAGTTAATTAAAGTGTTAATTAGCTTCACGGAAATATATGAAATTTAGTCTAAGAATACAATATTGGGCCTATAGTAGAGTGCCCCAATATTAGTGGACAATACCCAGTCATAATTAAGAGTTAATTATAATTGTGCACAGTTGGCTCATTGGAGCTTAGACTACTTGGATCCATAAGATTCCATGTCTAGCTCATACATACCCTAATAATTAATTAAATGATCAGTTGAGCCCGATAAGCCTATTAGGATTTATATCATACTAATGCTTAAGAGAAAAGTTTTCCTAAGCCTCTATAAGAAAGCCACATGCCTACTACATGCATAATACTTGTTCTTTTTGTGTGATAGAGAGAAAAAGAGAGTGAGAGAGCCAAGCTACCATGGAAGCAATCCCGAGCTCGTTCATGACCGCCGAGGAAGAGATACCCATGGCCGTAGACGTGCAGTCAAAGAGAAGAAAGAGCATCTTCCGGGTTATCTGCTCATATCTCGTTGGGAATAAAAAAGGTACCCACACACCGGATTATTCAATATACTCTAGAGAATAGACGTGAAGGCTCAATGGTTGTGAAGTGCTACTAGATTTTATCTAAACCAAAGTCTATAATTTGACATATGTTGGATCAACGATCCTACATTTTGTTTTGTAAAGTTTCAAGAAAAATTTTAAAATACATATTCCGTTGTGTTCTTGAATTGTTTACAAAACTGTGAAAATCATTTTAGGTTAAATCATTTTTAGAAATCATTTTTCAGAATTTCCAGCAAGTTTACTCGCTCGATTTCATTGTTGGATGGGGTTATTTCTCTCATTTGTTGGTAGAGTTACTCTAGTTAGTTCTGTGATATATAGTTTACTTCTTCATTCTTTTCAGATTTACAGATGGCCTAATTCTTTGCTAAGTAAAATGACAGAGGCAATTCAAAATTTTATTTGGTCGAGTTCTATTCTCCAAAAGAAAGCAGTTCAAGTCTTGTGAAAGAAATGTTTTCGGCCTAAAAAGGAGGGTGGTTTAGGTCTTTGTGACTTATTCTTACTCAACAAGACCTTTCTCAAAAAGTTTGCTTAGAGAGTGATGACTATTGATTCTAATTTCTTATCTCTGAGCAAGTTTGTTTAAGAGCAATAGCGATTTTAGTTGTCAGATTAAATCCTCTATTTAGCCTAGGCTTTGCCCTTTGTGTTAAGATCTTCGTGAAGAATCTTGTAGCTGGTTGGAATATATCCTAAAGTCAAAATTTGGACTGATAGTTGGTTGGACTCCACACTATTTGATTTCTTTTTTTTTTTCCTCTATTTCTTGAACCTCCATTGGAGAGTCTGGTTGGAGATTTTTTAATGAATTCAGGTTGGTCTCTTCCTTCAGCTTTTATAGATCATTTTCTGGGAATAATTGATGTTATTAAGTCAGTTGTGATTTTAGATGGCCCGGATTCTTTATGTTGGATAGGTTCTTTGGATGGTACGATCACCTACTCTGATGCTTATATTTCTGTTTCTGATTTAGTTGTTTGCTCTTAGGGAAAGTTGATTTGGTCTTCCTTCATCCCTCCTTCAAGTTTGGTTTTACTTTAGAGGACTCTTCATAATCAGCTTCCTACCGCATCTTCTTTGATAAGGCAAGGTTTTTAACTTCTGTCTTGCTGTTATTTTTGTCATTCCTTAGTAGAGGACTTATCCTATTTATTCTTCAATTACCCTTTTGTTGTGCAGCTTTGGTCATCCTTAACCTCATTATTTCGTATTCTAGTCTTTTGGAGGGTTCTGTGAGGGATCTTTAGGATAGAGCTCAATTTTGCTCGTTTAGCCCGTAACTTCGAGCTTTCTGAAAAGTTGGTTTGGTCTCTTTTTTTTTTGTATGATATGGAATTTTCCAAATTTGGCAATTTTTAAAGATAAAAGTCATCTATATCTTCAGCATTTGTTCTCTTATAACATTTTATTAGAGAAGCTAAGTATCTAGTTTCTGGCTCTATGTTTAACTCTATGATCGATCTCTTAATTTTACGAGAGATTCGAGTCAAAGGTAGGCCACGAATGCATCAATTATTGTTAAAGTTATATGGAAACCTTCTCTATCCTTGGTTAAGGTCAAAACTGATAGTCCTACTTATGGTTCACCGGGTCCTTCTGGGTGTTCAGAGGTATTTCAAAGTCATAGAGGGTTTGTTCACAAATGTTTATATATTCCTTAATCGGTTATGTTTTTGAGGAAAAATTGGTAGCAGTGGTTCATGCAATTGATTTTGCTTGAAAATATGGATAGAAGTATCTCTGGTTAAAGAATGATCCAGTCTACGTGTTTTCTTTTTGGCTCATTCTCTTAAAGTTTATTTCCGTTGGAGATCAACTTAGTGTAAAGCATTGGGATACATTACTAATATAGATTTTGTGGTCACTCATATCTATCGCGAGGGTAATTATGTAGCTAATTCTTTAGCTTCTTGTACTCCTTCCTTTGTTTGTCCCACTTGATGGTGGTCTGCTCCATCTTTTATTTCATCCTTTGTTTGCAACGATTGTTTTGTAAAGCCTAATTATTGGTTTTATTGATTTTATTTCTCTTTCTGTTTCTTTGTCTTCAAAGGTCAGGTTTTTACCCCTCTCTTACTTTGTGTCTCATCTTTTTCTTTTGCTTTTAATATAATTTTCCTCGTTCTATTGAGGTTCACCTAAAAAAAATCATGTATAGCTCCACAAGGGATGCCATTCAATTTCCATTAGAATATCTCCTTTTAAACTCTTTTGTATCATTTTACACTACTAAGGTAAACTCTTCCAACTGATACTGTAAAGAATCTTCCACAAAATTAAATCTGGAACAATATAAAATTTTTTAGGATTTGATCTCAGCAAAAAAGCTTCTATTAACATGATATAAATAAGTAATTATTTTAATTTGATTGTGTTTTTCCTAAAAGAAGAGAAGAAGAAAAAAATTAAAGTCCTACAAAACAATACTCCATCGTGTCATTTTAGCCAAAAAAATATCTATCATATTGTGAAAACAGAAAGAAGAAACATTGGGGAAGTCCAGCACCAATAATGTTTGAAGGTCGTTCGCTTTCATTCCTTTCTTTTTATTTATTATTTACTTCCTAAGAGCAAACTAAGAAACAAACAAAAAGTTTTTTTCATTCCTTTTTATAATGGAGGAGAGACAAATTTATTACCGATAAAAGTATAAAACTCGTATAATAATCCACCATATTGAAGGAAAAGAATCCTCCAAACATCCTATACTTTATTTTTAAATTCAAACTTGTTAATTTATGAGCATTAAAGTATAGTTAAGATTAAAAATTGTAAAATAATCCACACATTGGAGGAAGAGATTTCTCCAAACACATATCCATTCTCAAATTCAAACTTGTTAATTCATGAGCACTAATATGATGTACATAACATTAACTAAACTACTAATAAAAAGGAGAACAAACTAAACGTATTCAACAATGATTTTTCTAAGTTATAGATGACCTAACAATCTGATGGAAGCTTAAAAACTATGCAATGCATTCAACTCCAACTTTTGAGATTTAATTAGAACATCTACAGAGTTGGCAGTGCTATGGAGAAGATTTCATAGCTTATTGGTGGCTCAGAAGTCGCTGATTCCCAAGCATTCCAATACCAAATAAAAAAAATCTTATGGTTGCCCGTGAGGTTGAAGTCTAGTCTCCACCTTTAAAGTAGTGTTAGTAGTACACTCTCTTAGTCTTCCTTCCACCTTTAAACTAGTATTAGTACACTCTCCCAATGTCTTCCTTGTATTTCTTTTTATAAACAAAATGATATAATAAAACCAACTTGATATATTAATTATTATTGTTCTTTCTTATTTCGGTACATCACAATATATAAGAACTCCTAGGTTACAAATATTCCCCTAACAAGTAATATTTAATCTCTTAGGAAATATAATCAGAAAGCACTTAGAAAATATACATGGCTGCAATATGCTCTTGCCTATGCTAAGTACACATGGTACATACATGATACTCATGCCCATGCTATTACACATGACACATATATAATTAGATTGTGGATTTTTCAATACTCCCCCTCAAGCTGGTGAGCAAATGTTGTCCATTCCTAACTTGCTTGTGATTTGTTGGAACAAATGACTTTAAAGTCTCTTAATAAAAATGTCTACCAATTTTCCTTCTATTGACACGTAGGGTGTGCAAATTAGACCATTATCTAGTTTTTCTTTGATAAAGTGTTGATCCACTTCCATATATTTAGTGTGATCTTGTTAACTGGATTATGGGCTATATTTATCGCATATCATGGAATATAGTTTCATTTTTCCTTCCTACTTGATTCCCAAGTCTTCCATGATGATCTTGAGCTACAAAAGTTCACAAATTCCATGTGCCATAGCCCTAAATTCTACCTCAACACTTGATCTGGCTACCACAAACTATTTTTTACTCCTCTAAGTAACCAGATTCCCTCTTAAGAAAGTACAATACCTACATGTTGATTTGCGATCCACTATTGAGCCTACCCAATCTATATCTATGTAGGTTTTGAAATTGAGTTCTCTTTTACTTTGGAAGAGAATACCTTTTCGTAAAGTAGACTTCAAGTATTATAGGATTCGATGAACAATTTCTAAATGACACTCTTTTGGAGCATGCATAAACTGGCTCACTACACTTACAGCATAAGCAACATTTAGTTGGGTATGAGATAAATAAACGAGTTTCCTTACTAATCTTTGGTATCTTCCCATGTCTACTATTGTATATTCTATAGCTTCAGCTAACTTGTGATTTTGTTCAATGAAAGTTCCAGATGGCTTACAACCTAGTATTCTAGTCTCCTAAAGTAGGTCAAGAGTATTTTTGTTGAGAGATAAATGTGCCATTTTTGGAGTATGCTACATCAATTCCCAAGAAGTATTTAAGCTTCCCCAGATCTTTTATCTGAAATTCTTTAGCTAATTGATTCCTAAGCTTACCAATTTCATCAAGATCATCTCCAGTCACGATAATATTGTCAACATACACAATCAGTAATCTTGTTGAATCTTTATTTCTTGAAGAAGAGAGTATGATTGAGTTGTGATTGTTTGAACCCTACCTTTTCATTTCATTGATAAATCTTCCAAACTATGCTCTAAGAGATTACTTCAGTCTATAAAGAGCTTTCTTTAACCTGCACACATTATTAATCCCGAATTCTATGGTAAAGCTAGGAAGTGCCTCCATATAGATTTCTTCCTCTAGGTCACCATGTAAGAATGCATTTTTTACTTTAAATAGATGTAATGACAATTCAAAGTTAGCGGCTAGGAACAACAAAACTCTAACAGTATTCATTTTTGCAACTAGGGCAAATGTTTCTTGATAATCTACACCATATGGTTGAGTGTATCTCTTTGCTATAAGCCTCGCCTTATATCTCTCTAAAGACCCATTAACATTGTATATAATAGTGTATATCCACTTGTACCCTACTGGCTTTTTTCCTTTTGGCAATTCTACTATATCCTATGTCTCATTTTTTTTAGAGCCTTCTTCTTTATGCATAGCCTTTTTCCACTCTTCACTCTTAAAGGCCTCTTGGACTGTTTGTAGAGTTTGAATAGCAATTAATTTAGTGAGAAATGTTCTATAGAGATATTAAAGTGTATCAAAGGAAATAAAATTGGCTATGAAATATTGTGCGCACTTTTATGTACCTTTTCTTATGGCAATTAGAATATCAAGATCTATATACTCAATGGGAGAAAGATTTTTTTTTTTTTTACAAAGAGATATTGGAATGACTTTCCTTACCTATTACAAGAGAATCTTGAACTTACGCTGGTTTGAGATCAACTTTCCTCCTTGAATACTCTATTAGTGGTGAAATAGGACCATCTTTCCCTGTTTTCTTATTATTGTTAATAGGAGATGAGGGGGAAAAAAAATAATTTCAGGGACTATTTCTGGGATTTCAGGAACCACATGAGCTGTTTTAAGAGCTTCAAAAGTTGTTTCTGAGATTCCAAAGATTGGTTCTAGTGTTTACAGGCATGTGTCAAGAGTTTTAAGTGTTGCTACAAGGTTAATTTCACTAAACCTAAGACTCAAAGTAATCTTATCTTTCAATGATCGCTCTCCCTGAAGATAAGATTCACTATAAAAATAAGGTTTGTTTTCAGCAAGGTAACTTCTCTTGTAATAAAAAAATTTTTAGTTTGGATGATAACATTTATATCCCTTTTTAGTTGGAAAATATCTGATAAAGACATATTTAAGAGCCCTTGGATCTAATTTACCACGGTTTTGTGTATGAATGTGAATATAAGAGATACAACCAAATATTTTGGGTGATAAAAAATTAGATTTATTGACAAAGCACTTAATGGAGTTTTATTTTCCAACACTCTTGAGGGTAATTAGTTTATAAGATGGGTTGCAGTTAATATGGCTTTCTCCCAATAGTTTTTAGGCACTTGTTTTTCAAAAATTAGGGCTCGGGTAATTTCAAAGAGATGACGGTTCTTTTATTCAGGAACCCTATTTTGTTGAGGTGTATCTATACATGATGACTCATGTATGATCTCTTCTTTTAGGAAAACATGTTACAAAAACTGATTAAAGTATTCCTTCCCATTGTCTGATCGAACATGCTTAATTTGAACTCCAAACTAATTTTGAATCATTTTTAGAAAGTTTGGAAAGATTGTACTAACATTAAGTTTATTTTTCACGAGAAACAACCAAGTAACCCGAGTGCAATCATCAATAAAAGAAATAAACCAACGAACTCCAATAATGCTTGGAATACTAGAGGATCCTAGATGTCAATATGAATCAATGAAAATGGATATAAAGATTTATTATTACTCAAAGGAAATAAAACACAATAATGTTTGGTAAATTGGCACACTTCACAATTAAAAGATTTATCATCCACACCTTTAAACAAAATAGGAAACATAGTTTTCAAAATAGAGAAGGATGGATGTCCTAAACGAAAATAATGAAGCCAAATCTAAGATTGGTTTATTGGAATTTTTTCAGAGAAACTAGATAGTGGTAATTGACTTTCGTCTCTACCACCACTAGTATCCAAAAATTAGAGTCCTTCCCTCTCCTTAGTAAGCCCAATAATGATTAGGAAGAAACACAACTTTGCAATTCAAATCTTTGGTCAAGTTATGAATAGATAACATATTAATAGAAAGCTTAGGCATATGACGTACAAGATTTAGTGTAAGAGAAGGTGTGAGAGGAGTAGTCCCTTTTCCAACAATAGATGCTAGTGTACCATCAGTAACTCTTATTTTTTGATTTCCAGGACATGGGGTGTTTGTAGTGAAATAATGTGATGAATTGGCCATGTAATCAGTAGCACCTGAGTCAACAACCTAGATTTGGCATGTTTGATAATCTTTTGAGACACTAAGAGCATGGGATAAGGATTGATTACCCTAGTGTGTCAATGAATATGAACTAGCCAATTTTTCCACTGACGTAAGGAGGCTTTGGATCTTTTCAATCTCCTCTTTGTTTAGTGTGCTTATCTCAGGTTCATTGTTGGTATAGGCTTTGTCGGGATTAGAATCTGAAATAATAGCATTTGCTTGGCTATTTTGTGGGGTATATTATTGCTGATTGTTGTTGTTTCTACTAAATGGTGGTTTCCCTTTGAGTTTCCAACACATCTTTTTAGTATGTCTCGGTTTTTTGCAATAATTGCACCAAAGATCATCCTTATTGACTAGTGGCTTATATGATTTTCTATTGTCTTGATATGGCTTTGAACCACTAAAAACGTTTAGTGATGGCTTCTTTGTTGGGACAAAGGCAGACCTTTCAGTGGTAAGGGAGCCAAGCATCACACTCCTTCTTCCTTCCTCGGCTTGAATTATGGAGAAAACTTCGTTTAAGGAAGGCAGCCTAGTACTTATATTTAGACCTGATTGAATTCCATATTTAGTTCAGCCAAGAATTTATGTATTCTTTCTCCTTCCACAAACTTCGACATCATTGAAGCATCCTCACTGCATTTCATCTTAAGACTTTGGCAGTAATCAAGCTCAAGTCATAAACCATTCAAGGTGTTATAATAATCTGTAACAGACATTGTACCTTGTTTTGTTAAATGAATCTTGATTTTAATTCCATACACCAAAACTGTATCTTTGATTTTAGAATACGTGCGCTTCATGGTATCCCATATATCTTTGGCATTAGTTAGGAATATATAGTTTCTACTAATCTCAGGTTGCATTGAATCCCAAAACCATGACATGATCAAAGAATCCTTTGTGTCTCATACCTCAAACTTTGGATCATCTTTGCTTGATAGAGGTCCAATTAAATGGTTGATCTTTTGTTTCCCTTTTAGTTTCATTCAAACTAATTGAGACCAAACCAGATAATTTTTCCCGTTTAGATAATAGGATGGTTGAGTAATCTGAAGGTCATTGGATATAGTTTGAGCTAGTTGATTATTATTATTTTGTGTTGGAAAAGAGATTTTAAAAATAGCAGACATTGTGGTCTTTCTGGGTAATAAGGAATGATTTTTTTTTCTAGAATTTGTGGCTGTAATAATGTTTCTGGTTGAAGATGCTTAAAGTGGAATAAAAAAATGGTACAAGTATCCTAATAAATTTCAGTAATGAAGACTAAATAGAAAAAATCAGAATACTTTGTTTTGAACTCAAAAAATAAGGTAAAAATAGGGTAACGAAAAAATACAATATATCCTTGGCAACAAAGGCAAGAGATGAACTCTTTTTTAGGTTAAAACCTTCTCTGATACCATGTAAACAAAATAATATAATAAAACTGACTCGATATATTGATTATTATTGCTCTTTCTCATTTCGGTACATCACAATATATAAGAGCTCCTAGGTTGTAGATATTACCCTAACGACTAATATTTAATCAGTTGGGGAATATAATCAGAAAGTACTTAGAAAACACACATAGCTGCAAAATGTTCTTGTCCATGCTAAGTACACATGACACACACATAATACTCATGCCCATGCTATTACACATGACACACACATAATCAAATTGTGGATTTGTCAACCCTTTTTCATGACAAAATAGAAGTTTCATTCAACTCTTGTGTATCTTACTTTCCTTGAATCAAGAACTCATCTCCTCTTCCCCTTTAATAACACACACTCAACCACCTCAAAAGAGTCAGAACCATAGGGATCAAGAAAAGGAGAAAAAGGAGATAAGGAGATGATACAACTAAGGACATCGGGCTAGAACAAATGGATTAGCATTAATAGTCAGTTCTCCTAGTGGACTGTGATATACAATAATCCACAATCTTCTTCGTGACAGTCACAAAGATAACTAGCTTAACAACCTCTCACACACAGTGAGAAACAAATACTTACAAAAAGAGAAGCCCTAAAGGGAATTTAAGAAATCAACAAAACCTTAAAATAAATTTTATCTCCCATGAGATACATATTATACTCTCCTAACATTTTTTCTTTCTAGTTGAATATTTTCTTCTTAAAGTGAGTCTCAAGATTAATTATGAAATATATGGCCATAAGTAAAAAAATAATGTTTATGGCAAAAATATCAAATTCATTTCCTAATTCCTATTGGACAAACCCAATGGGAGAGATAGATCCTCGTCCCTTTGGACTTTCTTTCTTTTTTTGACTTAACCTTAACTATTATCTGGTCCAAATGCAGCCATTTCGAAACCTGTTATTTCATTTGGCATTATCCAAACATGACCCACTGAGAGAATTAGTCACATAACCAATTTTTTTTTTTTTTAAAAAAGACCATATTAATTTTTCTAAAATATATCTAATAAATAAAAAATAAAAATTAAAAGTCTGAAAATATTCTTTCCCAATTCCCGGTTCCCAGAGATGAGGCTGAGCTTAGAGAGAAAAAACTTTGGTCTTTGGAACAAGAATATGCTTTCTAAATTCCGAACGTAAAACATTAATCTGACCATCAAATGCCACGTTGGCACCAGAAAATAACGTGCAAGTGCTCCTCAAACATCAGATCGTCCCACTCCCAGTCCCAGGTACACACGCAGTACTAGATTCTGTAAACTAAACTAACGATTAGCTACTGTTAATCGCTTCTCTTTCTCTCTCTCTCTCTCTCACGATTTTTTTTCCGAGACAGAGAGATACCAGATATATATAAGTATACGTATAGATTCTTGGGTTTTCTTGGTCTACTATGGCACTGATTGGATTAACTTCTTCAGCAAATTTTGCAGCTTATAATTTCAATCGTGAGCTCCCTTTTCCCCCCTTTTCTATTTTTACAACTTGGTTCAAAGAAAATTTGGTCTAGGGCTTTCTTGAAAATTAGGAAAAGGGTCTCAAAATCGGACTCAAATGGAGAGTGTTGTGGTGCTTTTCTTCTCGGTTTCTGAATTTGATTAGTGACCCAATATTGTGAAAAAAGGTCTCAAAATTGAACTCAAATTGAGAGTGTCCTGGTACTTTTCGTCTCAATTTCTGAATTTGATTGGTGACCCAATATTGTGTAAAGGGTAATATTGATATTGGCAGCTCAAAGCTGGTACATTGTGGTAAATTGGAAAAGATTTATGGTTACCTATTCTTACAAGGGGAATTTTCTCAGGTGGGAAAAGGAGAGATTTGGGCGATGTGTTACTTTCAAGAAGAAAGAGGACCAACTTAGCTTTGCTCACCACTACAAGCTTTCAAAGCAAAAGATTTGGGATTGTTAATTCGGCTGGTTCAGCCAGTAAGAATGAAGTCCCTCTTCCAGCGGAGGTGCCTGAAAGTCAACAAAGAAAGTTGGGGTCTTATACTTGGCTAAATAACAAGGTTGGCCCCTCCTCTTGCCTCAAATTTTGCCTTTCTTTAAATATTTTGATTTAGAAAACTTTCAAATCTTGGACTCATTAGGGAGATCTATGGTATTAATATAGCTAATTCTAAGATGTTAAGTGCTTTACTCTAGTGCTCCCATTTCTGCCAAATTGCCTAGACTTGGTCAATAAAAGTTAAAGAACTTTACCCCATCCCCCGATAGAAAATTGTTAAAGAATTACTGAATTAGTCTCAATGGACAAAAGATATAAATCCAATTTTAGGATCAAAAGATATTATGTTTTAGACTCATTTGATGATTCATATTGATTTATTATGGTGAGTCCATGGGTCCACTTTAATTGATGATTAAGATTAGTTGAACGTGTTTAGAGGTAGTTGTGTATGTAAGACAAATTGTTAAGAGCACTTTAACAAGTTTCTTTCATCGCTTTCTCCGACGAAAAGGCTTCCAAAAATTAGTATCAATCTAATACCATCCTCCAAAATTTGCTATTCATTCTATTTACCTGACACATCACAAGAAACATTAATAAGAAATGGGCTCACATTCAAAGTTTGTAGATATTTTGGTGAGACATGCCGAAGTAATCACAATTCTCTATTTTCTTTCCAATCTCATTATTGGAATCTCATGAATGAAAGACTATGATAGCACAAGCTTGCACAACCCCTAAATTTTACACATGAATCATACGTTTTTTTTTTTGATGGTTCTCTTGGTATCATTCTATGTATAAAGGATTATATGAAAAAGAAAAAAAAAAAAAAAAAAAAAAAAGGACCGTTGGATCGGTGGTCTAAATAATGCTACTGTGAGGATGAGCTGATGATGGGTCAGAGTTAAATCAAGGATGAAATGAGTGGATGGGACATAGGAGGTGGGGACCCACCAGAAAATGTAAGGTGGTCCCACGCCGAGGATGCTTCCTGCATGATCTAAAATTTAAAGTACTTTATTAAGAATTTAACATCACATGGGCCAGATTCACATTTTGCTTTTATTAAAAAACTTCAACGTTTGGACCGGCGGCCATTTGCATATTTTGCACCCAAACCAAATATCCTATTATTATTATTATACATTAATTATAACTCAAAATATGTATGGATGTGTATTTATTATTACTATTGGGTCCTCACTCCTCCTCACTCGGCCTTTTAAGCGCGTTGAGTATTCTTCGTTGACGAACAGCACCGGCTTTGCGCCTAGTTGCCAAATTCATTTCCAGTCATGCAAAATCCCCTCCTAGCAAATACGGATATATATATATATATATATTATATTTTAATGTAGGGTTCAAATTTTAGAATTTTAAATTGGAATTTTAGTGTTTAAATGGAAAATATCACATCCTATCTTTTTCTTTATTTATTTCCAATTTTAGTTTTAAAATAAGAAAATAATAGATAAAAAAAAAATTCATGTACAAGCTTTCGTCGTCTGCATTTTTCTCCATATTTAATATTTTTTTTATGGAATCCTGTGCATAACGTTTGGGAGTAAAGACATAACACTACAGCATCGCAAAATTTTCATTGTACCATCAACATTCACGTTTACACTTCTAAACTCCTCATTCTTCCCGGTAAAATTTTACAAATTAAAAGAAAAAGGAGCTGTCAATAATTAGAGATATTATGCAGACAATTATTAATTATTCACCATGTTGTGAGTGAAATTTGTACCCATAAAATAGCAACAATATATAAGTCAGCCTTTTTCACTTATACTTTTCTTATAATATACATCCCCAAATATTACATTAATAAATTCATATCATAAAAAAAAAAATAAATAAATCTTTCAAAAAAAAGAAAATAATAAATAAATCAAAATACTTTTTCAAACCAAAAATAAAAAATAAAATCGAATCCCTATATGATACTACGCGTTTACCTTTCTCTCCTTCTCTCTCTCTCTCTCTCTCTCTCTGTATTTCTCCATTTGCAGGGAGCCAAATTCCTCGTCGGTTGTCCTCGGAGCTCTGAGCCATCTCGTTAATGTGAGACAAGACCGACCACCATTTTCATTCCCTCTTTCTTTCTCTCTCTTCAATTTTCTCACTTTCTCCCCCCGAGACTCCTAATTTTCCCGAGAAAGAAAGAGAAAGAAAAAACAAGAAGAAAAAAGAGGTTGTAATACAGTTTAAGAAATCCGCATTTCCGCCATGAAATTCATTTCTCAGATCCATGGAAGGCCGCCTTGTGATTCTCCCTAATAACCATTTTTGTCGTTCTGTGTGTTTGGTTTCACCATTGCCCGGAATCGTCTGCACTCAGTCAAACCCTAGCGGATGAGATCCATGCCTTTCTGGAACCGACCCACCTGAGCCTGAACCTGAGAAACCTGAACCTGACCCCCTGAAACTGACCCATCTGTGTTTTTGTTGGAATCTCAGCCGTCCGATCAAGACCCACCTGTCCAAATGAAGAGTTCCAGCCGTTTGTTCACGATCGGGCTGGTTACCTCATGGTACTCCTCCAACATTGGGGTCCTATTGCTCAACAAGTACTTGCTTAGCAACTATGGCTTCAAGTACCCGATCTTCCTCACCATGTGCCACATGACCGCTTGTTCCCTGTTCAGCTACATCGCCATAGCGTGGTTGAAGGTAGTCCCTATGCAGACCATTCGATCTCCGATCCAATTCTTTAAGATCTCGGCTCTCAGCTTCGTCTTCTGTATCTCCGTCGTGTTCGGGAACATTTCGCTCCGGTATTTGCCGGTCTCTTTCAACCAGGCTATTGGGGCCACCACGCCTTTCTTCACCGCCGTCTTTGCCTACATCATGACCTTTAGGAGGGAGGCCTGGCTCACGTATATTACCCTCATTCCGGTTATTACCGGAGTCATAATCGCAAGCGGGGTATGAGCTCTTCCATTTTTCTAATTCATATTCAGCTATTTTATTATTGATGAATTACTGCGAAGTGTGGATATCGATCTCCTTTGGTATTTGATATTTCAGTGAAAATTTATCAGCTTTATTGATAGTGAATGTAGTTGTTGATATGGATTTTCTTTCATACATTTGAAACTCTTGAAATTTTGTTAATTTTATATGTAGATTAATTACTTTTCTCACTGTCACTTGGTTGAGTGGATCCTTAAATTTAACAGATTTCAATATGTATGCTAAATTTTGTTTGGGATCTTGGAAAAGGAAAGAAACGAATTTTAATATCTTAGAGGATAATATCATTAAGAACCTGGGGTCTGATGAGTTTTTGTTTTCAGCCTAGGCTGGTACAGTTATTTGGTTTTGTTTCATTGGGGTTTGTTCGTCTTGTTGTTGAGAAGATAAGTTTGTCTTGATGCTAAACTTTGCCATTTTGCTGAAATTGGTTTCTTTCTCCGACTCTGCTTCCTCTTTTTGCACTCTTTGTACAGCTCAGAAACTGAGTCTTTGCAGGTTCCTAAAGTTGATCTGCAGTCATTCATTTTGTTATTGAAATTTGACTGCCTGGCTTTTGTTATTACTGAGACAAATCTGGATTTTGATCAATAGTCACTGCTTCTGTTATGTTAATTCGCAATTAGGGAAGCTTCCATTATGCTGTCTTTTTCAGAAGTTTAATTATAATATCCTTTCCCTCCTCGTTTCCATGGCCATAGGGTGAACCAAGTTTCCATCTATTTGGGTTCATAATTTGTGTAGCAGCTACGGCTGCAAGGGCACTCAAATCGGTTCTTCAAGGAATTTTGCTCTCCTCTGAAGGGTAAGGAATTATTTTTGCCTTTTACTAGTCCTGTCTTTTCTTCTTGTTTGGGATTGAAGCTGCTTGGCTAGTTCTTTATTCTAGAATCACATTGTGTTTGTAACTGTTGATTGATTACTGAAAGGAACCCACATTTATTCTAGGGAGAAGCTAAATTCTATGAACCTCCTCCTTTATATGGCTCCAATAGCTGTTGTGTTTCTACTTCCTGCAACACTTATCATGGAGGATAATGTCGTTGGTATAACACTAGCTCTTGCAAGAGATGATGTCAAGATCATATGGTATCTACTATTCAATTCGGCATTGGCATATTTTGTGAATCTGACCAACTTTTTGGTCACAAAACATACCAGTGCTTTGACTCTCCAGGTTCGTTTCCCTTCTTAACTTATGCCTTTTTTTTTTCTTCTTGAAGTTCTTGTTAGTTTGAAATTCTAGATTATTAAGAATGGGGCCATGTACCTGTGCGCTTTGTTGCTAGATTCTCTTAAAGTATCTGGGCCCTGATAGATTGATTTTTACATTTTTCACCCCCAAAAGCGAAAAAATTCTGATTGTGCTTGCCCTCTCAACCAATCAAAAAAGAGACTTTTTTTGGCTGGAAGTAGGAAGTCTAATTTGAATAAGTTAACATTTTAGTTAAAGTTAAGATTAGAAATTCAACATTTGATACAGTTAGAAGTTGGGAATTCAAACCGCCAAATATTGCAGAAATGTTTTCCAGTTTTCTTATTGCTTCTTTGAATCGATCAGTCTTGGGGAAGAAAGTTATCCCATTATCAGATAGATAAACTCGTTGCTATTTTGGTGTCTGAAAGGATTGGGTGGTTGAAGGAACATAAAAGGCAGCTCTTTCATATGGTTTAATTCTGGAAAAATTATAGACTTCTTTTATTTCATTTGTAGAAGAAAAAAACATAGGTTGTAGCAAACTCGTAGATTTGAGATCAATGTGTAATAAGAATGAAGTAAGAAATATCTTTTATGTGCACTTTGTGGTAGAAGAAATATTGAGACAGAAAAATAGAGGAAAAGATGGAAATGGAAATGAATTAGAATGATCAAGATGGAGAGGGGGAGGAGGGCAGATGGCCGGACGTAATAATATGACTAATCCTCCAGGTTGAACTAATGCAGGAATAGGAGCCATTTAAGATGGTCAATGCTATTAAGCGCACCATTTTAAGAGTAACGACTCTTGTTGAAGACACTTGTTGGGAACCATCATTGGGTGGCCTTAAATATTCTAGTTTATTGTAGTGAGAGATGTATATTCATATAGTCCACATTGCCTAGCCAGAGAAAAGTGCAGTCAACTTGGAAGCTCTTCTATTTCATGGTTTGTTTGATTTAATCTGGAACTTAAATTTAACTCGTACATATTGAGGTGTTTACTTAATGCAAGCCTAGGTTTGTGTGGAGTCTTTTGTCTTCCAACCTAAACATTCGTACTTTCCAGCCTAAAAGCTCGTACTTCTTCCTTCTATCATGAAAGATGAATGTTTTAATTTACTGAAGAACAACGCCTTAGCTCTGCTTCTGGCACATTTTCATTTTTCTTTTACTTGTTGCTGAGTAGCTGGCTACATTTCAGTACCTGTTTCATGTATACCAATGTTGCTTTCTCATTTTCACCTTGCTTAAAAAAGTTTCATCATTTTTAAAGATATACTGCAATTCTTTTCTCCTTTGAACTCCTCTTAAGGTTTTCATCATTTGCTAGATATTTTGTGTTATTGAGATTTGTAATAAAAGTTGTTGCCTCTACAGGTGCTAGGAAATGCAAAGGGAGCTGTAGCTGTTGTGGTTTCAATTTTAATTTTCAGAAATCCGGTTTCCGTGACTGGAATGATGGGTTATTCTCTCACAGTCATTGGAGTTGTCCTTTACAGTGAAGCAAAGAAACGAAGTAAATGATATCATCCTGGGAATGCAGTAACTGGATTTCCCAACATTTTGATTTTTCTTAATGCAAGGAAAGCGGCAGGCCTACCTGGAGGCAAGTTTAGTTCCACATGTTATCTTTAGGTGTCAGGCTTTTCTTATTTTTTTTCTTTCCCTTTAGTTCTACATTCTATTTTTTGCCTGGAAACCTCGCATAGTGTTTCCAACTTGTATCAGCAACAACGCAGGATTTAGTCATAGGAATTTTAATAAGTGACTGATATGTCTATTATTCCCAGCTTAGGGTCATGGAGGAATATGTTATCTTTTATTCTTTTGGCAAAGGGTTGTAGAATTGGTCCACACAATTACTCTGTTATTAACATTTCTTATATTGATTAATTAATGAAAACAATTATAATTTTACGGTTTCATGCTTTACATCTTTCATGTGTTTTCTGAGCTGGTTTCCTATGAGTTAGCTATAAACAAAAACCTTGTGCACAGTACGTAGCACTCTCTAGTTTGATGGCTCGGGAAAATAAAAAAGGTAGGAAAGAAGTGTGGATAACTTGTCATCGTTGAATTGTAATTCAAAAACTGAAACGTGAGACTAATTGAAATAATCCATGCTTCCAGACAGTTTCTCTACGGCTACCTAATCCATTCGAAGGCGCAAGTTGATAATACGTTCGATACATTGAGAAATTGGGAATACTGGACCTTCGGAAATTGACAATTTACAACCGACAAAAACGGAAGAACAAAGGGTTGCATATATCCATGAAATGATAATATGTAGTCAAAACATCTTATAATGTCACATCCTTTTCATCAATTTGATACGGTTAGCATTAGTTGAAACTACTACTCAACATCCATTACTTCTATTTCAGCTTTGGTATCCACTTGAGGCTTGCTTTCACCATTAGCCCCATTCTCCCTGGGTTTCTTTACCACCGATTTTGGCTTGGTATCAGTGTTAAGCTCAATCTTTGGCTCGATATCGTCTATAGGCTCAATCTCTGTTTTCAGCTTGGTTTTTGGCTTGGATTTCTGCTTGGGGCCTCCACTCCATTTGAGCTTCCATATCCTCTTCTTCTATCTTGGGAGCCAAATAGAACCTTATGTAACCCATCTCTGCAACTCTGTACTCCACTACAACTGGTAGGTCCGACGACAAGCTGATAGTCACTTGGTTTGCTAATGGGGTTGCCTTTGTGAATGAATTCATTTACCCGAGGGCAAAGGTTAGACTGACTGGCCCCTCCATTTCTATAATGGTAGCTTCTTCAGGCTATAGATAAAGATCATGAGTCAGATTCCATGTGTCAACTCCTTAAATATACATACAACACGAGTAAATGAAGCCAGTTTCTCAAAACAACTACAAAGGCAAGACATTCTCTATGGAAAAAAAGAGCCCAAGTGTACCTTGTCTACAGAAGGATTCTGCCTGCAAACTATATTACCAGTACCAATATCACCTCTGGTAAAAAAACTTCACACCTTCCTTGGTCACAGATATCACAACTGCAACAAACCATTTGTACACTCGCAGTCAGCATACCAAAATTAGAGAAAAGAAACTCTTCGTTGTATGAAAGAAGACACTACCAGTATCACCAATGGTGCTAAGATCCTTGCAAATATCCTAGCGAACTCGGCGGACGGCATCCTAACAATGGCCTGGAATTCCGCCTCCGGAATCCCAAGATGCTCGCTGTCAATATCCATTAATTTCATCTCAAAATCAGCAATCTTATCTTGATCTTCATTCATGCAAAGAATTTCAAACAAGAAATTGGGCGTTCAAAATGAAAATTTAGTACTTCCATATCAAAAAAATTCACAAACCAAACCATATCTAACACAAGATGGAGCAAATTATTATGCTATGGCATAATGAAATCAGTATCCAAGCACTATGTTCGTTCCACATTCATTTCATCCTAATTTTCCTCCATTTCTCAAAACTTCGTACCCAAAAAATATGTAATTAATTAGCAACAACCCAGGTACCAAATTGCGAATAAAGAACAAAAACCCAACAAAATTTCACAAAATCCCATCAAAAAAAGGAACCCAGAAACGAAACGACGCAGTTTTGTTGGAATTTCTTACTGGGGCTTTCGAACATGAAGGTGACAGAGTCAGAGGCGTCATCGGCCTTGATAGTGACGATGTCGTCGTTACCAGCGCATTTGAGCATCTTGGCCATGCTGTTGAGGTTCATGCCCAAGGAGAGGTTCCGATCACAGCGATAGTGCTCGAACCCTTCGGATCGGAGGAGGAGGGAGAAGCCGGAGTCCATGGCTTGGAGAGAGAAGCCGGAGGCGGAGCAGTCGAAGTTGGCATCGTTGACGAGGTCCTTGAGCGATTCCAGAACCTTCTTCAGAAGACCGCCTTGGACCAGCCTCAGCTCCAACATTTTCGAATATCAGAGACGCAAACAGAGAAGGAGGAGCAGATTTTGACAGCAAAAAAGAGGGAAGAAGATAGCAGCGAATGGCTTTAGGCTTAAGGCTTAATGCCATTGTTGTGTACTTCTACTTGTAATCCCAAAAAGATTTTTCCACAAGAGGGCGGGAAACCAAAATCTGTTCCCGCCAGAAGCAACGATCAAAGTGATGTCGTATCCAAGTTGTTAATATAAATATATATATATATATATATATATATATANTCCATACTATTCTAATACATATAGATTAAAAAATGAAAAATGTAATTTAATAGTAATGACAGATTATATTAAATTTAGTTAGTTTAGCTGCATATAATAGTCAATACAACTATTATTGATGGATTCTAATTTGAAAATGTAAATTCTTTTGGACATTTAAAATATTTAAGGACCAAATATATGATCGTTTATAACTTTGATAGAGTTCCATTGCTTATTATATGTAAATATTGGAAAACTTCTAATATTATCATTTATTTATTTTTTAAATGTAACCTTGTTTTTATCTCTTTCCTAAATTGTTACCTTTAATTTTTTTTCTTTTTTTTTTTTGAAGGATCTATTTTTTACTTTTGAATAATAACTTAAATCCCATTTCAATTCTTAATTTTTAACATTTCTATTTTTGGTCCATGAAATACATCTTTATCTCAATTTGGTCTTTGAATTTTCAAATATCACATTTTTAACTATAAATATATATATATATATTTTTTGTATCGGCTTTAGTCCCAAGTTTATAACAAGAGTGTTCAACTTTGATGAGAGGCCGAAATTGAGGGTGGAAAAATACATAGCACTATAATAAATGTGGCATTTGAAAATTTATCCTATTTCACGGACCAACTTTGGGACTTATTAAGAAGTCGGGGATTAAAAATGAATTTCGGTTATTTCATAAGAATAAAAATATTTGTAATTATTCGTATATAATATATATATATACACATATATAGATGCATAAATTTTCTGGTTTGAAAACATGAACATGATGCTCTTTATTCTTTAATAAACGTCGAAGTGTTAAGTTCTTTGCGTCTAAAAACGACATACCGCACTTTATTTTAAATCCAAAAACAGCACGTCGTTTGCTGTGTAAAAGTGTCCTGCTACTACCGCGTAAAATTTGGGGTCGTTTAATGCCAGCAAAGACAGTATTCAAATTTCAGAAACTCCAGTCGTCTGTAGCTGAAACTGAAACGACGTGTAGCTTATTACTGTCTAATCAAGAAAACGACGTCATAATGATTGTACGCAAAAACAGACAGGTGTCGTTTCTTTAAAAATCTGCTTTTGTTTGAGCTATGGCAAGATTGTCTAGATGTGTTAGACATGTCACATGTGTAGTTCACATTGTTAAGTGAATATGTCGATTCATACAAAACAATGTGCCATCCTATAGGCTTAGTAAACAACTCAGGTCATTCCATGTCTTTGGGGAAAAAAAAAAGTCAATATGATGAACTCACTTGCATCTGAGGTCCTGAGTTGTCATTTTACAACTCATACAACAAGCAAACACAAGAACATGCATGCTCAACACTGGTGAGCCAGAAATAAAGAGAAGAACCAAGTTGTCCTCTACCATGTAACTAAAGCATCATAGTGTTAAGGAGGAGAAAAAACACTCTCAAACAATGGAAGAAAAGTCGCTGTAACCACACCACAAGTTTTTTCCTTTTTACTTTTTATGCACTTATTCTTCTGGAACAGAGGCCGCTGCTGCACGTTTAATCGATGCAGACTTGAGAAGGTGGTTGTAGTTCCCTTTCTCCTTGAACAGCTGGGAGAAATGGTGTTTGCAGTACAAAATTCCCTCTAGAGCTGCATAGTTAGAAGGAGATATGGGGCAGCCGCCATGGGAACACTTGAAACAAGACTTGTGATAACTCAGGCTCTCCACTGTCACCTGCAAAACTTTCAGACAAGTATCAAGCATGCAATATAATCCACATAAAAATACTGAACTTGAAAGTGATTCAGAAATAATGTGCTCGCTTCAGGAAATTCTGGCTTTGAGGGTACCTCCTAGACTCCTAACTAGTTTAATTCAACTCGATATTTGCACATATGGCAAAATGGAAATTCATTTCAAGTGGAATGAACACAGTTCTCGGGCTTTGCTTGATAGTACTACGTGTTCTACAATCAAACTCCATAAGCACAACCAGTAGAAATTGGGTTAGGAGCAAGCCGGTTGACAATGCTCGAAGCTTAAGGTTAAGAATCTACAACCACCATAACAATTCACATCTTCTAAGCTTGGATAGATATGATCGAGTGTCCTACTCAACCAAAGATGACAAGGATATCAAGGAGACATCAGAGCCATTCTGTTTCCGTAACTGCTAAAATTGTGCAATAAAAATACTTATGTGAATGGTTGTGAAAATCGTGTATGCATCGAAATTGGAATTGGAGCAGAATTGCAACCTCGCTGTTTGGACCATGGTGAATAATGCAGTAAAAGGGGAAGGGGATTGGGGAACAGAATTTGGAATTGGAGAAAGAATAAACAAATATGTCAGGACATTCCAACAAATAGATATTTCTTAAATCTTGGAATTCTACCTTCTCCAGTGGATAGGCGGTTTTACCACAAGTAGCACATTTGTCTTGAGTTCCAGAGAACATGCTGGCAGCTTTGCTAGGTGACCTAGTCTGAAAAGTACACACGATTAAAAGATTAAAGCAAGCTGCTTATTGAACATCCAGCAAATGATTCTTTTAGTTATATTAGATTTGTAATAAAATGCAGCATCGCAGAGGTTATTTACCAGCTCCGGAGTTAACTTCTCAGCTGACTTTGCAGCTGTTGAAAATAAAAATCATGGCATATTAAAAAGGTAACCAAACAAAGGGAAGAGAATCAGCGAAATCAACTAATTAACTTTCTTGGGAAAGAGAGAAGACATACGTGACTGAAAGTTCTTGTTGAAACTACCAGTTTCCTTGAAGAGTTGCTCAAAATGAGGCTTACAGTACAGAACACCTTCCATTGAGGAATAGTTGCTCAGCTGAAACAAACGTGGACATTTTCAACAGCAGGAACAAAGCTTCAAGATTTTCGAGTTACTTATATTTAACACAGAATTTGGGTAAATCAGACGAACAATTTTCTTTCCAGACTCTCAAATCTAGCTCTCACAAAGACACACATACGCAGAGAATTGGTTATTGAACATTATGTTAATATGGCATCTTAATGGTAGAAACTATATACACACATGAACGTAGCAAATAATTTTGATAATGCCATACATTTGTGCTCAACCTCAATCAAAATATGGGAGATGTTCCATTACATGCAAATGACACCAAAACAAAAGAAATGAGCTGCAAATAAAGGGCAGAGTACCTTTAGAGTCCCTTTGCAATGGGAGCACTTGAAACAAGACTTATGGTAAGAAACGCCATCAGCAGATAGCTGCTCCACTGGATAAACTGTCTTATCACAAGCCTTGCATTTCTGTTGGGTTCCAAGGAAAGACATAATTAATATATTATGATTGCAGATCTGGGTTCTTCTCCACACTCCAAGAGCACCACCGATTCAATGCCTAAAGTTGCTTCGTCCTCCAACCTTGTGGCTGTTTGAAAAGACAAAAAATGGGTTTGAAAACAAGTCAAAATAGAGAGATAAAGGAAATGCATAAACCCTGTTTGGCTAACAAAAAAAATTCCGAAATTCTAAGTATCAGATTAGATAATTCATCACTAGTAAAAAACATTATCAAACAAAATTTGGACATTAGCACCTGAAATATATTGACACACATAAACCCATTAATCAAAATTTAAAAATAAACAGATTAAAACCAAATCTGCCTTTAACTTTTACCCTGTAATCGATCTGATACTAAACACAACAGAAATAGCTCTTTCATTTTCTTAAGGGATAAATATGAGGACTTTAAGCAAATCCCATCATCAAAGGGAAATATTAATCACGTAAAAATGCAAAATGATATAAGATCTGGCTCCAAATGTGATAAAATGAAGCAAAAAAAAAATCGCAACAAGGGAAAAGCCTCATACCCTTTTGAACTAAGTGAAAAATATTCGATCTTTGATGCTGGTTGGACTAAAACTCCTTGATCAAAGATCAAAAAGACTATTTTTTTTTTTTACCTTTCAAAATGAAAATTATGAAACAAGCGGAAATGGGTATTGGAGAAAGGAATGAATGAAGGGTTTTAAGAGTTTGGAATTGGACCACCTTTATTCTATTGCAGCGACTAGATTATATAACTCGACGATGATATAATGGACCTCCACAACAACAGAAGAAGAGAAACAAAGCAGATATTTTTCTTTTATCAAATCTTTCTTATATAGAAAAAAAAAAATGTAAAAGAAATATCTGTGCTGGAAACACTTTGTCTCCACTTTGTCTCGTTCAAGTTCAACGCTCCCTCACTCTTACTTTACCCGGCTCTTTTGGGCCCTCATGTGGTTTAATTTCTTGTATTAGCAATGTTAGAACTTAGAGGCACCTATAGAAGTGTAGTCACATAATTTACATGTACAACTTGTACTAATAATGCTAAACAGTATAGATGGTGTCTAGTATTTTTCGTTATAATTATAAAAAGACTAGAATGGTTTATTTCGGTCATACTTACAGGTTGACCCTTTTCTTTTTTACTTATATGAATATCTCTTTCCTGCTGTTAATGTTGTCTGGTTGTTGGATTTAACTCAACTTTCAATGCCAACGACGGTTACTCCACCAAATTAAACTACATATTACTTTTTCTTTTAGCCAATATACCAATTTTGATACTTTAGAGGGAAAAAAAATTATTGAAATCTCAAAAGAAATCAGTCACAATCAATGGAGAAAGTAATGTGCCAATCTTTTAATTTGCACAATGTCAAATGGCCAAATGGGTGATTAAAGTTCACAGCTTTGCAGGGCATGGGCATGGGGTTGGTTTTGGTTAAACACTATTAAAATTGATGGGTTCTTCTCACTGTAGTTTTCACGATATGGTTTTATTACGGAGCATTGAGACAGACAAAGCCGAGTCACGCGCTTCAACTCTATGATGGACCAAGATGATGACCTTTTATGACTCTTCATGACCTAAAGAGCATGAAAAGTGATTTCCTCACTGTCACATACTACTGCCAAGTGCCCAATATTCCTCACATGCCTGAAATTTCGGTTGTAGATTTGTTAACAAAGATACGACCACAGAGGAATTCGTTAAGAATAATCAAGGTGGTCATATTATATTTGATTCTTTTTTTTTCCCCGGAAAGAAATGTAAAATATTTGAATATTAAGGTGGTCAAAATTATTTGTTGTTGCATGTCTCAAACATTTAAGGGACCATAAAAGAATGTTACATTAAAAGTGGTCAAATAATCTATGAGTAAAATTTATGTGTCTCTATCATTATTCATAATATTGTTGTATGTCTTAAACGGATCTGACGGTTGTTTAATAACTTTAATAAGTCAAACATTATGTGTTCTTTTACATTGTTGCATATCTTATTAAGGTGGCTAAATTAGAGGTCGTTGCATGGACTAAACGAATCAAGCGGTCATTTAATAACTTTAATTATCCTGCTTTAACAAGATAAATGTCATTATTATGTGTAGAAGGGTCATTTAATGATTTCAATCATTAAATGAAATAAATCATTTAGTATTCTGAAGGATCATTTTATTTGTTGAACTCGCGTCATCTATATCCAGTAATCCACCTCCATTCCATATATTTTATAAAATACTATGTAATTCTTTATAACTTATTTTCTTTGTTGAAGAGAGAAAAGACAATGAAAAAAAAAATATTCAAGATAATTTACAATATATATTGGTAGAACTACTCTTAATTATGTAGTTATTAGAAATACATATCCTTTAACGCGGGAATTAAAAGTTCCAACTTATATTTAACAAAATGTGCTCAAGAGAGACACTATTGCAACTCTTTTATCGCCCTCTTTGAAATTTAGAATTTATTTTGGAAATTAATATAATTTTTTTTGGAAAAATTAATACCAAAAATCTATCATGTGTTTTAGTGATATACCAATTTTGACTTTTTGCTTGTCAATGCAAAAGCACCCCTCACTTAGTTTGTCAAATTGAAAGGAATCATAAACACTCTGCATTCCTGAAATGGTTTATGGCATATATGGTCCAAACCTTGACAATTTGGTTCATTAAGTTCTAATTTCGACACTTACTTTGTTGAAGTGAGAAAACAATATCCCAAACTTATTGTTTCGTAACAATTAAATTTAAATTACAAACGATTATTAAATGTCACGCTAAAAAACACCTAAAGAGTTGGTGCTAGTATTTGAAAAAGGTATTTGAGGGGTGATTAGAAATATGAGGAAAAATTTGTCATTTAATAATGCTTTTAGTGGACAGTTTTGGCAAAAGGAGATCTAGGGTTCTTAAACATTAAAAAACCTCCTCCTAAAATTCGTGGATTGAAGATGGAGAAATTATAAGTTTGTTAGAGAAATCGAGTGGGAGTGGAACTTTTGCTAGAGTAAATGTTGTTATCTCTAGGAGAATGGCAATCAAGAACGTATGTTCATCCATTTTGTTTGTTGTTTGTTGTTTGTTGTTTGTTAGTTAAGGTCGTCTAATCATATATTGTTCTATGTGACTATGTCTCGAATGTATCAAACAGTCATCTCGCTATATAAGCTAAACATTATGCTTCATTTTGCATCGTTGCATATATCTTATTAAGGTGGTCAAATTATATATCACCGCATGAACTAAATATATCAAGCGGTCATTCAATGATTTTAATCATCTCGCCTAAAAAAGTTAAATTGCATATGACGTGTTGAACAGTCATTTAATGACTTTAACCATCATACATAAATAAATTTAAACATTACACTTCATTTTATGTCGTTGCATGTAATGGCGGAGTCAAGACTTTCATCTAGTAGGGTATAAGAGGGAAGTTCTCAAGAAAAAACACACAAAAATAAACAAATAAAAATTATAGGTTTAAGTTATTATTATTATTATTATTATTATTATTATTATTATTATTATAAACATATTGGGTCTTAAATTGGATTAAACTCTTGTTATAATGCAAATCCATATTAGCTCCAGGCCTTAAAAAAATAGAATAAATACATGTAGTTACAATTTGACTTATGAAGCCAAAATTGGAAAAAAAAAAATATTTGAACAATAGTAAAAATTTGGACTTTCAATGCGGGCAAACTTGAATAATTGGAAAAATAATACTCATATTTCAAAAAGAAGAAAAAAATCAAATTTAATATTTCTTTAAAACACGTAAAATAAAATGACTCTGTGAAGTTCTTTAAAATACAAGAAAATGTCTTAAAATGACTTATATTTCGTATTTTTTTTCCTTTTAAATAGCCCCTTATGTTTTAAGAATATAGAAAAGCTCTTGAAATTTGATTTTTAATCATAAAAATCCTTGTAATTTGATTTTTTTTTTTAAATTCGACCTTCTTATATAAATTAAAATAAGAAAATTAATAAGAAATGATAATATTTCCCATAATGGATGGTAGATTTAGGTTTATATGACATTTTTACGTTGTATTTAGATACGTAGATAGTTATTATTGTTGTTATTTTTTTTAATAATGAAAAGGGGAGGAAGTGAGTGACTAGAGTGGTATCTCTGTTTGGGTATGACCATAGGAACTTTTACCCCATTGGGTAATAGAGCGTGTCATCCTAGTCTTACCGAATGTAGTTATTGGTGGCTAAAAATAAGCCTTTATATTTAAAATTCTCAAATGAGCTACCAATGATTCGAACTCCCAATCTTACCATTATATCACCCCACTGGGGTGGTATGCAATTAATTGTTTTGAAACTATTTAATCACTTAGGTCATTTGAAAATTTTAAATATTATTTAGAAAAATAGTTAAGCAATCTTTAAATTTATTTTAATCTAAGCATACCACTCACTGTGATTAATTTGGCCATTTTTCATCAACATCCTTAATTTTAATGATATAAGGAGATTGAATTTTAAAAGTTGCTAAATCACATAGCCTTTTATATTAAAAAAAATCAAATTCAAAAGGGTTTTACCATATTTCTTAGAACACAGGGGTTTCAAAAAAAAAAAGGGGTTAATGTCACCTAGGGTCCTCAACTTTTTCTCTATATATCACTTAGATTCCCATTCTTTTTTTTTTTTTTTTGTAGCATTTAATTCCCTAAACTCGTTGTCTAGTATCATTGCAATCCCTAATAACACTTTCTGTATATATATGCTCCTCATGTGAGCATCTTTTAGGGGGCATATGTTGGAAATTAAAACAAAAAGGAAATCCCTCTTTCTTCCATCATTTTTTTCGTTGTTTTCTTTACCACAAATCACCTCAGTTTCTTTTGAATCAAACAAACAAATAAAAATAGGTATTAATCAATTCAAAACTGATAATTTATACAATTATAAAATCTCATTGGAAATTTGTTAAGAAAATTCTCGATGGAAATAGAATACAACAAATGGGTTCCTTAAATATCTGTATAAAACTTAAATTTTAGAAAAATCTCTCACAATTTTACTTCCTTTTTTTTAGACAAAACCTCATTTTTTAATAAATTTCCATCAATTTAGATTATAGTACAACAATGATTAATAGTCCAGTTCACTATACACTAGGCGGCTCTTTTATAGATGCGTGTAACAAATACGTCAATTTCAAGGTATAACAACCTAATATCTATCTATTTATGTATCAGTACACAACTTAGACTTCAACAAGTTCTATAAGACTGCCAGTTTCAACAATTACAAGCCAAACCCTTGCTTGTATAGTAATAGAGATCCCAGTCCTAATTGCCAGAGCCTCAATTAAGTCAAACTGCGTCATACCCAAGCCTCCGAACACCGCAGCAATCAAAGTTTCTCCTTCATCATTTCTAACAATATAGCCCAACCTAACCTTTCCATCCTTACTAATAGCAGTATCATAATTCATCTTTCACCCACCAATAAATGACGCACTAAGTAAGAGTCTAATTATAATACTTATCCAACGACTCCATTTTAGGCTTGCTCTCCCTTTTATAGGCTTACTTTTGGTTGAAAAAAGGAGAACAGAAAATAATATTTCCACTAAGCAATATACAAATTAAAATCTAATCAAAAAATGAAAGTAGTAAATTTTTTTTGAGGTAAACAAGTGAAAATTACATTTGAAAACTAATTAAAGAATGCCATATAGAAAGAAATAATGATAATTGTTGTAAATACAACCAAATGAACAAAATAGACCACATTTGAATATTATAAAAAGAAGGGCACCCAGAATTCTTATAACAAAAATGACTATGCAAGACCAACAGAGAAATAAAAACATCATGGACATATTGGTTTCGCACCTCCAAGATTAAGACTTTTTCAACAACCCTATAATAATGTAGGTTATTTATTGTCCAGAAACCTACTCACCAAATTTACATTATCCTTGCAAAGGAACGATGCCGAGGCATCACTGTCATAAACACCACTTCTGATTGATTCCAAACTATCGACCCGCTCCAATAATAACGGTTACAACTAGGGTGTTGCGACAAAATCACTACTAAATACTTCACCAAAACCTTTGAAATCGAGCTGCCCCATCAAATAATAATAATAATAATAATCTTGTTTGTCCAAAATCAAATTTTAGATCAATGTTTTGTTTTATTTGAATCAAGATGAAAAGAACCAGACCCCCTTTTCTCTTCAAAATTGAGGGAAATTGGATTTGTCCCCAAATTTCTCTCATTAATGAAGAAGAAGGATGGAGGGTATGATTTGGGTTTCCAGATAATACCCTTGGAAACAAGACCACGTACTAAGCACATAGTGTTTTAATGCCTAGTTTTGACAGAAATACTACTAAGGATTAACGTGTGATAAAAACAATATTTTGGGGATTCAACGATACTTTGGGGATTCAAATGCTGCAAAAAAATATTTGAGGATCTGAGTGATATATAAGAAAAAGTATGGGAACCCTAAGTGCTATTATCCCAAAAAAATGAAATATAATATTATTTTACAATGTTTTCTATTTAAAATATCTCCACATTTTAATAAAAGTACAAAATATCCCATTAACTCTTTGATTTTTGTAAAGTGTTACACTTTAATCCAAAATAATTGAACTTGGCACATTTTTTTCCCAAAATTGGCTCATTTTTGCCCCACAAAAAAAGTGTAAAAGTTGTAAAATCATCAACTATTCTTGAATTTAACGAATTAATAAAGATTACTAAAGAGTTAAACAAAAATGCTTACAAATAATAAGTTAAAAAAACTAGAAAGTTAGTCGCAAGAAGCAAAGTTTGGGACAAACTGAAAAAACTTTTACCTATATTGGGGAAAAATGAGATTACTTTTTCCCCTCTTGTGTAGTAAAATATGTGAAAATCAATTATCTTGAAATAAAGTATAACACTTGGCAAAGATCAATTAGGCAAAAAAGGAAAAAAAAAAAAAAGAAATTTGGCCTTGATAAAATTACTAAGCATAATGGAGTAAATATGTCGAGCAATAGATGCGACATGAGAGAGTGGTTGAAAATAAGAATTGTTTAGCTAATATTTTTTTTCTTTTATAAAAGTGGGGCTTAACTAATGACTACCACTTATTATAAAAATAAAAGAATACAACTCACACACTTATCACTATCAAACTCACACGCATATTTTTTAAATCTTGGATGCCTACTTAGTGTGACATGTCGCAAGAAGGCTCGCCCATGCCAAGAGTGAACCTAAGAAACTAGCCATGCATGTTTGCCCTTAGAAATTTGCCCACAATCATTTATGTGGAGTTTCAAGACATAGTTAGAATTTCCTAACTTGTTCATCTTGCGTTCGATAATTTTTCTAGTAGAAAGAACCTCATCTCCTCAATTAGAGGATTACAGATATACGATCGTTTCATTGATATCCTAAAGAAAAGTATTTATTAGGTCATATGATTTATAGAGAAAAATCATATTTCCTCATGAAAAAGGGCCAAAAGCTTAAAATACTCTTTAGGGGGTGCATCGTATTGGCTCTCCACCACTCCCAGCCACAGCGAGTACCGTTGACTAAGTAAGCTACCTACTAGCACACAGACAGTACTTGCATAGGTGGACACTAGGGAACCACAAGGAAACCTTTAGTGTCTTCACGAGAAGGAGAGACTCGTGGATAGTACCGACTACCCAATATTACGCATAGTCTCTATGGAGGAGGTTTAGTGGTATATTTATCTTGCGAGTTTCTATGTCGTAAGCACAGTTCGTGGACTTGATTTCCCAGAGGATGCATGGGGCTCCTAGACCATGTATACCTCAACATAAGATGCTCATAGGAAGATCACTCATGGGGAGATCGAGGATGCATGATCTGCCAAAGCCATGTATGTCTCAACATTAGTTGACCTTGGGCGAGCCACTTATAGAGCAATATTACTAGACGATATGTAGTGTACCATGATCATGCATCCCTCAACAAGTGTTAGTCATGGGTAGACCTCACATAGGCCTCAGCAGTAAGTGGAAAACTAGTGGGCGGTATAAGGCTCCCACACGAGAAGATTGCACACAAGGCCATAAGCTATAAGGGAATTGTAGGTACTTGCCATCCTGTGAGTAGGCTTGTTGTCACGATGATTAGCCTATGGGTGTAAGAAGACTCTTAGTGACACGAGAGCTATCCAAGAGGTATCGATGGAGTCTTATTAGATGAGAAGGAGTGTTGACTTGGTCTCAGTACCTAGTGACATATACCACCAAGGTGTGGGCATCCTTGGGCGATGGGGCATGTGATATGAATATTGATGGCATATTAGGAACTTTTAAACGGGGCTAGTAGCTTAATGAAGGCCGTGGTATATGGAAACCATCATAGTTACTTATGCGGAAGACTCGGCTGGAGTCATTCTTATGGGAGTGTGGCTTGGAACATGCACGCCCAAAGGTGTGAAAAGTTGACTCATAATACACCGATAGGCAGAAGGCTGACCGAAACTTGGGAAGTCTCGGTGCCACATGGTCATTATTGGCATTGAAACTCCCAAGATTATGACAGTTGGTATTAGAGCTTAGGTTCATCTCATTGAATGAGTGAACCTGAGGCACGTCATAGGAGACAAGTGGGCAAGTTGAAGGGACCAAGTACATCCTTTGCCTATGAAGACTTTATAGAAACTTAGGAGCCTTAAAAAGGGATCCTTACTTGGGAAAACAGTTATGGCACAAGTGCTCAGCATTGGTTGAGGCATTGGAAGACCCTTAAAGGAGGTATCAATAAGGATGAAGACCTAATAGACGATGCTAGAGAAGCAATCACAATAAAGACAACTTTGGAAGAGCATTGCACATAAGTTTGTACACTTGGTTGACTAAAACATGATTCAATAAAGGGTCATGAGTTTACTTGGGGCACTACATTATACTTGTCTGAGAGATACTGTAGGTCATGTGGAAGTGCTTTTCTTGAAAAGAGAGCTTGTTAGGGGCAATGTGTGCTTACTCTTTGATTGATTGAAGGCATGTGAAGTCATAATGATTATCAACTAAGCTAAGATAGATAGGGAACATCATATACTCCATTGCTACTAGTCTGAATAACCTTGGTATGGCTTTGCCACAGAAAAAAAAGGTCAGATAGAAGTAGTGATTGTCAGATGGCATTATTGTTGGAAGTATGGGTATTCCAAGAGATTTATTTAGTCGAGAGGGGTAGTCTGGACATGTTGTTTAGTTAAGTGTTTGCTCACAAATGTGTTTCGAAGACACAAGTAATACTAAAGCATTGTGGGAGGGTGCATACTTGAAAATGCATCACAAGGTCTATTGGGACGACATTATTGAGAGAGATTGAGGTCGTCAGTCTACTCAAGGTAAAAAGATGGTTATGCCACTATATGATTAGGGACTAGAGGGCCGCACCAATAGATTGAGTGTACTTAATCATTACTTGGAGAGGTAAATCTCCAAGAGAAGAGGCAATGTAGGTCGAAAGGACTAAAAAACTCACAAAAGCACGAGGATGTTATATAAGGTAGTTGACTCGAAGGTCACACCTGGCGGGGGTACATCTAAAGATTGAGTTTGTATGAAGGATTTGTGTGAAGGTAATCGACAGAGGTACTTCATAGCTTAGATGGGCAGTCAAGCACACTTGAGAAGTCAAGTTGTCGGGGATGCCAATAGCTGATATAGGGGAGAAACTCACATGGTGTAATAAATAAGTCAAAAAATTTCCAACCAATTTTTCGCCAAAAACACATTATTTTCTCTTGAACATGGCCATTATGAAAGCATTAAGAACCATTAGTTGTTCAGTTTAGAAGTCATTAAAGACTCAAGAACCGAGACATAGACAATTACCTAGATGTGAAAGTCGTCAGGACTCAGGGATTAAGGAAATGTCAGTGGATCATAAGATGTTTGTCTATGATGAAGGTCACCTGGACTCAGGTACTAAGACAACATTGGTATGTCGTAAGGGTGAAAGTCAACATGATAGAGGGATGAAAACACTAACATTTAAGAGGCAAATAGAGGTGCCACTAGAAAAAGTGCTTAGCTTGCGAGCTATATCTTGAGAGGTACATTTTGAGATAGAGAAGTTGTTCCCAAATTGAAGTGGGGGAGCCTACTTGAGTATGTCATTGAAGGATCAGGAAGTTGTAGGGTATAAGACATATAAGCTGAATGATTCCGAGACATATATCGATTGGTGCATCGAGTTGGGAGAATTTCAGGAAGTTCTTTGTTGAGAGAAGTCATAGTGCAACTAAGTTGGTCACATGAAAATAAGTCGACCAGAAGGAAGACAACATTGGGTGAGACAAAACTTGGGGTATCGTGTTAGACATTGCACAAGGATCTTGTGAGCCAGAAAGTGAGCTTGTGGGATGGAATCTCATTGTGTTTACGAATGATGGGAGGATTATTTGTCATAACTCAGAAATACTCAGAGGAGTAATTTAAGGTATCTTATGAAGTTGGATGATACCATTTGCAAGAAGTCATTGGTAGGCAGCATGCCCGAGGGCACAATTGGAGGGATCTTTGCGAAGTTATAACAAGGTGGCGCATTGAGAACGTAGTTGGCTTGAGAGTCACATCTTGAGAGATGCACCATTTGGAAGAGGAGCACATATGCAATGATGTATATTACATCTGCAGGCCATCAGAGTGATGGTTTGCCAAGGAGGTGGTATACAGTTGTTGTTTAAAGGAGCACTAAACTGAGCTTCAGAGGAGACTCATTATGGATACTATAGGAACAGCTGGCTTACGAGCCATACTTTGCAGAGGTGTATCTGAGTTCCGATCAAAAGAGTAAACATCAGATAGTTGGTAAAAAAGCAAGCATCTTGGATGTGAAGATTTAGGGTCAAGGTCAGAGGATAGGTTGCTTCTATTGGGATATTTGACCTAAAAGTAGATTTCTAAGTTTACCCTTTTATATAAATAATTTTTTCTTAAATGCAATTATGATATTTGCTAGATTAAACTATCTCAATTGAATAGTTTATTTATCTGAAAAAAATTCTATGACTTTATTTATGTAAAATGAATCAAACATGATTAAGTGTTAATTATGAAGAGACTTGTTTCTTCATCTAAGTCTAAATTAACTAGTTCACAATCTGTAAATAAAGATGGAAGACTTTATTCACTAAAGATTGTAGTATTTGTCTATTTCAATAAGAATGATATGTCTCAAATTATTGAAGTGTTTGACTCCTGATAGAAACATTAGTACAACATAAATAAGTTATGTGTATTGAACTAGACTAGGAAATATAAAGAATTGGAGTGTCGTAACTCAATTCTTAATATTACCACAAACTAGCTCTTAGTATATAAATCTTAATCCTTGATATTTGATTGGACTTACTTTCATGGATTTTAACCTTTTGATTTGTTAAAAGACTAGTCTCTGTGAAATTAAAGGCGAACTCTAGCATATTGGAGGTTATGACTTACAAATTAATGGGAACACCAAATAGCTAAGAACACTGTACATTAATGTCACTTTAAAGTCTTTCAAGATTTATGGAATAATTAAATCTAAGATTTTAGTATTCACTTTGTAAATTAATTGATAATTTTGTCTAAATGGCCATTGAGAACAAAATTATCGATACCATTATTCCTTGATAGAAAGATGGTACTTTAAGGTAAATATATGTTGGAAGGGTATTATAGTAATTTCAACTATCGAACTACGACATTGTATAGGGATTCAATATGTGGTATAGAATATGCTAGATGGATTAGTTAATCAAGGCTAATTGATTAAATCTCTATAAAAAGCATGGCATTTAATCTAAGAGTATAATATTGGACATTTAGTAGAGTGTCTTCTTTATAAATAGTATTTATGTAAATACCACAATAAGAGTTATTATGTATTTATCATACAATTGGTGCTTAGATTATTTGGATCCATTAGATCCCTTGTCTACCTCAATAAAACTCATTAATTAGTTAGTGATATTTGTGAAATGAGTTTCAGGAAAATATGTAAAATAATGATTCTACACAGAAGTTAGTATTTTTATAAATAAGTTACATAAGTTAGACATGTTTATAAAAATATACCTATATCCCAGATTGGAGAACAAGCCCATTCCTAGTTGGACAGAGGCTAGCAATTTCGGGATCCATATAGATAAGATATATGAGAGAAAAAAACTACATAATAGCCCTAGTAGTGCTACATGAACAACAAAGAGAGAGAGAGAGAGAGAGAATTTGGCCAAGGGTGAGAAAGAGAGGAGAGAAAGAGAGGAGAGAAAAAGTTTCCTGCAATCTCACAGTCTCATCTCACATTCTGGTGTTCCAAAGGATCAAGAAGGTGTTCTTGATCGATCTCCGACGAAGGATTCAACTTGATGCCCACTCGCTTCATCAACCAAGAGTTAGAGCATAGACAAGAATATCTAGGGTTGGAAATTTGATCACCATCAATAAGGAGATCAAGAAGAAGCATACTACAAGAGGTAAACTATAATCTTATCTCTTAGATTTATATACATCTAGATTTGATTTATGTTATATATGATCCTATAATTGATATATTCATGTTCTTTGGTTATAAAAATTGTTTTCATAAAAATTTTAAAACTTAAATCTGTTAATTTTTCTGCTATGTTCATGTTATGATAATGTGTTTTTCATAGTTTGCATTCATTTACGTTTTTTTTCCCCTAAGTATTAAGTCTATATACCATCAACTTCATGATCAGTAGGACATCAGACAGAACTTAAAGGAGTTTGAGTTAATGGAGTCATGGGTACAAGGACACTCTACATAGATTGATTTTGAGTGAACAATATATTATGGGGTCTGAGATTATAGTCTACGAGTGGATGAGCATTGATTATCACTAGAAGGAGGGTGTATCTACAAAGGTAGTTGTTGTACGGTCTAAAATCCTAAGGTCGCGTAAGGATTATGAGCGACCTCCTCCGTGATGGTTATATGCGACCTCCTTCGTGATGGTTATGTACGACCTCTTCTACAGGTTTTGTGCGACCTTCTCCGTACAGTTTGCCTGGTCAAACAGGAAACCTACAAAGAGAGGGAAATAAGTAAATACTATAAAGGAAACCTACAAGAAGAGGAAAACAGGTAAATGCTATAAAAGAGACCTATAAGGAAAGGGAAACTGAAGTCTCCTATTTTCAACTAGTTATTCGTTTTGGATAACTACTCGATCGTATGGTTACCCGTTTATGCAATTAGGATCCTAGAGACATAAGGATCCTAATGACATAAGGTCACCTTGGCATATATAAAGGGACTGAATGCACACAATGAGAAGAGATAAAAAAAATATTCCAAACTCCAAGTTTCGGATATACAAGTTTAGAGAGCTTTGAATAGTAGTCCTTAGTATTCTCAATAGCTTTTTAGTCTTTCCCATTGTTCTTCAGTTTTTCCAGACNTGTGTAATTCTTCAGAATATAGTGAGAAAACAGTGGACGTAGGCTCATCTTTTTTGGGGCCGAACCACTATAAATCCCTCTCTCCTTATTTGCTTTGATTTATTGCTTTAATTTATATAAGCCACATCTCTTGATTTTTTCTAAATTTATTGTTGATAAAACCTCCATCAACAATTGGCGCTAGAAGGAGGGCTATTCCGGCAGAAAGTTTGTCAAATTCTACCTCTTCGATAATGGCAAATACTAGAACACTACCAGAGTCACCGGAACTAGCCAAAACCAACCTCAAAGTACCGCTGCTACACAGGCTACCCCTGCTCCGGATCAGCCTACTACGACGGCGACAGAGAACCTATCCCAGAGACAGGATCGCATGGAGGAAACGTTCGTGAACCTTTAGCAAGTCACTAACCAGATCAATGGTACCCTGCGACGACTTGCTGAAGGGCAGATGGTGACCCCACCATAACACGAACGTCCCAAAGAGCGTCTTGCCCAGTTACCTGAGAAAGGAATACAGATCCTCGAGATGAGAATACGCGGCCAGCCCAGAACTCAGCAGGAGCGTCATGAAGACCGCACCTCCAAGGGGAAAGGCAAGGCCGCAGACTTGCCTCCAGAGTCTCGAACAGAAAGTTCAAGTACGAACCCTGATCACACACAACCTTCTCGTAAAGCCGCTAATAGCTAGGATCGCTTGAGCAGCGAGCAAGGACGACCGTCGAGAAGCGTCTTCAAGAGAATCAACAGGGAGTTGAGACAAGATCCTGCAGACCTAAGACATTTTCTGGAGCGACGACGTGGTCATGATCGATCTGTATCACATCAAAGCGACCACAGCCGGTCTCGTCGCACTATGTCATTGAGTTCTTCTCACAGGTCGCAGAAAACTCTACCTGATCAGCCCACTGTGAAACAAGATAACGAACCGAGGTCACTCCTACCACCAGCGAGGAATGATGCCTTCCCTCTGAACGTCGACGTTCATAATTTGAGGATCGCGTTAGATGCACTCGCTGGATGGGACGATGAGCTCGCTGATGGGTATCGCCAGTCGCCATTCAGCGAGGAGGTTCGAGCTGCAGCCCTTCCCACCGGATTCAGACTTCCCACCATCAATACTTTTGATGGAAAGACTAATCCGCAGGACCATATGGATCACTTCAGCGACTTGATGGAACTTCATCGGGTTAGTGATCATGCACGCTGCAGATGCTTCGCTGTAATGCTCTCAGGAGCGGCAAAGAAGTGGTTTCGAGGACTTAAATCCGGTTCGATCTCATCCTGGCAACAACTACAGACGGCGTTCTTGAGACAATTTCAGGCCGCGAAGAATTTCACTGTCCCGCTCGTCAGTTTGTCCGTAATCCGACAAGGTCCAGAGGAGACTCTACGGTCTTATCTCAACCGGTTCACCTCAGAGCTTGCAAAGGTCAATAACCCGCCTAAAGGAGGAGTTCTAACTCTTATGATGGCTGGGGTGCGACCAGAAATAAAACTTTGGGAGGAATTACTCGAACGAGAGTGTAGAACTCTCGAAGACTTCTACCGAAGAGTTGGTCGACATCTGAGGTTAGAATCTTCACGAGAGAATCTCCAAAAGACTAAAAAAGGAGGAAAAACAGATGCGGCAAAAGTAGCGGTCGTCACCGACAACGGCAGTATTAAGAAGAACAAGAGGAATAATGACCAGCCAAATGAGAATCAGCTGAGACCTAAAAGGCAGGAGGTTCCAAAAGCTCCCATGAGGTTTAGTAATCATACTGAGTTGAACGCACCCATAGATCATATCTATGCGGTCACGAACCAGAAGGAGCGATTTCGGCAACCAGAACCGATGAGGTGAGATAGGGCAAAGCGCGACCCCAACAAATTCCACCGATATCACAATGATATTGGACTTGACACTAATAGTTGCTTCGCCCTGAAAGACGAAATCGAAAGGCTGATTAGAGAGGGACGATTACGGCAATATACCAGGAAGAGCGACGAACGGCAAGAAGAAGACCAACAGCGACCTCCAGAGATTCAACGCGAGGTGCGAACTATTTTTGGAGGACCGCATGTTGGAGGAGATTCCAAGCGAGCACAGGATAGATATGCGCGAGAAGCTCGACAGCAGCCGTTGACCAATGTCATGCATCTTGATCAGCGACCACGCAAGCTTCAACGAGTACCGGAAATGGATATTACCTTCACCGAGCAAGATGCAAGGGAGGTCCATTATCCGCATAATGACGCACTGGTCGTAAAAATTAACTGTGGAAGCACACAGTTATGGCGGGTGTTGGTCGACAACGGAAGCGCTATGGATATCTTGTACCTCGATGCCTTCAAAAAGATGGGGCCAAATGAGAGCGACCTAAAGCCTGCCGCCACTCCACTCTATGGCTTTACTGGTGACAGCCTGTTACCAATAGGCATGATCGAACTTATGGTCAGCGTTGGGACCTTCCCAAGGGTTTCATTGATAATGACCCAATTTTTGGTAGTAGATTGTCCATCTGCCTTCAATGCTGTGCTAGGAAGACCAACGTTAAGAGAACTCCGAGCTGTCACCTCGATCTATCATCTAACAGTAAAGTTCCCAACCCAACATGGGGTAGGCGAGCTACGTGGAAATCAATATGACGCGAGGACATGCTATAACAACTCGCTGAAACTCGCAACAAAAGATGCGATGTCCCGCACAATGATGGTCCATCTGCCAGATGAAGCGCCAGTCAAGGCGTCAGTCGTTGCAGCAGATGAAGCGTCAGTCGTTACAGCAGATGAAGCATCAGTCGAAGCGTCAGTCGTTGCAGCAGATGAAGCATCAGTCGAAGCGTCAGTGGTTGCAGCCAATGAGGCGTCAATCGTGATCGCGGATAAAGCGTCAATCAAAACGACCAGTGAAGACTTCGATCCTCGAGAAATCGACGAAGTCAAAACTGGACCCGTTGAAGACCTGGAAGATTTATCATTCGATCTGTCTTCCAGGACCTTGAAGATTGGAACAGAGGTTCAAGGACCTGTGCGAGCTTCATTAATCGCCTTTCTAAGGTCCAATTTGGATGTCTTTGCATGGCAACATTCAGATATGGTAGGGATTGATTCAAGGATCATATCCCACCGTCTTAACATAGATCCATCAAAAAAGCCTGTGTGACAAAAGAGAAGGGCCATGAATCTAGAACGTTACATCGCACTAAAGGAAAAGGTGGAGAAATTGCTCGAGATTGGATTCATAAGGGAATCTTTTTACCCTGACTGGCTTGCAAACCCGGTCTTGGTGAAAAAACCTAACGGGAAGTGGAGAACCTGTATTGACTTTACCGATCTCAACAAGGCATGTCCTAAAGACAGCTTCCCTCTTCCAAGAATTGATCAACTTGTAGATGCGACGTCGGGGCATGAACTTCTAAGTTTTATGGATGCGTATTCAGGATACAACCAAATCCCCATGTACGAGCTGGATGAAGAACATACCTCGTTCATCACTGATCGAGGGTTATATTGCTATAAAAAGATGCCCTTCGGACTTATTAATGCAGGAGCAACCTACCAACGTCTTGTCAATATGATGTTTGCAAAACAAATTGGCAAGACAATGGAGGTATACGTCGATGACATGCTGGTCAAGTCGGAGAAGGTTGAAGATCACATCAAACACCTTGATGAGATGTTCAAAATTCTCCGGAGATACCAGATGAAGCTAAATCCCCAAAAGTGTGCATTTGGGGTAGGATCTGGAAAATTTCTGGGTTTTATGGTCAACCAGCGAGGGATCGAAGCAAATCCTCAGAAGATACAGGCGTTAATTGATATGCAGTCTCCTCGTAAACCCAAAGATGTACAAAGCCTAGCAGGGAGAGTAGCTGCTCTCAGTCGGTTTGTATCCAGATCAACCGATAAATGCCAACCTTTCTTTGAGTTGTTGAAGGGATCAAAAAGATTTGAGTGGACGGAGGAATGTGAGCAGGCGTTCCAGGAATTGAAAAAGCACTTGGGTTCCCCTCCGCTCTTGTCGAAGCCAAATCCGGGAGAAGAGTTGTACCTGTATCTCGCTGTTTCTGAGTATGCGACAAGTGCTGCGTTAATTCGCGAGGAGTCAAATATTCAGCGACCTGTGTATTATGTGAGTAAGAGATTACTTGACGCTGAAACCAGGTATCCAGAGATGGAAAAATTGGCGCTGGCACTCGTCATTGCATCAAGGAAACTTCGACCTTACTTCCATGATCACTCCATCCGAGTTTTCATGAATTTTCCACTGAAACAGGTCTTACAGAAACCTGAGGCGTCAGGGCGGCTACTTAAGTGGGCTGTTGAATTGAGTCAGTTTGATATCAATTTTCAACCTCGCATTGCTATAAAGGGTCAAGCCCTCGCAGATTTTATCGCAGAATTTACGTACGACGTTGATCTTCCCACGGAAATACTCGAGAAACCTACCTCGGATACATCAAAGTTGTGGAAACTTTATGTTGACGGGTCATCAAACGAGAATGGAGCAGGAGCGGGCATAGTTTTAATCAGTCCTAAAGGGCACAATATTCATTATGTGCTTCGTTTCAAATTCCCAGCTTCAAATAACGAAGCCGAATACGAAGCACTGATAGCTGGCCTAAAGCTTGCACAGGAAATGAAGGTCGAATCAATCGAAGTCTATAGTGACTCCCAGCTGGTCGTCTGTCAGGTTAAGGGTGATTATCATGCGAGAGGAGAGAGGATGATGGCCTATTTGAAGAAGGTACAGCAGTTGTTCTTAACGTTCAGCACGTATGACATCCAGCTTCTTCCTCGCGTTAATAACACCCGGGCGGATGCACTTGCAAAGCTTGCTTCAACGAAGGATGCGGAGTTGTTGAAGGTAGTTCCTGTTGAATTTCTTATCTCACCAAGCATTGAGGTCGAACCCTAAGTGATTATGCCCATTGATGAAGAACCATCGTGGATGGATCCCATAATACGATATATACAAAATGGCGATCTCCCTGAAAGTAAAGACGATGCAAAGCGGCTTCGCATGAAAGCAGCTCGTTATATCATCCAGGATGAGAAACTTTAT